>SJYX01020368.1:220037-266990 GCA_006410675.1 Oreotragus oreotragus
GTCATGTATGGATGTGAGAGTTGGACTGTGAAGAAAGCTGAGTGCCAAAGAATTGATGCTTTTGAACTGTGGTGTTGGAGAAGACTCTTGAGAGTCCCTTGGACTGCAAGGAGATCCAACCAGTCCATTCTGAAGGAGATCAACCCTGGGATTTCTTTGGAAGGAATGATGCTAAAGCTGAAACTCCAGTACTTTGGCCACCTCATGCGAAGAGTTGACTCATTGGAAAAGACTGATGCTGGGAGGGATTGGGGGCAGGAGGAGAAGGGGATGACCGAGGATGAGATGGCTGGATGGCATCACAGACTTGATGAACGTGAGTCTGAGTGAACTCTGGGATATGGTAATGGACAGGGAGGCCTGGCGTGCTGCGATTCATGGGATCGCAAAGAGTCAGGCATGACTGAGCAACTGAACTGAACTGAACTGAACTGACATAGTCACCCATTGTTATCCTTGGGCTTCCCAGGTGGTGCTAGTCATAAAGAACCCACCTGCCAACGCAGGAGACATAAGAGATGCAGGTTCGATCCATGGCTCAGGAATATCCCTCGGAGGAGGAAACGGCAACCCACTCCAGCATTCTTGCCTGGAGAAGCCCATGGACAGAGGAACCTGGTGGGCTACAGTCCATGGGGTCACAAAGACTCAGACATGACTGGAGCGACTTAGCACCCACGTTGTTATCCTTATGGGACTGGTTCCAGAATCCCCCTCAGGTATACTAATCTGGGGGTGCTCAAGTCCCTCATTATAAAGTGGTGTAGTAGTTGCGTGTAACATCCTCCAGGCCACTTTAAATCATCTCTGTGCTGTGCTGAGTCCCTCAGTCGTGTCTGACTCTTTGCCACCGCATGAACTGTGGCCCTCCAGGCTCCTCTGTCCATGGGATCCTCCAGGCAAGAATGCTGGAATGAGTTGCCATGCCCTCCTCCAGGGGATCTTCCCAATCCAGGGATCGAACCCAGGTCTCCCGCACTGCAGGCAGATTCTTTACCAGCTCAGCTACCAGCGGAGCCCTAAATCATCTCTAGGTTACTTACAATGCCTAACACGGTGTGTTATAGAAATAGTTGCCTTGGACTGTAGCCGGCCAGACTCCTCTGTCCATGGAATTCTGCAGGCAGGAATACTGGAGTGGGTTGCCATTTCCTTCTCCAGGGGATCTTCCCGGCCCAGAGATTGAACTCTCATCTCCTGCCCTGCAGATGGATTCTTCACCAGTGAGCCCCCTGGGAAGCCCTGGTGCACAGCAAATTCAAGTTTGGTTTTTTGGAAGTTTCTGTTTTGTTTTTTCTTTCTTTCTTTTTTTAAAACTGTTTTCGTCCTCAGTTGGTTGAATCTGTAGATGCAGATCCTGTGGATACAGAGGGCTGACTGTATATTAGTTTCAGGTTTACAGTATAATGACTCAATATTTGTGTACATTGCAAAATAAGCACCACAGTAAGTTAAACGTATGTCATCATGCATAGTTATAAGTTGTTTTATTCTTGTGCTGAAGATATTTTTAAGGAGGATCTCAGATCCGCTCCCACCTCTTCCCCCCAAAAAACCCCTCACCTAAGTCCCACTGTCTGTACAGTGTTCTTCATGGGGCCCTAGTCTGCCTGCATGACCTAAACCAAGCCGGCGCCTCACTTTGGAGTTTGCCTGACCTCCCCTCTGCATTGAGGAATGTGCACTCTAACTTTAACGCTTATTCTCTCCTGGAAGGAGAGCCACAGGGCAGTGAGCTCAGCAGAGTGCCTGCCAAAATAACCTCTGGCCAGAGAGCTCCCGCCAGGTCATGGGGTGTTTGTGAACCTCAAGAGGAGGCTGGAGCATTGAGAGTGAGCACTGGTCTCCCCGTGAACAGGCGTCCAGAACCTGAGACTGAGCTGAGCACAGAGCCCCGCGGAGTGACAGCGTCACCAGCACAAGGAGTGGGAATGTGTGTCCCTCTGGTCCTTGAGATCTGCAGTCGTGCAGCAGACAGTGTCACAGGAGGTCAGACATTCCAGCAAAGGAACCGAGAGAGAGGCATGGCCGCGGGGAGTCTCTGCCGCTGAGGGCCCCGGGGGGACACTGGGGGCCAGAGCTCTGAGCTCTCTTCCATCTTTTTGGAAAGATCGTTTTTTAGGAGCCAACATTTCCAGCTGGCCGAATCTAATGTTCCACACCCTCTCCCTGCTGCAGATATTTTATATAAATACATCTTTGAATTTGTGAGCAACTTGCATTTTGAGAAAGTTGTGTAGGCTTTGATGCAAAATCAAAGGTCTCTCTCTGCTCCCCACCCAAAAGATGTTTATGTGGTTCATCCGGGCTGGAAGTATATTTGCTGGTCAGGGAGCAAATCTGTCACTCTGAGCAAGTGGCTGTCCCAATCTGACCCTCACCCTTGACCCCAGGACCGTGTCTTGGTTTCTCCCCTGGGGCTCCTGGACCACAGAGAGCATCTCTGCTGTGATGAGAGACACAAGCGTGACTCGTGCGCCTGGTGCCTCTGAGATCCCTAGGGACCTCCTCTTCCAGTTACAAAAGCTGCACCTCCTGTTCCAGGGTTCACTTCCGTTTTCTTTTCTAACTTAATTCACCTAAAGCTTATTTTGTATCACTACCCTAGAAAGAGATTTGGGTTTAAGTCTGAGCTTAAAATGTGTATGCATGGTTTAGTCACTAAGTTATGTCTGACTCTTGTGATCCCCATGGACTGTAGCGCGCCAGGTTCCTCTGTCCATAGGGTTTTCCAGGCAGGAATACTAGATTGGGTTGCCATATACACATTATTAATACATAATATAAAATGCGTAAGATAGGAAGAAATGACCATCTCCCAACCCACAGCTTGTAACAGTGTTCCTTCAGTCTGCTGAAGGACCCTTTATTCATGAAGTCAGCTTGGTTGGTTGTGGTTAGCTTTATCAAAATCAAGTAGAGGAGAGGGAGAGGGAGATGGCAGAGCGAATTGCATTTAAAATTTTTTTTTAATTCTATTTGTATTACTGTTATCTTTTGGCCGTGCTGGGTCTTCTTCGCTGCTGCTCAGACCTTGAGTTGCGGCGAATGGGGGCTCCTCTCTAGCTGCGGTGTGCAGGCTTCTCATTGCGGTGGGCTCTAGGGCACATAGGCTCAGTAGCTGAGGCTCCCCAGCTCCAGGGCACAGGCTCAATATTGTGGCACATGGGTTTAGTTGCTCCATAGATCTTCCCAAACCAGGGATCCAACCCAGGTCTCCTGCATGGGCAGGCGGACTCTTTACCGCTGAGCCACCGGGGAAGCCCAGGGCTACCTATGGGACGTCCCTGGCGGGTCAGCGGTTAAGAAGCCACGCTTCCACTGCGGGGGGACTCGGGTTGGATCCCTGCTTGGGGAATTAAGATCCCATATGCTGTGTGGCACAGCCAAAAGTATTCTTAAATAAATAGAAATAAAAAAATAAAAGGGCTACCGATTCCTTCCTGAAACTCTTGTTGCAGTTAGGGCACAGAAGCAGAAGTGTCTATGAGTATAAGTGAATATATGATACAAAACGTGTTTCTGAATGTAGGTTACAGTCACAAAGATTTCTTAAATAACTGGTCAGCTAACAGATGTATGAAAAAAGATTTTTTTAGTTTGTTTATTTTGGTTGTACTGGGTCTTTGCTGCTCTGCACGGGCTTTCTCTAGTGACAGTGAGTGTGCTGCCCTTCGTTATGGAGCCCAGGCTTCTCGCTGCGGCGGCTCCTCTGGCTGCAGGGCGCCGGCTCTAGGCATGTGGCTCAGCAGTTGCAGAGAAGTCCCAGCCTCAGTGAACCCACCCTGGTGGCCAAGGCAGCCTGATGGCTGTCCTGAGTGTGGGAGCACTGTGGGAAGTGGGGGCCCTGAGTCAGTGAGGGGGCCTCCTGGGGCAGGTTGAGGGGTCAATTCATAATCATGTGGCGGTTTGGGGGAAAGAAGCCAGGAGGAAGCTGGGCGGGGCGGGGGGGAGGTGTCCCTGAGTGCAGGGGAGGGGATCTGACCAGGAAAGGGCATTGTGGGTGTGGGGGCAGCCCCTTGTCGGCTGTGTGAGTGGGAGCCAGCGAAATGCCAACTGCTGGCAAGTCTGTGCACCCGTGGCCAGGCTCCCCCCCTCCCCTGTCCCCTCTGTGTCCGAGAGTCCTTCTCGCTGTTGACAGCACTTTGTAAACACACGATCTGCTTCCCGTCTTTGAATCCGGACAGCCTCCCACCTAGGCTCAGGCAGGGTTGCTCATTAGTGACAGGCCACTTGGCATCCTCCCGTGAGGACCGAGGTCACACCTTCTTCCTGTCCCCGCCTCCCTTCTCTCCCCCATGACTTCCCATCCAGACCGCCATACCTTCAGGCCACACCAGCGCCTGGTCATGGCCTTACTGGCCCATGAGGCTCCACGCTTACCTGTCAGGGGAACAGCAGGCGTTCTAAGACATTCACCAAACCACCTGCTAAGAGGAGCTGCCTCTTTGCCCGCTCATCCACCAGTTAAGTTACTGTCCTGACACATGCCAGCAGCCCCCACAAGGGTTTTAAGCCTGCTTTTCTCCATGCGAGTGTACTCTGGTACCTGTCACTTGTTTATTGATTTGGCTGTGCCGGGTCTTAGTTGAGGCCTGCAGGACCTTTTTTCACTTGCAGCATGAAGCTCTTAGTTGAGGCCTGTGGGACCTACTTCCCTGACCAGGGGTGGAACTGAGGGCCCCTGCATTGGGAGCATGGAGTCTTAGCCACAGGACTACCAGGGAAGTCCCTCTGTCGTATTTTTAGTTGTTGATTTCCCTTCCCAGTTCAGTTCAGTTCAGTTGCTCAGTCGTGTCTGACTCTTTGCAACCCCATGGATTTCCTTCCCAGTGATCTGGTTGTTTCTTTGCCTTTGTCTTGAACTTGTTTTTTTGTTTTTTTTGAAAGGGCAAAGGCTAGGAAGTCAGCATTTGGCCTGAGAGGCAAAATCTTGAGACCACCCCCACCACAGCCCTGTGGAAGGAATCCCCCTCTCTCTGCCCTGCAACCCTGGGGAGTTTCCTGGAGGCATCAGGCCCTGGCAGGAGCAGCTTGCAAACTCTGGCCGCCCTTCTGCTCAGAGTTGGAGAGCCTGGGGCACCCCACGTTCTCCTCCAAGAAGCGCCTTAGTTTCCTCTGACCCCTGTGACAAACCAGCACAAAGTGACTTCCGACAAAAGAAGTGTATCCTTCTGCAGCTCTGCAGACCGCGAGTCTCGCGTTAACGCTCCTCAGGCTCCAGGAGACTCTTCTGGCCTCTTCCAGCTTTTACCCCGCAGGTGTTTCTTGGCCTGTGGCCTGGGTGTGTCATCCTATCACCTCTGTCTTCCCAGGGCCTCCCTGCTTGTGTCTGTTTCTCTGTCTCTTATCAGAGACAAGAGATTTGATTTGTCCTTGATTTGAGGACTCAGCCTCATCCAGGGTAAGGATCTTCTTACCTTAAGGACATCTGCAGGGGCCTTTTTTCAAATAATGCCCGCTCACAGATTCCGGGGGGACAGAGAGGTCTGGGCGGGGGGCAGGGCGCCCTGCAGCCCCTGCAGGTGCCTCCCTGTGTCTTGGCCTTGGCACTGTCACCAGCAGTGACGCAGGACGTGCTCTGGTCACCAGCAGTGACCCTGCTTTTGTCCGTGTCCACCGCACCAAGGACCTGTCTTGGGCTGCAGAGTTCCCAGGCCAGGCCCCTGGCCTGGGCCACAGTGAAGAATGGTCCAGAGGGCAACACGGGCGAACCCGGGGCTGAGCCTGCACCACCTGCCCCTGGCCTTTCCTCCTGGGGAGCCTGGAGCAAGAGTCAGGGAGGCAAGAAGACAAGTCCTCAGACTCTAGACTCTGAGGCTGGACCATACAAAGGCTGGATCCTTTGTCAAGAGGGCAGTTTATCAGAACGTGTCCGCAGGCACCACGCCTGACCCAGCCCTAAGAAAGGCTGCATCGGGACCTCCGTGACAGTCCAGCACTTGCAACTCCACACTGCCACTGACGGAGGCACAGGTTCGATCTCAGATCAGGGAACTAAGATCCTACCTGTAGAGCAGCACAGGGAAAAGAAAAAAATAGGAACTTCCCTTGTGGTCCAGTGGTTAAGAATCTGTCTTGCAGCACAGGGGACGTGGGTTTGATCTGGTCGGGAGATGAGACCCTGACCCACACCTCAGGGCTCCTGCTCCTGCTTCCCTTCTTCCAGGGCCGAAGGGCAGCGAAGCTCATGCAGCGCAAAGAAAGATCCTGGGCGCCGCAGCTAAGACTGAAGCAGCCAAATAAATAAGTACAGAAAGAAAGAAAGAAAGGTTACATTGTTCGCACGCAGGCGCGCAGCCGTGGAGACAGCCTCCTGGGGCGCTGGTAGTGGCGCTGAGCATCAGCAGACACGTGGGGCGTGACACAGTGGCCGGCACCCCAGATGGAGCGCCCAGCAACGGCTGAGAAAAAGCCCTCCAGCCTAGCTTCTCTTTGTTTGGGAGCAGTTTCAGATTTAGAAAAGTTGCAAAAGTAATTCAGAGTTCCCCCCAACTGCACACTCCCAATTTCCTGTATTAACAACATCTTCTGTTAGTATGTCACGTTTGTCACAACTAGTGAACAAATACTGACGCATCATTATTTTTAAAGTGGTTAATTTTAAAAATTTTCCTAGTTTGGCTGCTGGCAGGCTTCCTCTAGTTGTGGCGGAGGGGCTACTCTCTAATTGTGGGGCATGGGCTTCTCATTGTCCTGGCTTCACTTACTGCAGCGCAGAGGCTCCAGGGCCCAAGAGCTTCAGACTCAGTAGCTGGGATGCGTGGGCTAGGTTGCCCCCAGACCTGTGCAGTCTCGCTGGACCCGGGATCGAACCCGTGTCCTTTGCATCAGCAGGCGGGTAATTAACTGAACTCCACTGTTTATTCGTATTTCCTTAGTGTTTGCCTAATGTCCTCTTTCTACCCCAGGATGCTCACGTTACATGTAGTCATCACCATCGCTTCTCTTTAGGCTTCTCTGGGCTGAGGTAGGTTCTCAGGCTCTCGGTTTCGAGGACCTTAACAGGTTGGAGGAGAACTGGCCCTTGGTCGGGATTTGCCCGACGTTTCTCTCGTGGTTAGACTGGGCTTCGGAGGGGAGGAGCCCTTGTCATCACACAGGTGCCCGGGGCGTGCGCCGTGACGTGGCTTGCCACCGCGGCGCTGGCCTCGACCGCCTGGCTGCGGGGGTCTGCTGGCAGCTGTCTTCACTAGAGCGACTCCCCTCCACCTTCTGTGCTGTGCCCTTTGAAAGGAAGTCGCCACCCATGGCCCGCACCCCAGGGCTCCTGCTTATGCTTCCTTCTTCCAGGGCTGAGCACCTGTGTCAGTTACTTGGGATTCTTCAACCTGGGACATTTGTCTCTTCCCCCTCATTTATTTATTCAATTATCGATTTATGTTCGTGTGGACTTGTGGATGTTTATTTTGCACTTCGAGTTATAATCCAGCGTTGCTGGGACTTCCCTGCTGGTCCAGCGGTTAAGATATCCACTCTTGCACTACAGGGGGTGTGGGTTCCATCCCTGATTGGGGAACTAAGCTCCAGCATGCTGTGGTGCTGGCAAAATAGTAATCATCATCCAGCACCATCGGCTGTGGCTCCTGCCCGGCCCCTCAGGGAGGCTCAGGCTCCTCCTTAAGTTTCTGGCCCCGTCGTAGAAGCAGCTCTTCCTCCCCGAGTCAGGGACCATTTTAGGTAGGAGACGGCAGCAGAGGCCACTTGCAACAGAATCCTGCTTGTGCTTCCTAAGATGTCCCATACCAGCGGGTGCTTGGGAGGGCCCAGACGGCAGGAGGGGCTTCCAGGGCTGGCTCAGGGGGTATCTGCCTCATTTGCACCATTTACAGGAGAGCATGGGGCATCCCAGGTAGCTCAGTGCTAAAGAATCCGCCAGCCACAGGAGACACGGGTTCGATCCCTGGGTCAGGAGGGTCCCCTGGAGGAGGAAATGGCAACCCACTCCACTATTCCTGCTGGGATGGACAGAAGAGCCTGGCAGGCTACAGTCCCTGGGGTGACATGTGACTGAGCACAGGAAAGCATAATGTTTTAAAAAATACTTATTTTTATTTTTGGCTCGGGTTCCAGCTGCCCTGTGGCATGTAGGATCTTAGTTCCCCCACCAGGGATCGTACCCATGTGCCCTGCATTGGAAGGCGGATTCCTAACCACTGGACCACCAGCAAAGTCCCAAGGAAGCCTGTTGGTTCACTGGGTGATTTTAAAGCGTGGGTACTGAGGCCTCCAAGCACACCAGTGCCCAGTGGCATCTCGGTGACACCAGTCCTTCGTATTGTGTTTTTCCTCCTGGTCCTTTCCCTGTGATTGGCTAAGCTTTGAGTGCACTTCCTCTGGGAGGTTAAAGGTAGGTTTGTTACCAAAACAGTGGGTTCACCTCTTGGTGGATGTCAAGCGAATAGACACAACCAAGTCCAAAGATGGGGAGAAGGAAGGATTTATTACTTGAGGTTGTTAGGGTGGACTCTTATCCATTAGGACTGGGCGTCCTTACAAAGAGGAAAAAACATTGTTTTATAGGAGGAAATTTGGACAGAAACCTGTGTTAACCTGAAGACTGGGTTTGCCTCTTCGTGAATGTTAAGCCAAGAGACACAACCAAGCCAAAGATGGGGAGAAGGAAGAATTTATTACCTGCGGCAAGTTACGGGAAATACAAGGGACCTTTTCCAAAGCAACGTCTCCGTGAACAGCAAAACTGGGGAAGTTTTAAGCTCAGGGTCCATGAGTATTCAGAAGGGGCTTGAGTAGAAGAGAATTCAGCATAGAATTAGGGCAAAGGTCTAGAGTCCAAGCTTTAATTGATTGAAGTCGGGAGGATCAACATCATTCCACCCGCCACCTGCTTGGGGGCCTTAATTCCCACAGAACTCAAAGATATATTTATTATTATGTATATCCTTTGAGGAGGAACTAGGGCTCTGCCCTAT
The DNA here is from genome assembly GCA_006410675.1 of Oreotragus oreotragus. Taxonomy (NCBI): domain Eukaryota; kingdom Metazoa; phylum Chordata; class Mammalia; order Artiodactyla; family Bovidae; genus Oreotragus; species Oreotragus oreotragus. The sequence continues at coordinate 228,971 of SJYX01020368.1, forward strand.
TCAGTTCAGTTCAGTTCAGTCACTCAGTCCTGTCCCACTCTTTGTGACCCCATGAATCGCAGTATGCCAGGCCTCCCTGTCCATCAACTCCTGGAGTTCACTCAGACTCACGTCCATCGAGTACCTGCATACAGGTTTCTCAAGAGGCCGGTCAGGTGGTCTGGGATTCCCATCTCTCTCAGAATTTTCCAGTTTATTATCTGCCTTATTACTGCACTAGTATTTGATTGACTTTTCTCTGTTCCTGCCTTCCTTTGTTCTCTTAAGATCATTAATTACTGAGACCTGTTCAAGGGCAGTCATTGCCTCCAGGCTTCGATCACGTAATGGCTTAGGCCATTCCTGGTTCTCTTTCTCCAGGGATTCCCTAATTGATCTGCTTACAGGTTCCCAGGGAGAAGTCCTCAAGTATTAGGACGCTTACTGTAAGCTTGGCCGCAAAGAGCAGGCAACCACACGGGGACAGAGGCGATCTCTTTTTTAAAGAATTACTTTCATTTGCTTATTCCTGGCTGCCCTGGGTCTCTGTCGCTGTGAGCGGGCTTTCTCCGGCGGCAGCAAGCCAGAGCTGCTCTTTGTTGCGGTGTGCAGGCCTCTTGTGAGGAGGCTGCTCTTGTTGTGGATCACGGGCTCTGGGCACGAGGGCTCAGCAGTTGTGGCACACAGGCTTAGTTGCCCCACGGCGTGTGGGAGCTTTCCAGACCAGGGATCATACCCATGTCCCTTGCATTGGCGGGTGGATTCTTAACCACTGAACTACTAGGGAAGTCCAAAGATTACTTTTCTAAAAGTATTTCTGAGAACGGAATCTCAGATCCAAGCTGGCATCACCCCAAAGTGGGTTGGGCTCCAGGGCAGGTGGAGACCTCCGGCCTCTGCGTTCTAGAGCCCACCCCAGCCCCGCCTCCTGCTGTGTGACCTGGCTGGCAGCTTAACCAGCTTGGAAAACAACGGAGGACTTAGAGGCCTGTTGGTGACGACGAAATCACAGAGCTGATGGGAAGCGCTCTTGTAAATGATTAAGCAGTCAGGGCAGGGGACTCTGGCATCCACATGCGGGTTCTGGTGTCTTTATCCTGCAGGGAGACCGAAGTCAGGTTAGGCAAAGCATGCCTCCGCGGCAGTGCTGGCATCGGGTCATTGAGGATGAATCACAGGCCCTGGGCGGGTGGAGGAGGCTGCCTTCTCACTGCGCCCCGTTTTGCTCCCCAGGACTGAGTCTCCACCGTCCTGAGCAGGCCTGGAATGGGTAATGGTGTGAAGGAAGGCGTGGTGCGTTTGCGTGACGATGCCGAGCCCGTCCTGCCTGCGCACGTCTCCTCAAAGGCAAGTACCCCTGCCCCGCCGTGGGTGCGCTCACCCACTCCCTCTTCTGTGCTCGCACCCCATATAAATCACCCCCTCCCACATTGAGGGTGGGGGTGACGCGGGCTGCCTCCTATTCCATTTTTATAGCTCTGTCTCTGCTGTGGATCCAGCCGCCCCACCGCTTGGCAAGAAGTCAAAACCTTGCCCACATTTGGCAGGGATGTCAAAGGTGTCCCCGGGTCCCTCTTCAGACTCAGATTTGCCAACACAGAGTAACTAGCCAAAGGTGGGGTGGGCTGAGGGGAGCTCCTTACGCCAGGGAGGGGCTCACCCTCACTCAGCTCTGAAGTTCATCCCCAGTGACTCCCTTCAGTTGAACACAAAAGGTTTATTCCCTCGTAAAGAAACTGGATCAGGCCCGCGCTTGCTCACCGGAGAAGCCAGAAGTTCTCCCACCGGAACCTCGAGCATGGACTAATCCACCTTCACTGCCAAGCCGACTCAGGTGCCTGCAGGCAGTTCTCAAAGTCCACGGGCTCAAAGGCTGAAGCAGCATCAACCTCTGGCCCTCCTGACCTTTCCCCAGGTTCCAGGTTGCTCTGTGGAGCACCAGGTGGACAGGAGGCCTGGTTCTCGGGACCCCCCTCGCCACGCTGGTCGACAGAGGGGTGAGCTCCAGAGCAGGCACACCATGCCTCACAGTTCAGTGACCTTTAGCATATGAGGGAGATGTGGCCCTCCCTCCACTGGCCCAGATGGATCCCACCAAGCGGACATGCCCAGCAAAGGCCCCCATGCCCCGCCTGCACTCGGACACACGCGGCAGCAGTTTCCCTCCTGCTGGCCGGCACGTCCCGCATCAGTCTTGCCTGCTTGGCTAACCCAGTGCAGGGAGCTCACTCTACACTCTAAAGAGCCTGGCATCTTCCTGTGGTTTCGCTGCTCGTGTGGATCCTGTCTGTGGATCACCCATTTTCTCTCCATCAGGCTGCCTGCCTCATTCTTCATTTGCAAGGATCTCTCCTATGATGAGAAGTTAGAACTGGATATGGAACAACAGACTGGTTCAAAATTGGGAAAGGAGTACGACAGGGCTGTATGTTGTCACCGTCTTGATTTAATTTATATGCAGAGTATATCATGCAAACTGCTGAGCTGGATGAATCTCAAGCTGGAATCAAGATTGCTGGGAGAAATAGCAGTAACCTCAGATATGCAGATGACACCACCCTTACGGCAGAAAGCAAAGAGGAACTAAAGAGCCTCTTGATGAAGGTGAAAGAGGAGAGTAAAAAATCTGATTTGAAACTCAACATTCAAAAAACTAGGATCATGGCATTTGGTCTCATCACTTCACGGCAAACAGAAGGGGAGAANGACACCACCCTTACGGCAGAAAGCAAAGAGGAACTAAAGAGCCTCTTGATGAAGGTGAAAGAGGAGAGTAAAAAATCTGATTTGAAACTCAACATTCAAAAAACTAGGATCATGGCATTTGGTCTCATCACTTCACGGCAAACAGAAGGGGAGAAAGCAGAAGCAGTGACAAATTTTATTTTCTAGAGCTCCAAGATCACTGAGGAGTGACGCTTGCTCCTTGGAAGGAAAGCTATGACCAGCCTAGACAGCATATTAAAAATCAGAGACATCACTTTGCCAAGAAAGGTCCATCTAGTCAAAGCTATGATTTTTCCAGAAGTCATGTACAGATGTGAGAATTGGACCCTAAAGAAAGCCGAGTGCTGAAGAATTGATACTTTCGAACTGTGGTGTTAGAGAAGACTCTCGAGAGTCCCTTGGACTGCAGGGAGAGCAAACCAGTCAGTCCTAAAGGAAATCAACCCCGAATGTTCACTGGAAAAACTGATGCTGAAGCTGAAGCTATAGTACTTCGGCTGCCTGATACAAAGAACTGACTCATTGGAAAAGACTCTGATGCTGGGAAAAACTGAGGGCAAGAGGAGAAGGGGGCGGCAGAGGATGAGATGACCAGACAGCATCACCGACTCTACAGACACGCGTTTGCACAAAGTCCGGGAGACAGTGGAGGACAGTGAAGGCTGGTGAGCTGCGGTGCAGGGCGTCCCAAAGAGCTGGACACGACTTACAGGCTGAACAACAACGCATAGGATAGTCATGGAGACTCTGACCGTTTGGTGAGGCCTTTGCCAGGCGTAACGGCTCCTCTGGTGGCTCAGACGGTAAAGAACCTGCCGGGTTCGATCCCTGGGTCGGCAAGATCCCCTGGAGGAGGAAGTGGCAACCCACTCCAGCATTCTTGCCTGGAGAATCCCACAGACAGAGGAGCCTAGCAGGGTACAGTCCATGCGGTGGCAAAGAATCAGACACGACCGAGCAGCTAACACGTATCTTTAAAGGATAAGCCAGCTGCGTCATTTCGGAGTCCCTGGGAGTGTCGGCAGAAAGCAGCTGCCGCCTCCTGCACTGAGCGTGCCCTCCTCACCGAGTGTCCTCGGAGCCGCACACCCAGGGTTAGGGTTTCAGGACGTGTGTCCTTGCACGTGCAGCGCTGGCCTGGCGATGGTGAGCACTGCAAGCTTCCCAGGAGGTGCCTGGTCGGGGAGATAGAGGGACACCTGGGCTCTGCCTCCAGTGCTCACAGGCCCATGGGCAGGCCGCAGGGCATCCCTGTGCTCACAGAGGCTCGAGGTCGGCGGCCGCCACACGGATTCACAAAGCGCAGACCGAAGCAGGGGTCAGATGGGCCTCAAAGCCGGAGCCAGAAACACCCCTGAGCCTTCTGGCACCCGCTGTCCACGCCCCTGGAAGCCAGACGTCCAGACCTTGCCATGTGGCCCGGAAAAGGCAGGGGTCCCCGCTGACGGGTCTCTGTGAAGCAAAAAGGTGGAACCCTGTGGTAAAGCTCAGCCTCAGAAACTGAGTCAGGAACACACTGCTGTGGGGACTTGTTCTTTCAGGGAGAGGTGGGCTGGGCTGGTGGAGGGGGCACCAGGGGCATTAAGGGGAGGGGCTAGGTCGAGGGGCACAGGGCCCTGGGGACGTTCACCTGGGACGCGACCTGGGGTCTGGGCCAGGAGTCAGCACATGACTGTGTCAGAGGTGAGGGACCAGGGAGCAGAGAGGCGTTTCAGTCACTGCGGGCAGACCCAGCCCCCCTGAGACACCCACAGAGCTGAGCAAACCCGGGCATTGCCCTGGACTCCTCCAAGCCCACTCAGGCACCCGGACTGCCAGCCGAACCCCTCAAATGCCCCCTCATTACTCCCCTCTCGCAGCCTCCTCTGGTCCCAGCCTCTGCCATCTCAACCCTGGGTTTCACAGGAGCTGCCTCTCCTCTGGTTCCAGTTAAAATAACCTGTTCACCTTGCATGCGTCTCCATTTCTCTGTAGGCCAAGGTCAACCTCCTTGTCAGGCTCTGTGGGGTCCAGCCTCGCCCACCTTTCGCTGTGACTCTCTTCCCTTGCCCCCCTCCCCTTCCTGTGTCAGCACCCTGCCCTCCTTGTGGTCCCCGGCTCCTCCTCACTGGGGCCTCTGAGTGTTCAGTTCCTCCCCCTCGATTAGTGTCACACACACACACTCTCGCTCGTGCACCCACGCCCTGCATAGGTGCGGCTCATCACACACCCTTGGCCTCTTAGCTGGCATTCTCCTGGAACTCCGAGCCCCCTCCCCACAGCCCCTCCCAGACTGCGGACTCTGCACACATTTGTCTGAAGAGCTCCTTCGTGCCTGGCTCCCTCCACCAACTGGCAGCCTTGTGAGGGGAGTGGTGGGGGGTCGTACATGCCCCTGCCCCACACTGACTCCAGGCTCCTGAGGGCACCTGGGTCGAGTGGCCATCACAGATTCCCAGAATCGCTGAGCCCTCTGCTCCTCACCTCCTTGCTCACTGCAGTGAGGACAGGTGGGGTGTGTCTTGCACAGAGCCCCCGGCAAGCTCTATGCCTGAGTCATCTGGGGTGGGGGGGAGGTGGGAATGGAGCCTCCAGCCCCATGAGCAGACGGCTTCCTGGGCTGCGATTCGGGGCTCCATGGGCCTCGAGGGAAGGAGGGCTCCGGGAGCCACAGGAAGACTCGGGAAAGCACCGACTTTGAGACTGGCCGCAGGAGCACGAAGTGCAAGTCAGCGGTGTCTGCCCCCATCACCTTTGGCTTAGCTGGATAAAGAGCCACAGACACCGACCCGGAAGTCCTGATAGAAAGCGGTGGAAAGCGGACACGCTGAGCAGAGCCAGGGTCTCCTTGCCCAATACCTACCACCCACTCCCCAGACCACAAGGAGCCTTGGAAGCGCAAGAGTCCCTTGCACATGGGCAGTGGGTGGGACCAAGGCTTGAAAATAGGACAGGTAAAGGGCAGCTCTTACGTTTGGCGTCGGTCCCATTGGAGGCCGTCTCTGAGAACTTAGGACCGTGCGCGCCGCCCCAGCCTCTCACGCGGATGGTCCCTGCGGCCCAGGAGGTTCTCACTGTGTCCCCCCGGGCTCTGTGGCCAGTGCTGGAGCCTGCCCAGGGCCCAGCATGGCAGTGTCACCCTGGCCACCATACGTCTAGCCGCCCCGGGGCCAGGCGGAGAAGAAAAGCCTCTCTCCTGGACGCTGTTCCAAGCAGAGCAGACGCTGCCTCTCCCTCTCTGATGACAGACAGCGTGTTCGTGTGTTTCCTTGCAGAGCGATCACAGGCAAGTTCTCAGCTCCCTTCTGTCTGGGGCACTGGCTGGTGCTCTTGCCAAAACAGCCGTAGCTCCCCTGGACCGAACCAAAATCATCTTCCAAGGTAAGCGCTGCCTGAGCACCTATCGCCGGTGATGGAGAGGCTGCCAGGCGCTCACCCTCCTCCTCCAGGGCCCCACACTGCTCTGCCAAGTGCTTTCTAAAATGCCTCTTTTTTAAAAAAAATTACTTATCTGGCTATGCCAGGTCTCAGTCGCGGCACATGGGGTCTTCAGTCTTCATTGCAGCAGGCTCTTTACTTGCAGCACGTGGGATCTAGCTCTCTAAGCAGGGAGCGAGCCTGGGCCCCCTGCACTGGGAGTACAGACTCAGACACCAGACCACCAGGGAAGCCCTCGAAATGCCTCTTTAGAATCCACTTAGAAAGTCTGTTAGTGTTTAGGACTGGCATCACAAAGTACCAGAAACCAGGCAGCTTAGAACTGCAGGAATTTATTCTCATTTTCTGGAGGCCAAAAGTCCACATTCAAGGGGTCTGTAGGGTTAGCTCCTCCTGGGGCCCTGAGGGAGGACCCTTCCTTGCCTCTTCGAGCTTCTGATGACTCCAGGCATCCTTGGCTTGTGACTGCACCCCCCACCCCAGTCTGTATGTTTGGATCCTCTTCTAAGGACCCACGCCATTGGATCACCCTGCTCTAGCATGACCTCCATTTAATTACACCTGCAAAGAGCCCATTTCCAGTTAAGGCCTCATTCATGGGCGCTGAGAGTGAGAGCATACATGGACGTTTCTTTGGGGAGACACAGTTCAAGAATCCAGCTCCCTCCCTCCTTAGGGTTTAGCAGGTGCAGGGTTTGGACGATGAGGCTTTGTGTCCCATGGTAGCAGGGGGGTGGTCCTAAGCTGGACCCCTGCCCCTCAGCTCTTTGGGAGGAAGGAGCTGCAGACTGGAGCCAGGCCCCTCCCACTTGCTCAGGCTGGCCCCTCACCTCTCCAGGGCCTCAGGTTCCTTGTCCATATAACAGGACCATTGATACCAACCTCCCGCCTGAGGGGGAGGGGGGAGTGAGCTGACATGGGAAAGGGCAGGCGTGCGGTTGAGGACACATCTCCATCAGCTGAGCTGGTCGTAGAACAAAATCCCACCAGAGCGCCACATGGGGAGCTGAGCTTCATTCCAAGGCAGGAGCTGTGCATACATCCACGCAGAGAGGAGGGCAGGGCTGTGCTGGGAAGGCAGCAGACGCTGGGGAAGTGCGGCGCTGTGGGTGCTGCCAGGCTGAGGCCCCCTTGTGACTTGGGTTGCCAGGTCCGCCTGGCCACCATGGTGCGGCTCACCATGGAGTAGGGTGGGTGGGGGTGGGCCGGGCAGCCCCGGAGGGCAGGAGAGTGGGAACTAGGGCTGCCTGAGCCAGGCCATGAAGGAGAGGGCAGACGCCCCCTGCCGAGGGAGCTGGAGCCGCTTAGCTGACCCCCCCGCATGGCTGGCGGCTGGGACGCCTCCCCTCCAAGGGACTTGGGGGAGAGGAAGTTCAGCTGGGTGGAGACCCCCCCGGAGAGCTGCGTCCTTCCACAGGCCCTCACTGTCCTGCGGGGTCAGGTGGCAGCTGGGCTCCTCTCCCTGAAGAAGGGGAGAAGTTGGTGTGCAGAGTGGCCTGGACGTGGGGGGGTGTGGGGAGGCTCCTGGGGAGGGGGTGACTTTGCTGGGGATGTCCCCACCTCGGCCCTTATAGGGGTTGAGGGGGTGCATTTCCAGGGGAGGCCCTCACTCCCTATGCTCAAAGTAGACCCCTGTGGTGGGGGTCATGAAGACTGGAGTGGGAGGGTGGTCCCATCCTTCATATCCAACAATCTCTGTTTTTTGTTTTTTTTTTCCAGTGTCCTCAAAAAGATTTTCTGCCAAGGTGAGCCGCTCGGTCATGGACCCCCGTCTCTGGGGCCTTCACCTCTGCCCTACTGGGCTGGCAGAGGCAGGGAGGTGGGTGGTAGGGGCTGGGCAAACGCTTGTCAAGGGGCTTTTCCCATTGGTTCCCCAACCCCCACCCCAGGCCGGCTGCAGGACTGCTGGGTGACCAAGGCCTCCCCTGCCAGGCGCTGGGGCCAAGGCCATCTGTCTGCACCCCAAGTCTGCCTGGACACAGCCCACCCTGGGAAGTGACGGGAGACCACCTGTCCTGGGGGTGGTGGTCAGGGGACTTGATGGTCTACACTCACAGGTTTCCTATTTGATTTATTTTTAAACACAGAGCAAGTGTTGCTGTTTGTTAGTCACTCAGTCATGTCCGACTCTTTGCGACCCCATGGACTGTAGCCCACCAGGCTCCTCTGTCCATGGGATGTCCCAGGCAAGAGTACTGGAGGGGGTTGCCATGCCCTCCTCCAGGGGATCTTCCCTGCCCAGGGATCAAACCCATCCCCTGCATTGGCAGGTGGAATGTTTACCACTGAGCCACTGAGAAGCCCAGAGCAGGTGTTTCCTTCTTAATAAAGGAAAACAAAGAGGAGTGTTAAAAGCTAGGCTGCCACACACCTACAAAACCCCCTTAGTGGGGCTAAGTGCTCTGCAGCCGTGCTTTCCCCCATCTCACTTCATGATTCCCAGGTTGGAGGAGAAGGGGTGGGGGTCGCCCAGGGAACGTGGGGGGGTCTGTGATGTCACCCCCCTTCCCAGGCGCAGGGCTGGGCAAAGTCAGGCGAGCTGAGAGGGCAGCTGTGCTCTGCCCGCAAAGGCCATGCTCGGTCAGAGGCCCAGGCCGCTGACGTTGCCCCTCTCCGCTGCCTGCCCCACAGGAGGCCTTCCGGCTCCTCTACTTCACCTACCTCCACGAAGGCTTCTGGAGCCTGTGGCGCGGTAACTCGGCCACCATGGTGCGTGTGGTGCCCTACGCCGCCATCCAGTTCAGCGCACACGAGGAGTACAAACGCCTCCTGGGCAGCTACTATGGCTTCCGTGGAGAGTGAGGCCCCCTTCCCCAAAAGCCCCGGCCCTCTCAGCTCTCTCACCTCACCCTGCCCTCCTGTCTCCCACCTGTTCACCACGTCAGAACTTCTCTCGTTTCCGGTCTCTGCAAACCTACGTCCCAGGACGGCCAGGGCCCCCGCTGTGCCCCAGAGCAGGTGGAAAGCCGCCTGCCTTTCATTCATTCAGACAAGCAGGGGCAAAGGCAGGCACCCCACAAGAGACACCCCCGCCCCGCCCATCAGCTTGGCCGCCCGTTCCCCCATCTCTACCCACACTCCAGACCTGTGGGCACCCAGAACCCCAGGGGCTCACCTTTGCCCCCCACCCACTTTCAGAGCCCTGCCCCCTTGGCCCCGCCTCCTCGCCGGCGCGCTGGCTGGAACCACGGCCGCCTCGTTGACCTACCCGCTGGACCTGGTCAGAGCGCGGATGGCTGTGACCCCAAAGGAAATGTGAGTCTCACCCTGGTGACGTTTTCACCAGCACCGGGGGCTCTGTGTCTAGTGGGGTTCCCGGGGGGCTCCCCCCACCCGGCCCCTGGGGATAGGGTCTGGGCCTCTGTCTGCAGTGGCTGATGAAGCTGTGCTGAGGCTCTGTTGCCTCAACCTCCCTGGGTTCTGCAGCTTTCCATAAGGACAGTAACTGGGCCTCTCAGCTTGGGTGGCAGTGTGCTTCCATCAAACCCAGAGTCTCCTTGTTGAGTCGAAAACATGTGCTTAAAATGCATCTGAGTAAAAAGCCAGGGGCTGAGCACAGCAAAGAGCCCAGTGGTACAGGTGGCCTGTGGCTGTGGGCACGCACGGCCCCCTCAAATGCCAGAACTTCCGCATGGTGTTTCCATCAACATCCAGGCCTGCTCTCGCTGACGTGCGAGGAGGGAGAATTAGTGAAGTGAGGTCTGCAGCCCCCCACCCCACCCCCGCCCTGGTCTGTCCTTCAGGTACAGCAACATCTTTCACGTCTTCATCCGCATCTCGAGAGAAGAGGGGCTGAAGACCCTCTACCACGGATTTGCTCCGACCGTGCTGGGGGTCATTCCCTACGCTGGCCTGAGCTTCTTCACCTATGAGACCCTCAAGAGCCTGCACCGAGGTGAGGAGTGCCAGGAGGGCAGCACCTCCTCGGGGCACACACATCTATCTGTGGATGGGTGGGGAGGTGGAGGTGGATGGGGGCGAGTGGAGGGAGCCGCAGGCTGGAGGCCCAGGGTCTGGATCAGGAGAAGACATAGAGCAAATAAGCCCACTGATGCCTGCTACTTGGTTTGATCTGGTGTTAACAATCTGCCTTATTTGCTCCAAGTTTTTTTTTTTTTTTTTAAGGAAAAGAAAACAGTCAGGGTAAAGCCCAGAGCCCCGGTGCCCAATCCCCAGCCGTCTCCCCTCAGCCCTGCCTCTCTATTAGGGTTTGGCTCTGCCTGTCACCTTCATTGCAAACCCTTCTGCCTGGGCTCGCGTGCAGCCTTTGTGCGCTTCCTGGTTCTAGGAGGTACCGGAGTGGCTGCCCCTGCCCCTGCCCCTGTGGCAGTGCAGCTCTGATCCGTCCTGTTTGGGGGGCGGTGAGGCTGTTGCGGGTTTTCTGTGTTCAGCTGACATCCAGGAGCTAGCTGTTCTCCTTGTGTGGGTGTGAGACCTCATTCTTTGCTTTACCTTTTCCACCCTCTGCTNTCCTCTCCCTGAAGAAGGGGAGAAGTTGGTGTGCAGAGTGGCCTGGACGTGGGGGGGTGTGGGGAGGCTCCTGGGGAGGGGGTGACTTTGCTGGGGATGTCCCCACCTCGGCCCTTATAGGGGTTGAGGGGGTGCATTTCCAGGGGAGGCCCTCACTCCCTATGCTCAAAGTAGACCCCTGTGGTGGGGGTCATGAAGACTGGAGTGGGAGGGTGGTCCCATCCTTCATATCCAACAATCTCTGTTTTTTGTTTTTTTTTTCCAGTGTCCTCAAAAAGATTTTCTGCCAAGGTGAGCCGCTCGGTCATGGACCCCCGTCTCTGGGGCCTTCACCTCTGCCCTACTGGGCTGGCAGAGGCAGGGAGGTGGGTGGTAGGGGCTGGGCAAACGCTTGTCAAGGGGCTTTTCCCATTGGTTCCCCGACCCCCACCCCAGGCCGGCTGCAGGACTGCTGGGTGACCAAGGCCTCCCCTGCCAGGCGCTGGGGCCAAGGCCATCTGTCTGCACCCCAAGTCTGCCTGGACACAGCCCACCCTGGGAAGTGACGGGAGACCACCTGTCCTGGGGGTGGTGGTCAGGGGACTTGATGGTCTACACTCACAGGTTTCCTATTTGATTTATTTTTAAACACAGAGCAAGTGTTGCTGTTTGTTAGTCACTCAGTCATGTCCGACTCTTTGCGACCCCATGGACTGTAGCCCACCAGGCTCCTCTGTCCATGGGATGTCCCAGGCAAGAGTACTGGAGGGGGTTGCCATGCCCTCCTCCAGGGGATCTTCCCTGCCCAGGGATCAAACCCATCCCCTGCATTGGCAGGTGGAATGTTTACCACTGAGCCACTGAGAAGCCCAGAGCAGGTGTTTCCTTCTTAATAAAGGAAAACAAAGAGGAGTGTTAAAAGCTAGGCTGCCACACACCTACAAAACCCCCTTAGTGGGGCTAAGTGCTCTGCAGCCGTGCTTTCCCCCATCTCACTTCATGATTCCCAGGTTGGAGGAGAAGGGGTGGGGGTCGCCCAGGGAACGTGGGGGTTCTGTGATGTCACCCCCCTTCCCAGGCGCAGGGCTGGGCAAAGTCAGGCGAGCTGAGAGGGCAGCTGTGCTCTGCCCGCAAAGGCCATGCTCGGTCAGAGGCCCAGGCCGCTGACGTTGCGCCTCTCCGCTGCTGCCCCGCAGGAGGCCTTCCGGCTCCTCTACTTCACCTACCTCCACGAAGGCTTCTGGAGCCTGTGGCGCGGTAACTCGGCCACCATGGTGCGTGTGGTGCCCTACGCCGCCATCCAGTTCAGCGCACACGAGGAGTACAAACGCCTCCTGGGCAGCTACTATGGCTTCCGTGGAGAGTGAGGCCCCCTTCCCCAAAAGCCCCGGCCCTCTCAGCTCTCTCACCTCACCCTGCCCTCCTGTCTCCCACCTGTTCACCACGTCAGAACTTCTCTCGTTTCCGGTCTCTGCAAACCTATGTCCCAGGACGGCCAGGGCCCCCGCTGTGCCCCAGAGCAGGTGGAAAGCCGCCTGCCTTTCATTCATTCAGACAAGCAGGGGCAAAGGCAGGCACCCCACAAGAGACACCCCCGCCCCGCCCATCAGCTTGGCCGCCCGTTCCCCCATCTCTACCCACACTCCAGACCTGTGGGCACCCAGAACCCCAGGGGCTCACCTTTGCCCCCCACCCACTTTCAGAGCCCTGCCCCCTTGGCCCCGCCTCCTCGCCGGCGCGCTGGCTGGAACCACGGCCGCCTCGTTGACCTACCCGCTGGACCTGGTCAGAGCGCGGATGGCTGTGACCCCAAAGGAAATGTGAGTCTCACCCTGGTGACGTTTTCACCAGCACCGGGGGCTCTGTGTCTAGTGGGGTTCCCGGGGGGCTCCCCCCACCTGGCCCCTGGGGATAGGGTCTGGGCCTCTGTCTGCAGTGGCTGATGAAGCTGTGCTGAGGCTCTGTTGCCTCAACCTCCCTGGGTTCTGCAGCTTTCCATAAGGACAGTAACTGGGCCTCTCAGCTTGGGTGGCAGTGTGCTTCCATCAAACCCAGAGTCTCCTTGTTGAGTCGAAAACATGTGCTTAAAATGCATCTGAGTAAAAAGCCAGGGGCTGAGCACAGCAAAGAGCCCAGTGGTACAGGTGGCCTGTGGCTGTGGGCACGCACGGCCCCCTCAAATGCCAGAACTTCCGCATGGTGTTTCCATCAACATCCAGGCCTGCTCTCGCTGACGTGCGAGGAGGGAGAATTAGTGAAGTGAGGTCTGCAGCCCCCCACCCCACCCCCGCCCTGGTCTGTCCTTCAGGTACAGCAACATCTTTCACGTCTTCATCCGCATCTCGAGAGAAGAGGGGCTGAAGACCCTCTACCACGGATTTGCTCCGACCGTGCTGGGGGTCATTCCCTACGCTGGCCTGAGCTTCTTCACCTATGAGACCCTCAAGAGCCTGCACCGAGGTGAGGAGTGCCAGGAGGGCAGCACCTCCTCGGGGCACACACATCTATCTGTGGATGGGTGGGGAGGTGGAGGTGGATGGGGGCGAGTGGAGGGAGCCGCAGGCTGGAGGCCCAGGGTCTGGATCAGGAGAAGACATAGAGCAAATAAGCCCACTGATGCCTGCTACTTGGTTTGATCTGGTGTTAACAATCTGCCTTATTTGCTCCAAGTTTTTTTTTTTTTTTTTAAGGAAAAGAAAACAGTCAGGGTAAAGCCCAGAGCCCCGGTGCCCAATCCCCAGCCGTCTCCCCTCAGCCCTGCCTCTCTATTAGGGTTTGGCTCTGCCTGTCACCTTCATTGCAAACCCTTCTGCCTGGGCTCGCGTGCAGCCTTTGTGCGCTTCCTGGTTCTAGGAGGTACCGGAGTGGCTGCCCCTGCCCCTGCCCCTGTGGCAGTGCAGCTCTGATCCGTCCTGTTTGGGGGGCGGTGAGGCTGTTGCGGGTTTTCTGTGTTCAGCTGACATCCAGGAGCTAGCTGTTCTCCTTGTGTGGGTGTGAGACCTCATTCTTTGCTTTACCTTTTCCACCCTCTGCTCTTCCGGTGGCCAGGCTTGCACTGCGGCCCAGCTCCCTTCCCACCCGCTCCTGGTGCTGACAAGTTCCATATGTTCTGCCAGTCTGCTGAGTGAACAGGGCGGATCCCTGTTTTTAATCCCTAGTTTCAAATTGAAAACAGCATGTTTTTTAAAAATCCCTATTGATCCCTTGCTGTTCCCTCCTCCCTTCAGCCAGCAGGTCCTCACACCACCTGTAGAGAGGGCACCTGTTGGGCAGGCTGTGCAGTTTAGAGGGTTCGGGGCAGAGTGATATTCTCTTTCTTTACAATATGGGAAACAAGAATGACTGGGTCTGAGCTTGTTCTGGGTCACAGAACTTGGTTATATGATTCTCTGTGCTTTTCAGTTGTAAAAATCTTTTGGATCTCACATTTAATTAAAAACAGGGAATCAGTAGGTGAGAAAGAAGGGACGCCGTGGCCCAGGAGAGCTAGTCGGCCCTGAAGCACAGCTGTGACGCTGTGTGCGCGTGTAAGCGCGGTGCAGGGGGCGCGGGTGGATGCCAGCACCTGTGGCTGCCAGGGTGCCCCTTCCCATCGCCCTCACAGTCCCTCCCACCCTTCCCCCTGCAGAATACAGCGGCCGCCCGCAGCCCTACCCCTTTGAGCGCATGATTTTCGGGGCCTGCGCCGGCCTCATCGGGCAGTCTGCCTCTTACCCGCTGGACGTGGTGCGGCGGCGCATGCAGACTGCCGGCGTCACAGGCCACCAGCGCACCTCCATCGTGCGCACCATGCGCACCATCGTGCGGGAGGAGGGCGTGGTGCGCGGCCTCTACAAAGGCCTGAGCATGAACTGGCTCAAGGGCCCCATCGCCGTGGGCATCAGCTTCACCACCTTCGACCTCATGCAGATCCTGCTGCGACACCTGCAGAGCTAGGGGCTGGTGGGTTCGGCCGCGCTTGAGCTTCAGTTGGCCGTGGGCCGCTGACTCCCGTGTCTGAGCCCAGGGAGCAAAGATGTGCTGGGTTCCAACCAGAAGGCGCACGGATGCGCCTTGTGGAACAAGCTGGGGGCCTGGGGGTCCTGAGCTCAGTGCAGCCCAGGTCTGAGGGGAAAGCCGGGGCCATTGTGCGTCATTGGGACTGGGGGCGGGGTTCCCACGCCCTCCTCTTCCGGCCTCAGCTGGGCTGGGGCTGCCTCTGGAGGTGTTCGCCCGGAACGCCCTGCGTGGGGCGTAGCCAGCGCTGCCTTCTGGGGTGTTCTTTGCCCTTGGACAGGCTCCTGGTTCTAGGGACCTGGTCCCCACTAGGCTCAGAGCCAGGACTCGCCTGCCCCTTGCTGTTCTGAGTCCGTGTTCTTGGGCGGAGGTAGGAGGGGGTGGGGGGAGGCCCAGAGAGTGTGGGGCCAAGGCCTGGCCTCCGGGAGACCAGCCTTCTGCTCAGCTGTAGCTCCAAGAGCAGCCTCCCACCCTGGCCAGCTTTTTCCTGCCTTCACCACTATTTCCCAGGTGACTTCTCCCTCCCCAGAGCCTGAGGCTTCTCCCAAGAGTGTTATCCTGATCACAGACTCCTGATCCCAGGCCCCAGAGTTGGGTCTTTCCCTCTGTTACCCAACTCCCACCCAGTTTGTACGGTTCCCAGGAGGGTCATGCCTCCAGGCAACAGGGTTTGAGAAATCACCATGGGTTTGGGCCTGAGTCCCAACCTGGAGGCATCTGCCTGGATTGCCAGGAAGCTCTCGGCCCTACTCCACTGGCTGCAGTAATGGAGGCTGGGCCTCAGGCCCTGACCCTCTGTGCTTAGGCATGGGGGCTCCTGGCGGGGGGGACCCATGGCATCTGGCACATTGTGGGCACCCCCTGAGCAGTTACTCAGCTGGGACCTGGGGCAGTTTGAGGCCTGTGGGGTTATCTGCTTTCCCGTGAACGGAGGACACGGAGGCTGGAAGCCTTGATTCTCCCAGAGTGAGAGCCTGAGGCCATCTGGGGAGGAGGGGGGCGGCAGGATGCTTGAAAGAGTCAGGCCCCCAGGGAGCTGGTCTGGCAGAGGCCCCAGGGCCCACCAGGACCCACCTGTTTTCTAACAGGTGTTTTTGATTTTTGCTTTTGTTTGCTGGCTGGCCCTGGGTCTAGATACCATAAACCCTAACCAGTCCAGTCTAGTTCCAGGAGCAGGACAAGCAGAGGGCCGGTTTTCCCAGTGGGCTCAGTAGCCGTGAGGTGTGAGAGTCTGAGAGGGTCTGTTTCTGCCACGTGTGCATTTCCGATTGTGACTTCCACTTCCTCCTTTTATTCTGTCCTGTTTCCGTTTTTCTTGCCTTAGTCCCCTGGGTGCGAAGACCCCTCCTTCGGTCCTTCCCGCATGTCTCGACCAGCCAACCCCAGTCTCGTTCCCAGACTCTTGTTCCCAGGGGGCCCGAGCTGTCCCAGTGGGTAAGCGTCACACCCACCTTCTCTCCCAGCCTTGCCCAGTGCTCAGGAGAGGCAGGGGCACCCTTCACAGGGAGACGGGATGGGAACATGAGGGTGCCCAGGCTGGGGGGCCCCCCTGGTGGGTGAGACCGAATGGATGTTTAGGCAGTGCCCTCCTCTGAGCTGCAGGCTGGGCAGGAGCAGGGACGGCCCCCCAGGGTCACCGGCCCCAGTGTGCCTCTCCGGGGTGGCTCCCAGCCGAGAGCACCTCGGCAGCGCCGACTCCCCTCACCCCCAAGCCCTGCACACAGTCGGACCTTTGTCCTAGGCAGTCATACCCCTCTCATTGATTGCCTGGCCTGATTTGGAGTTACATTTTGATGCCATGAAGACACTTTGTTTATATATAATGTTTATATATTTTAAAGATTTGTGCCAAGAGAGTATATTTAATAAAAATCAAAATGATTTTTTTTTCTCCTGCCCATATCTCTTCTTCGGCTCTGATCCTCATCCCGTAGGAACCAAAACCATGGTTGAAGTTATTTTGACAGATTGTTGAATAACCTTTTTTTTTTTTTTTAATGTAATTGCTGTATGGATTGTTAACCCCGACCTTGATTTGGTCAGGATTTGCTAGAAAATGCAAACCGCACAGAGAGTTTACCGTGAACACTAGGTCTGGCCCCCTGTCCCTTTGCAGGGACATCTCCTGAGGCCAGTGCCCCCTTCCGGGGAGATCCTGTGTGCACACACTTGTCCCTTGGGGGACGTCAGTTGGGACGAGCTGTGGGCTTCAGCGAGCACTCCCCCGGAGCCCCACGGTTTCCCCGGAGCCCTGGGTCTGCTCTGTGACGGGTCGAGGCTTCCGGCGTGAGTGTCCCTGTCTGCGGGGGCAGGAGGGTGAGGCCACCAGAGGGCTCCCAGGGGGCACTGAGACTCGCCTCACCTGCAGGCCATCTGTAGAATGACTTGCAGCACCCACCCAGACCGAGACCGGGAGTGGGCGCCTCCGCGGGCAGGGGCGAGATGGGGCCAGGTGAGCGCATGCGCATACGCACAGGGGCAAACGAGGCCCCAGGATGGTCTGCTGAGCTGCTCTGCGCGCTGCATTCAGCCAGCCATATTCCTTGCAGGTCAGTAGCTGTCAAATACAGGATGCGTATTAGCCAGCAGTTTAGTGTTCCCCAGAGGGATGCCCTGTGATGAGATCCACCAATCCCTTATTGACCAACAGCTAGGTTGTTGCTGAGTTGTTGCCACGACAACCTGGCTAGTGGCTCCTGGGGGTTCCTGAATGTTCTCCCCACATCCATGCTAACTTCTGGTCAGCACCATTTCTCACACCATCTCCTGAGCCTGAGGGGTGAGGTCGGCCCCTCCTCACTCTCCTCCAACATGTGGCATCCCCTGATACACAGAGGTGAGCCCTTGACCCCATCGGGACCTGTGACAATAAAGATGTTTGCTAGCCACTTCCAGGGAGACCTTCGAGATGCACCCTCCCTCTTCCACTGGCCCAGGAGATAAAACCCCAACCCTGGGTGGTGGTCGTGCCTGAAAAGTAGGAAACAATCCCAGGTTGAAGACGCCACTGCAGAAAGAGGAGCAGAGGGACTTTCCTGGTGGCCCAGTGGTTAAGACTCCACAGTCTCAGTGCAGGGGGGGCCAGGTTCAACCCCTGGTCATGGAACTAGATCCCACAGGCCACAACTAAGACCCGACTTGGCCAAATAAATTTTTTTTTAAGTAGAGCAGAGATGCGCAGAGAAATTGGATTTCTTGGTGACATTGTTTGGGATGCTAGACTCAGCTTTCCCTGAAGCCAGACTGCCTCTCAACTTCCAACAACACAAGACATTTTATTCTCTATTTAAAACAGAGTTGAGTTTCCTGACCCTTTCCGACACAAACCTTGTATCTACCTCTTTGAGCTCATAAGGTAGTGTTCCTGTAGCCTAAGTTTCTAGGAATGAAATTGCTGGGTAAATATCAGGGATATATTAATAGTATAGTTGATGCTGGTGGCAAGCCTGGCATTCATGGTTCCAATCCTGTTTTTAACTGTAAGTCACTTGGAGCCAGCCTATGGTTCCCCGCTGGAACGCAGTCCAGGAGCCAGTGACTGTGGACCGCTGAAGGGTGTGTGATGCAGCCCCTCAACCCCGGCACGGGGCCACTCTAACGCTGCGCGTTCTGCTTTTCCCCCTGAGGTCCCCAGCAGGACTCAGCCCAGATTGCCCAGAGTCGCTGGCTCACTGGCACTCCCTGCTGGCTTCTTTCCTCCCTGTCTCACATCCTTACCCTCCTAGAGGCTTCCTGAGGTCACCTCTCAGGTGAGGTCCCTGAGTCTTAGAGACAGGGTCATCTTTGGGGGAAAATCTATCCCAAGATGAATAGAAACATCAGCTATTCCTGCAAAGAGATTGTGTCCATATACACCGCGTGCCCTCGGAGTCTGACTTTCCTATGGCCACCCTAACAGAGTACCATGGACTGAGTGGCTTAAAATAGCAGAACTTAATTTTATCAAAGTTGGAAGCCAGAGGTCCAAAATCAAAGTGTTGGCAGGTTTGGTTCTGAGGGCCAGGAGGGAAGGATGTGTCCTAGATCCGTTACTGAGTTCTGACTGCCTGACTTCCTCCTGTGTCTTCCCCCTTGTCTTTCCTCTGTGCTAGTGTAAGCAGCTAAGTTAGGGGGTTCCAGGAGAGGCTCTCTTGACATAAGAGAAGCCATTTTGGCCTAAGCCACTTTGTGAGCTAAGCCAGGCTGCAATGCTTATCCTTGAACAGGTCTCAGTAATTAACGATCTTAAGGGAACAAAGGAAGGCGGGAACAGAAAAGGCAGTCAAACAATAGTGTAGTAATAAAACAGAGTCTTAGTTCTGCCTCTTTAAACACGTTTAATTGATGTTGATTTATAGTGTCATATTGTGTCAGTTTCAGGTGTGCAGCACAGAATATGTATTCTTTTTCAGATTGGTTTCCCTATAATAATATATCTTCAAGTTCTGTGGGAACTAAGGCCCCCAAGCAGGTGGAGGGTGGAATGACATTGATTCTTTTGACTTCAGTCAACTAAAGCTTGAACTCTGTGGACCTCGGCCCCAGTTTTATGCTGAATTCTCCTCTGCTCAAGCCCTTTCATGAATATACGTGTACCCTGAGCTTAAAACTTCCCCAGTTTTGCTGTTTAGGGAGACGCTGCTTTGGGAAGGATCCCCAGTGTTTCCCTTACTTGCTGAAAGTCAACATAAGCCCTTCCTTTCGTTCATTTTCGGCTTGGTTGTGTCAGTCGGCTCAACACCTGAGAAGAGGTGAACCTAGTTTTCAGGTAACACAAGTTCGGGTCCAGATTTCCTCTTGTAAAAAAATTTTTTCCCTCTTGTAAGGATATTAGTCCTACTGGATCAGGGCCCACCCTATCAACCTCATTTTTAAAAAATTATTTGTTTTTTGCTGCACTGCATCTTCACTGTTGCACCCGGGCTTTCTCAGCTGTGGCCAGCAGGGCTGCTCTTCACTGGGGCGGCTGCTTTCGTGGCAGAGCACGGGCTAAGTGCCTAGGCTCCGTAGTTGCAGCACACGGGTTTAGCTGCTCCACGACATGTGGAGTCCTCTCGGACCAGGAAGCAAGCCTGGGTCTCCTGCGCTGCAGGTGGATTCTTAACCACTGGAGGTCTCCAACCTCATTTCAGCTTCATCACTTTCAATCCCTATCTCCAAATACAGTCATATCCCGAAGTCCTAGGGGTTAGGACCTCAACAGAGGAACTGGGAGGAAGACACAATTCAGATCATAAACACCAGCCTTTTTGATCTTCTGTAATCTGACAAGTTAAAAAATAGCATCTCACGATTTAACACTACCTGCTTTCTTGTCTCTCCCCGGAGTCCACCTGAGATTGTTCCTTGTAAGAAGAAATCAATTCTTTTCGTGTAGTTTCCCCAGTTTATTTACTTGTTCCCATGTCAGCTTTCTACCAGGGCTTCGCGTCTTCCTTCCAGGCCTTTGCTAAGCTCTTCTTCCATCATTCCCCTCACTCAGCAATGTAGGCCCTCTGTAGACTCGCCAGGCCCCCACCCACCCTGACACAACATGCAGAAAGCTGCCTCCCAAACCACTTGAATCCTGTTTGTTAAAAGCGGCTCGCTCCTTTATTTGTTCAGAAGAGTGCCCCCTCCGACACCGCACACGCCCCCTGCAGTCAAACTGGGCAGGTGCCTTCTGAGAACAGTGCCCGGGCCGTGGGACCCTCTGCTGCTTGGTCTGGGGAGGCGGTTTCCAGGCAGAAGCTCAGCGTCCAAGGCCGGGCTAACGGCTCAGGCACTGTGGTGAAGGGGGAGCCGCGCAGCAGAAACTCCAGGGAGTGCCTTGCACCTGGGGACACTGAGGAGGTGAGCCGGGGTCCTGCTGGCCCAGGACCAAACCCGGGACCACAGGAGTGTCTGCAAGAGGGCTACGAGCCCGCCAGATGCTGGTGGAAGTACAGGCCAAAGAGGCTGGAGAGCAGTTGGCAGGCTGCAATCCACCAGATGAGAAAGGCGAGGACTCCGCGGAGGAAGAGGGGCGTGAGCAGGCTGCCCAGCGCCCCAGTGATCAGGGCTGCAGTCTGCTGGGCCTCATCCTCCTCGGGGCCGACCGGGCCATCGTGGGCTGAAGGTGGGGTAGGGGACAGCGTGGGGACCGGGCCCAGGCCCCAGGAGTAGCCGCCTGCAAGAAGAAGGTAGAGGGAGGGGCGGGTGGAGGTACAGGCGGTGCTGGCCTCCGGGACCCCAGACCCCGGCTGACAGTCACCCGCCCCGCCCCAGTCTCCACCCGCACCCCATCTTCGGGCCCCACTTGGGGCTTCGCCTTGCTCCTTCCAGCCTCCAGGCTCTCCAGCCTCCACCCCCTCCCTCGTTGCCAGGCCTCGCCTTCAAGTCACCTTGATCCATTCCGGGCCATGCCTGCCCCTCACACCCCAGCCCCGAGCCCCGCCCTGCTCCAACTTAGACCCCGCCCCCTNTGGTCCCGGGTTTGGTCCTGGGCCAGCAGGACCCCGGCTCACCTCCTCAGTGTCCCCAGGTGCAAGGCACTCCCTGGAGTTTCTGCTGCGCGGCTCCCCCTTCACCACAGTGCCTGAGCCGTTAGCCCGGCCTTGGACGCTGAGCTTCTGCTGTCTCTTATACACATCTGCCCAGGCTGGTTCTCACCCAGGGTCTTCAGCAGCAGCGTGCAGTTGAGCGTGAGGATGAGCGGAGTCAAGTACTGCAGGCTCACAACTGTCACGTAGCAGTACACCCGCACCACCTGGGGGGCAGGTAGCAGTGGCTGCGGTTCCGGGTAACCTCAGGCCCCGGGGGCCAGGAGCCCATACCCCGAGCCCCGGCTTCCCTCCCCGCCAGCATTGGTACCCGCCGCTGGATCTCTCGGGCCTCGATGCGGCCAGCCTCCCGCCGCAGCTGCTCCACGCGGGTCTTGGCCAGGCACAGGTAGGCCTGCAGGTGGGGCCGGGTCACCGCCAGCCGCAGCAGGCACAGTACCACCAGCACCCAGAGGCGCAACGAGTCAAAGGCGGAGTCAGACAGCCTGTGCCGGGAGGGGAGATGACGCGCCAGTGAAGCTGTCCCCGGTCCCTCCCGCAGGACCCAGGGCTCCTCTCTTAGCCTCAGAGTCCGGAGTACCCCGAGGGGGCGCCAGCTGCCCGGCCTCCCAGCCCCACTGCCATACTCACAGAGAGAAGGACGTGCGCCCCAGTGGAGCCTGGCGCAGGAAGTCCCGTGCCACAGGCTTGGTCCACAGCCATAGGACAAACAGGGGGGACAGGAAGCTGGTGTGCAGGAGGAACCTGGGGCAAGGGCACGAAGATGGTAGGCGTGGGCACCCACCGCCCCCTTGCACCCCCCCAGGCTCCCTCACCCCTCACCCCTACCCAGACGGTCCCCCACGTAACTGCAGCATGGGCTGGTCTTCAGACAGGGTCAGTGCATCATGGTGGGTCTGCGCCAGTCGCAGGCCTGGGAAGGTGAGGAAGGCACCCAGCATGGAGCCCACCACCGCCAGCCCCACGCGGATGGCCAGCTTGACCAGAGGAAGACTGAGGGGAAAGAGAGGGGTCAGGGGGCTCCTGTGGCAGGCCCGCACCCTGTGTGCAGGTCGCAGCCTGCCGCGGCTCTCCCTCCCTTCCCAGGACTCACGCCCAGTCCCAGCCTTGCATCTTCAGAAGTGGCTCCAAGTTCTGAGACATACTGTCCAGGCCTGGGGAAGACAAAAGGAGGACGGTGTCCAGTAGGCCCCTGGGGCCCCAGGGCCCACTCTGCCTCACCTCCCAGACATCCATTCGTTCCCCAGGTGAGAACGTAATAGTGACAGCCAGGCTCTGTGACAAGCATGGGACAAGCTTGTTCCCCAGTCTTGTGCAGCGCAGGAGAAGGTGCTAGGCAGACACTCTTGACTTGACTAGGGGACATGGGGGCACAGGGCACTGAGTCTGAGCTTCCTGGACGCTGGCGGGTCATGAAGGGCTATCAACATCCTGGAAAGGATTCTCAATTCAGGCCCCTACATTTTCCACAGAGCAGAAGCAAATAAATATGAGCTCACAACCAAAATCACCAGACACAGAAGGAAACAAAGCATCATCAAAGTGAATCAGCAGAAGAAAAAAGATAGCTGAAATTCCAAAGACTTCAGAAATTGGTATTATAAATTCTGTGTGAAATGACTGCGGAAAGTAAAAGCTGGAATCACATTACAGGTGATGTGAGACTGCCTCAGAGGACCAAGTGGATTTGCAAGGGAACCGATCAAGCTCTTCCCAAAGGAAAATGAAATTACTGAAATGGTAGGTTGTTAGCATACTAGAAACAGCCCAAGGAATTAACTGATGAATTGGATCTGAAGAAATCACTCAGATTCCAACTCAGAAAGACAAGAAGGTGTGAAATATGAAGGGAGATTAACAGACAAGGAGGACACAATAGAAAGTTCAATACAAGTTAAGTCGGAGCCCCAGAGTGAGAGGAGAGAGAATGAAGGAGAAGAGAGAGTGGAAGAGAATGACGGAAAAGTCTGCAGAATGCATGATACATACAAAGTATATAAAACCAGATAAATACAAAGACATCCATACCTAGACGCACTGTGGTGAAGCTGCGGAACACCAAGAGCAAAGAACTCACAGAGCGGTCAGCAGTTATGACAGATCCCCTAAAGGAAGGGGATCCCCTAAAAGTGACAGATCCCCTAAAGGAAGGGGATCCCCTAAAGGAAGGTGATCCCCTAAAGGAAGGTGATCCCCTAAAAGTGACAGATCCCCTAAAGGAAGGTGATCCCCTAAAAGTGACAGATCCCCTAAAGGAAGGGGATCCCCTAAAAGTGACAGATCCCCTAAAGGAAGGGGATCCCCTAAAGGAAGGTGATCCCCTAAAGGAAGGTGATCCCCTAAAAGTGACAGATCCCCTAAAGGAAGGGGATCCCCTAAAAGTGACAGATCCCCTAAAGGAAGGGGATCCCCTAAAGGAAGGTGATCCCCTAAAGGAAGGTGATCCCCTAAAAGTGACAGATCCCCTAAAGGAAGGGGATCCCCTAAAAGTGACAGATCCCCTAAAGGAAGGGGATCCCCTAAAGGAAGGTGATCCCCTAAAGGAAGGTGATCCCCTAAAAGTGACAGATCCCCTAAAGGAAGGGGATCCCCTAAAAGTGACAGATCCCCTAAAGGAAGGGGATCCCCTAAAGGAAGGTGATCCCCTAAAGGAAGGTGATCCCCTAAAAGTGACAGATCCCCTAAAGGAAGGGGATCCCCTAAAAGTGACAGATCCCCTAAAGGAAGGGGATCCCCTAAAGGAAGGTGATCCCCTAAAGGAAGGTGATCCCCTAAAAGTGACAGATCCCCTAAAGGAAGGGGATCCCCTAAAAGTGACAGATCCCCTAAAGGAAGGGGATCCCCTAAAGGAAGGTGATCCCCTAAAGGAAGGTGATCCCCTAAAAGTGACAGATCCCCTAAAGGAAGGGGATCCCCTAAAAGTGACAGATCCCCTAAAGGAAGGGGATCCCCTAAAGGAAGGTGATCCCCTAAAGGAAGGTGATCCCCTAAAAGTGACAGATCCCCTAAAGGAAGGGGATCCCCTAAAAGTGACAGATCCCCTAAAGGAAGGGGATCCCCTAAAGGAAGGTGATCCCCTAAAGGAAGGTGATCCCCTAAAAGTGACAGATCCCCTAAAGGAAGGGGATCCCCTAAAAGTGACAGATCCCCTAAAGGAAGGGGATCCCCTAAAGGAAGGTGATCCCCTAAAAGTGACAGATCCCCTAAAGGAAGGGGATCCCCTAAAAGTGACAGATCCCCTAAAGGAAGGGGATCCCCTAAAGGAAGGTGATCCCCTAAAGGAAGGTGATCCCCTAAAAGTGACAGATCCCCTAAAGGAAGGGGATCCCCTAAAAGTAACAGATCCCCTAAAGGAAGGGGATCCCCTAAAGGAAGGTGATCCCCTAAAAGTAACAGATCCCCTAAAGGAAGGTGATCCCCTAAAAGTGACAGATCCCCTAAAGGAAGGTGATCCCCTAAAAGTGACAGATCCCCTAAAGGAAGGGGATCCCCTAAAGGAAGGTGATCCCCTAAAGGTAGGTGATCCCCTAAAAGTGACAGATCCCCTAAAGGAAGGGGATCCCCTAAAAGAAACAGATCCCCTAAAGGAAGGGGATCCCCTAAAGGAAGGTGATCCCCTAAAAGTAACAGATCCCCTAAAGGAAGGGGATCCCCTAAAAGTGACAGATCCCCTAAAGGAAGGGGATCCCCTAAAGGAAGGTGATCCCCTAAAAGTAACAGATCCCCTAAAGGAAGGGGATCCCCTAAAAGTGACAGATCCCCTAAAGGAAGGGGATCCCCTAAAGGAAGGTGATCCCCTAAAAGTAACAGATCCCCTAAAGGAAGGGGATCCCCTAAAAGTGACAGATCCCCTAAAGGAAGGGGATCCCCTAAAGGAAGGTGATCCCCTAAAAGTAACAGATCCCCTAAAGGAAGGGGATCCCCTAAAGGAAGGTGATCCCCTAAAAGTAACAGATCCCCTAAAGGAAGGGGATCCCCTAAAGGAAGGTGATCCCCTAAAAGTAACAGATCCCCTAAAGGAAGGGGATCCCCTAAAAGTGACAGATCCCCTAAAGGAAGGTGATCCCCTAAAGGAAGGTGATCCCCTAAAAGGGACAGATCCCCTAAAGGAAGGGGATCCCCTAAAAGTGACAGATCCCCTAAAGGAAGGTGATCCCCTAAAGGAAGGTGATCCCCTAAAAGTGACAGATCCCCTAAAGGAAGGGGATCCCCTAAAAGAAACAGATCCCCTAAAGGAAGGTGATCCCCTAAAGGAAGGTGATCCCCTAAAAGTGACAGATCCCCTAAAGGAAGGGGATCCCCTAAAAGAAACAGATCCCCTAAAGGAAGGGGATCCCCTAAAGGAAGGTGATCCCCTAAAAGTGACAGATCCCCTAAAGGAAGGGGATCCCCTAAAGGAAGGTGATCCCCTAAAGGTAGGTGATGCCCTAAAAGGAAGGTGATCCCCTAAAGGAAGGTGATCCCCTAAAAGTGACAGATCCCCTAAAGGAAGGGGATCCCCTAAAAGAAACAGATCCCCTAAAGGAAGGGGATCCCCTAAAGGAAGGTGATCCCCTAAAAGTGACAGATCCCCTAAAGGAAGGGGATCCCCTAAAGGAAGGTGATCCCCTAAAGGTAGGTGATGCCCTAAAAGGAAGGTGATCCCCTAAAGGAAGGTGATCCCCAAAGGAAGGTGATCCCCTAAAAGTGACAGATCACCTAAAGGAAGGTGATCCCCTAAAGGAAGGTGATCCCCTAAAAGGAAGGTGATCTCCTAAAGGAAAAGTTATCACCTAAAGGAAGATGATCCCTTAAAAGTGACAGATCACCTAAAGGAAGGTGATCCCCTAAAAGGAAGGTGATCCCCTAAAAGTGACAGATCACCTAAAGGAAGGTGATCCCCTAAAAGGAAGGCGATCCCCTAAAGGAAGGACAATTAATTTGGCAGTCACTCTCAATAGCAACGACAGAAAAGAACAAATAGAAAGTGAAACGTACGATGGTAGAAACAAGGCCAAAAAGGTCAGAAATCACAATAATAAATGTAAGTGGATTAAACTTGAAGCTAAATGATACAGCCTATCAGACTTGATTGTGTTTTAAAGTAGACATATCTCAACGTGAGATCACCGGAAGGTTGAAAATAAAGTACCAGTCAAAAGAAAGGTAGCACTGTATATTTGAAAGTTACTAAGTAAGTAGATCTTAAAATTCTCATCACAAGAAAAAAAAAATGTGTAACAATGTACGATGGTAGAAACAGGGCCAAAAAGGTCAGAAATCACAATAATAAATGTAAGTGGATTAAACTTGAAGCTAAACGATACAGCCTATCAGACTTGACCGTGTTTTAAAGTAGACATATCTCAACGTGAGGTCACCGGAAGGTTGAAAATAAAGTACCAGTCAAAAGAAAGGTAGCCCTGTATATTTGAAAGTTACTAAGTAAGTAGATCTTAAAATTCTCATCACAAGAAAAAAAAAATGTGTAACTATGTGGGGTGATGGTTGTTAATTAGACTTATGGTGGTGGTTATTTTGCAATACACACACGTATTGAACCATGTTATATACCTGAAATTAATATAATGTTATATGTCAATTATCTCAATTTAGATAGAAAGGAAGGAAGGAAGCAGCTGAAAAGACTATACTGACACAGGCAAACTAGGCTAAGATGGAAGTAAGTCAGAAGGGGTCAATACATCATGGAGAAAAATGGCTGATTTGCCAGGAAGATGTAGCATTTTTAAACCTGTAAACACCTTGTCAATTAGCTTCAAAATATATAAAGGAAACAGTGACAGAACTACTAAGAGAAATTAAGACTTCCACCATCCCCGAAGTCTGGGGCTTCCCAGGTGGCGCTAGTGGTAAAGAACCCACCTGCCAGCACAGAAGACGTAAGAGAGGAGGATTCGGTCCCTGGGCGGGGAAGAGCCCCTGGAGGAGGGCATGGCACCCCACTCCAGTATTCTTGCCCGGAGAATCCCATGGACGGAGGAGCCTGGAGGGCTACGGTCCATAGGGTCACAGAGAGTCGGACATGACTGAAGCGACTTAGCACAGCACAGTACCATCCCAGAGGGAGGGTAACCCTTTTTGTTTCTGATTATATCAGAAACAAAAAGTTAGTAAAGATGGAAATTTGAATTTATTGGACACAGAGAGAAGGACCATATATGTTAATCAAGAATACATGGAGCACTCTACAAGGTCAATTAATCTGCAACAAAGGAGGCAAGAATATACAATGGGAAAAGGCAGCCTCTTCAATAAATGATGCTGGGAAAACTGGACAGCTACATGCAAAAAAGCCAAACTGGGTTACTTTCTCACATCATATAAAAAAATAAACTCAAAATGGATTAAAGACTTAAATGTAAGATGTGAGACTAAAAAAATCCTAGAAGAAAACATAGGTGGTACACGCTTTGACATTGGTCTTAGCAATAGTTTTTGAACATGGATCTTCAGGCAAGGCAAACAAAAGCAAAAATAAGCAAATGGGACTATAGTAAACTAAAAAGATTTTGCACCGTGAAAGAAACTATCAACAAAACAAAAAGGCGGCCTACTGAATGGGAGAGGTAGATTCATGAGTGTTTACATTATTTGGCCTTGTAATTCATATACATGTTCTCATTATATATATATATATTCATCACATAACTTAAAAATTGAAAGGTAGGAAGTATTGGTGATAACAAAGCTCAAGGAGTCAGCAGGGTCATGTGGGCCATGGTGAGGATGTTTATCTTTATCCAAAGACCATTAGAGTCTGGTGTTGGGCAGAAGAGGGATCCAAATTATGTTTTTAAAAGATCATTCCAAGAAGCAGGAAAAAACAAAAATGAGAAACTGAAAAAAAATGTACAACTCCTATCACACATAAAGGCTGATTTCCTTAATATATGAAGAGCTCCTGCTGCTGCTGCTGCTAAGTCGCTTCAGTCGTGGCCGACTCTGTGCGACCCCAGAGACGGCAGCCCACCGGGCTCCCCCGCCCCTGGGATTCTCCAGGCAAGAACACTGGAGTGGGTTGCCGTTTCCTTCTCCAATGCAGGAAAGCGAAAAGTGAAAGTGAAGCCGCTCAGTCGTGTCCGACTCTTAGCATCACCAAGGACAGCAGCCTACCAGGCTCCTCCACTCATGGGATCTTCCAGGCAAGAGTACTGGAGTGGGGTGCCTTTATGAAGAGCTCCTACAAATCAATAACATAGTCAACAACCCAGTAGAAAACTGGGCAAAAGAACCAATTTTTCCCAGAAGGGAAATAGAAATGGCTCTTCAACACATGGAAAGGTGCTCATCTTCACTTATATTTTCACCCATCAGATCCCCCGAGACAAAAAGGTCTGAGGAAATACACTGGAGAGGATGTGGGGATATGTATGTTTACACATCTCTTTCTGATGGGCAATTTTCCAACAACATTATTAAAATTACAAATGCACTTTCTTGCACAGGGTCACAGACACAAGGTTGCTCCTGTGCAACACTGTTATATAATAGCATGGCTTTGTGCAACAGCATTTAATAGGAGAAAGACTTACATGTCCATAAATTGAGACCTAGTTAAATAATCACAGAAAATTCATAAAGTTATGAAATGCAGTGTCAAATTACTGTTACTGTGTTACTGTAACATTCTATCACTGTATGTAGCATCTAGGGACAACCTCCAATACTTATTATTTTTTTTATTTAAAGTACAGCTAATTAACAATGTTGGGTTAATTTCAGGTACACAGCAAAGTGGCTCAGATATATATACAAAAATCTATTTTTTTTCAGATTCTTTCCCACTACAGGCTCTTATAAGATACTGCATATAGTTCCTTGTGCTATACAGTAAGTCCTTGTTGCTTATCTATTTTATATATAATAGTGTGTATACGTTAATCCCAAATTCCTATCTCCCCCTCCCCATCCCCTTTGGTAACTAAAAGTTTGTTTTCTATGCCTGTAAGGTTTACTTTTTTGTAAATAAGGTCATTTATATAATTTTTTAAGATTCCACATATAAGTAGTATCATATACTATTAGTCTTTCTTTGTCTGACCTACTGCACTTGATAGGATAATAATATTGTTTTTAAGAGAAAAAGACAAGGTGTAGAGCCACATACACTGTCTTATGTGAATATGGCAATGTGGCACCCTAGGTTTCCTCTGGGGAGGAGAACTAGTGTGAAAGGTTGATTTTATTCTATAACCTCTTGTACTTTATGAATATTACTCTATATATCTATTTCCTCTCCCAAATTGAATTAGAGTGGGTAAATATTAAATCACCATGGCCGCTGGGTAGCAGACAGCCTGGGGAGCAGAAGGGCCCAGGAAAAGTCCCGGCGCAGGCCTCCATCGGTGAGAGGGGTGTCCTCTCTCCCCAAAGCCCAAGGGGGCACGCAGGTGCCGAGCAGCCGCGGAGACTGCCCCGGCCCCAGGGCTCCCTCCTTCACCTACTGCATGCAGGTGAAAAGGCACTCACACCCCACCCTCACCAGCTCACACAAGGGGGTGATGGAGGTGGCGCCCCCAGGCCCCGGACGCACGTACCTGGCTCCAGGCCCAGCTCCAGCATCTCCTCCCGCACCACCTGCACCAACATGGCCAGCAGCAGGAAGAGAAAGGCAAAGGTGAGGCAGACGGAGCGCTCACCTCCCTCCTCGGCGCTGAAGTACAGCCGGGTCACCGTCAGGAACACCTTGCTGGGGGCAGAGCTAAGGAGGCCTCGGGTGCCTGTAGTGACCCCCCGACCCCATCCTCCAACCACAGCCAGTGACCCCCCAACTCCAGACCACAAAACATGGAAGTTCAGGTTCAGAGTCCTAGAGAGCCGGGGCGTGATAAAGAAGACAGAGGCTGGGAAAGCCCAGGGCACAAGGCTCACTACCCTTACCGGAGAGCAAGTGAGCCTGAGCCAGGCCTCCAGCTGGCCTCATCACCCTGCCTGTGGTCAGGTAGAAACGGCCAGCGCGGCTTCCCTGGCGGTCCAGTGGTTAAGAATCGGCAGGAGGCACGGTATCCAGTCTGGGAAGATCCCGGATGCAATGGAGCAACTAAGCCTATGCCCCACACCTACTGAGCCCACACTCCAGAGCCTGAGAGCCGCAACGACTGGCGCCTGTGTGCCTGGAGCCCGGGCTGCCCCACAGGAGAAGCCCCTGCAAGCACCAAGAGTAGCCCCGTGCTCCCCCGGGAGTGCAGTGGTCACCACTCTGCCTACCAGGGCTGAGGACAGGGGTTCGATGCTTGGTCTGGGAAGATCCCACAAGGCTTAAGACAATCTAGCCTGTGTACCGCAGCTCCTGAGCCCACGGGCTGCGAGCACGGAAGCCTTCGCACCCTGGAGCCTGTGAGCCACAGCAAGAGAACCTGCCGTTCACTCATCTAGAGAGAAAAGCCCGCCTGAGACAGCAAAGACCCCGCGAAGCCGAAAGTAAATACTATCAACCAAGGAATAAAAACAGTTGTAAAAAGAAAAAAGCACTGGCCACCAACTCCCCCTTTAGGTCAAGTCCCCTTTGCCCACACGGCCTCCCGGCTGCGTTCACAGGTCCTGTTTCCTGCTGCTCCGAGAGACCGCCAGAGGTACAGCTTGTCTCCAACCTCTCCAGAGAGACCCTCCAGGGCTTTCCAGAACCAGCGGTGTGGATTTCAAGATGGGCTGCCTTTCTCTGCAACCCCATTCCACAAGGATGCCGCCTCCAACTTGGGTCCTCAAAGTCAGTTTCGCCTCTGTTCTCTGTGCAGCTTAGTAAAGACAGTCACAGAGGGGGGTCTCTTTGCCAGCCCCTGCCATCTATCCTGGCCTGTTGGGTTGCTTTGACCCAGAGAAAGGACAGGGATGGGGTGGACCGACTTCAGGCCAAGCCTTAGGGGGCCTGCAGTGCCCCATTTTCCTTCCTGGCCGCTCTGGGTGAGGAAGCCTGCTCTAACCTGGAGCAGAGGTGAAGCAACCCAGCTGAAACCCGGCCAGGAAAACAAACAAAAGAGCGGCCGCTTTACCCCTACCGAGTTTCGGTCAGGTTTACCGCACAGCAGCCGGTAACTGATGTGCCAATTCGGTGGGGAGAAGGAACCTCAGACCCAGCCTCCGGGGGATGCCTGTGGTCAGGTAGAAACGGCCAGCGCGGCTTCCCTGGCGGTCCAGTGGTTAAGAATCGGCAGGAGGCACGGTATCCAGTCTGGGAAGATCCCGGATGCAATGGAGCAACTAAGCCTATGCCCCACACCTACTGAGCCCACACTCCAGAGCCTGAGAGCCGCAACGACTGGCGCCTGTGTGCCTGGAGCCCGGGCTGCCCCACAGGAGAAGCCCCTGCAAGCACCAAGAGTAGCCCCGTGCTCCCCCGGGAGTGCAGTGGTCACCACTCTGCCTACCAGGGCTGAGGACAGGGGTTCGATGCTTGGTCTGGGAAGATCCCACAAGGCTTAAGACAATCTAGCCTGTGTACCGCAGCTCCTGAGCCCACGGGCTGCGAGCACGGAAGCCTTCGCACCCTGGAGCCTGTGAGCCACAGCAAGAGAACCTGCCGTTCACTCATCTAGAGAGAAAAGCCCGCCTGAGACAGCAAAGACCCCGCGAAGCCGAAAGTAAATACTATCAACCAAGGAATAAAAACAGTTGTAAAAAGAAAAAAGCACTGGCCACCAACTCCCCCTTTAGGTCAAGTCCCCTTTGCCCACACGGCCTCCCGGCTGCGTTCACAGGTCCTGTTTCCTGCTGCTCCGAGAGACCGCCAGAGGTACAGCTTGTCTCCAACCTCTCCAGAGAGACCCTCCAGGGCTTTCCAGAACCAGCGGTGTGGATTTCAAGATGGGCTGCCTTTCTCTGCAACCCCATTCCACAAGGATGCCGCCTCCAACTTGGGTCCTCAAAGTCAGTTTCGCCTCTGTTCTCTGTGCAGCTTAGTAAAGACAGTCACAGAGGGGGGTCTCTTTGCCAGCCCCTGCCATCTATCCTGGCCTGTTGGGTTGCTTTGACCCAGAGAAAGGACAGGGATGGGGTGGACCGACTTCAGGCCAAGCCTTAGCGGGCCTGCAGTGCCCCCTTTTCCTTCCTGGCCGCTCTGGGTGAGGAAGCCTGCTCTAACCTGGAGCAGAGGTGAAGCAACCCAGCTGAAACCCGGCCAGGAAAACAAACAAAAGAGCGGCCGCTTTACCCCTACCGAGTTTCGGTCAGGTTTACCGCACAGCAGCCGGTAACTGATGTGCCAATTCGGTGGGGAGAAGGAACCTCAGACCCAGCCTCCGGGGGCCTCCACCTCCCCCGGCAGGAGGAAGGATACACAGAGAAAGCAATGGTGAGCAGACACCAGAATACCGCGATGTTGGTCTCCTTGGCTGGGCCCAGCACGTAGTAATAGGCCTCCGTGAAGAGGTACACGCCACCCGAGTACACGGCAAAGTCCACAAACCACTGGTACTCCAGGAAGAAGCGCAGGACTGCAGAGAGCACGCCGCTCAGCCCCCAGCTCAGCCCGCCCAGGAGGCTGCCCACCAGCCCCACCAGGGTGTGCGTGGGGGCTGGGGACCCAGCTGTTACCAAGCGCGTCGACCGCCGTGAGCGGACAGGTCTCCAGCTGGAACGGGGCGTCTCGGGGCACAGATAACGGCTTCTCCTCACTACAGCCACTGGCCCGCCTGGGAGCAGGGGAGATGAGCGGGAATGGTGTCGGCAGCCTCCCTGTTCGCCTGTCCAGGGAGCCATGGGGGCCTCCTCCACCCCAGCTTGGGAGGCTCTGTTGAGTTGCTTTGACCCAGAGAAAGGACAGGGATGGGGCGGCCAGGAAGGAAAAGGGGGCACTGCAGGCCCCCTAAGGCCTCCTGCCTCTGGGCTTCTGCTTCCCTGCCAGAGTCGGCAGCCTCCCTGTTCGCCTGTCCAGGGAGCCATGGGGGCCTCCTCCACCCCAGCTTGGGAGGCTCTGTTGAGTTGCTTTGACCCAGAGAAAGGACAGGGATGGGGCGGCCAGGAAGGAAAAGGGGGCACTGCAGGCCCCCTAAGGCCTCCTGCCTCTGGGCTTCTGCTTCCCTGCCAGGGCCCGCAGCTCGTCCTCCGAAGGGTGCTTGTATCGGAAGAGACCTTCAGAGCACAGGAGGAGCTGGTCTAGAGGGTACCTTCACCCCAGCCTGGGTGTCCTCTGAATGCCAGGGGGTGGCCACCACCCACCCACAGGGCTGGCCCCGAGCAAACTTCCGATGAGCATTGGATGCCAAGGAGGCAAACAGTGAAAGACAGCAACCACCTCCTCAGCCTGGGGTGTTCCCAGTTCTGCTGGGGCGTCTCCCACTCGCCTGTGCCCAGAGCAGTGCCTGGAGGGGTGCAGGGCAGGCGCTGTGCCCTCAGGGTCTCCCCGGGAAGGGAGCCACTGGCCTCAGGCTGGGGGTTCACTCACCGCTCCCTCCTGCCTCTGGGCTTCGGCTTCCCTGCCAGGGCCCGCAGCTCGTCCTCCGAAGGGTGCTTGTATCGGAAGAGACTGAAGGCAAACAGAGGCCGTCAGGAAAGCCTGGGCATGGAGGGGACCAGTGTGGTGAACCTCAAAAGCTGAGACTGCAGAGGGAAGACTGGCCCTGATAAGCCTGCGACAGGATGGGCGGGGTCACCGAAGGTCAAAGGAAGGGTGGGGGAGGTGGGCTGGGGGTCAACAGCGGAGTGCAGCAGGGGTCCTAGACACCCTAGAATCTTCTGGCTAACTCTCCTGGCGGAACTGGCATGTGAACTGTCCTGGAAAGAGAGTTCACAGTTGCCACTGGGTTTTCAAAAAGGGTCCAACACCCAAACCCTGACAAAGAATTTTAGGAAATAAGATCTATAGGCAGAGTAGGGAGAAAGGGGAACAGGAGTCGGGGAGCAGCTACTCCTTTGAGTGTGGAGATGTGATCCAACTGTGTGCTTCAAATATCTGCAATTACTGGGTCAATCATCTCAATAAAGTTCTTAAAAAAAAACCCCCCGCTTTACAGGGCGTGAGGCGGGGCTGGGGAAAACAAGGGGGCGGAGCCTTTGAGGTCCCGCCCACCGCCCGGGGAAGGGGCGTGGCTCACCTGCCGTTGCAGAGCAGCCAGCGCGCGAAGGAGCAGTGCGGCGCCAGCCTGTGCATAAGGGTGGCAGTGAGCAGCGTCACCACCAGCTGCACTCCAAGGACCGCCTGGGGGGAGGAGACGGGAAGGCAGTGCCTGCCAGAGGGCCACAGGCTCACCTTCGAAAACCCGGCTATTAATAGAGAGACGCTGAAGCTGAAGCCATGTCGGGGAGGGAGGCCCCCCCTGGCTCGGGCTGCTTCTTGGGGAAGGGTCCGAGGGTGGGCTCAGACCCAACGCTGGGAGCCCCAGCAAGGCGCGGGTCCCGCCCCATCGCCTGGCAGGGGTGTGGTGGCGGAGAGCACGTGCTGGAGCAGAGATTGGGGCTCAATATCCTCCTGTGCTAAGGATTTAAGGTAATCTCCCTGAGCCTCAGTTTCCTCATCTGGAAATGGGGTGCTTCCTTTTGTTTCATATACTCTCACGACCACCTTCTGGACCTACAGCGAGCCGGGGACACCCAGTGAAAGCGACTCCTCTCCCAGGGTACCCCCGCACCCCACGCACCAGTTGTGTCTCAGCTGAACTTCCAGCTTCACTGTTCACCCAGCTGACTGTCCCCCACGTCTTCCTCCATCTAGAATTATCCCTGAAAATTGAAATCATCCTTTCTCCCTCTCCCTTCCTTTGTAATCAACCAAGAAGAAAAGAGGCCTGGTCTATTTCTGGCCACTACCTGTTTCAGGATTAACATTTACACATTTGAGTGGGATGAATTTTTTTAATTAGGAATTTTCTCACCAAGTGCTACTAACAACATTTCAAACATATTTCCATATATGTTTATGGAACATAAACAAGCATCACACATTTCCATATACTTATTTTAAAATGTTTTAGGAAAAAAATGTTTCTGGTGATCAGTCTGAAGATGGGTTTTCCTGCGTGAATGTAGTAAATAACCGTTTGCTAACAGTGCTAAGTCACGCGGTCGTCTTTGAATTTTTGTGACCCCCATGGACTGTAGCCCACCAGGCTCCTCTGTCCATGGGATTTCCCAGCCAAGAATACTGGAGTGGATTGCCATTTCCTCCGCCAGGGGATCTTCCCGACCCAGGGATGGAACTCACATCTTTTTTGTCTCCAGCATTGCCAGGTGGATTCTTTAACAGTAGCGCCACCTGGGAAGCCAACTTGCTATCAGTAATTATGTAAGACAAAGTGCTCAGGAAGGCTGTCAGCTACTATTATGGTATTAACAACTAAATGAAATAAAGATTATGTTAATGTTAAAACTAATTATTAAAATTATCCTTTAATCAGGCCAAAATAAGCTAACTTCAATAGGAAAAGCTCTAATGTGATGGCTATCGGGCTTAGCCCTGTAATTCAGAATGACTGTTGAGAAATTCATCTTTAAAATAAAAGGACTAATAGGATGTTTTCTCTATGTTGTGACTTGTAAGGAGGTGGGGCATCATCTTTCTGGTCTCACTGCTCACCCTTGCCCCTACCCAAGTGCAGACTGGTTAGCAGGCATTAATGACCAAGAGCCCAGAGTGCGGGCTCTCTAAACGGCCCTGCCCTTCCCCATGGACCCCTCCTCCTCCACTCCTCCCTAGGAAATCCGGCACCTCCCAGCAGCTGCTCTCCAGTCTCCCTAGCTCTCCAGACACCTCTCCCTTGTGACCCATCCCCTGGCAGGGTTTCAACCACCGACACAGCCCAGCACAACTCCAGCCCACTGGCACTTCCAGCCAAGATCTCTCTGCTGAGCTCACAGACCATGCCTCCTCCAGGACCTTCCCTGGAGACCCCAGCACCCACCCATCCCTCCCCCGGATACGGCTCCTCCAGGCGGCCCAGGACCTCCCCAGTCTCACAAATGAACGTCCAGCTCCACTCCTCAGCCTGCAAGGCCCGGTGGACTCTGCTTGGGACCAACCTGCCTCACTCCCCAGCTCTTTCCCCCAACACTCTCTGCGCCCAACCATTCGGGTCTCAGAGACACTCCCAGACCCCAGGGCTCTCCATCACTAACCCCATTACCCCTGACACCTCTCAGGGAGGAGACCCATGGTTCAAACTGTGATCCCAGCACCTAGGAGAGGAAGGATGGGATAGCGAAAGGAGAGGAAGAGAAGAAGAGAGAAAGAGAGGGAGGAAGAGAAGAGAAGGAAGGCATGCATCCCCCCACCTAAGGCTCCCAAGTTCAGTCCAGCGATGTTTCTCATGGCCCTCCCCCCACAGCTCTGGACGCTCTGCAGATCTCCAAAAATCTCTGGAGCCTCCTATCACCCCACATCCCTCCTCTGCTCAAACCCCTTCCCTAAATCAGTGATCCCAGAATCCTGCTAAGTAACATCAAATCAGTGAGGCAGGCTTCCCTGCTGGCTCAGAGGTAGAGAGTCTACCTGTCAATGAAGGAAACACAGGTTCGATTCCTGGGCAGGAAA
The DNA here is from genome assembly GCA_006410675.1 of Oreotragus oreotragus. Classification (NCBI taxonomy): domain Eukaryota; kingdom Metazoa; phylum Chordata; class Mammalia; order Artiodactyla; family Bovidae; genus Oreotragus; species Oreotragus oreotragus. Next base: position 265,502 of record SJYX01020368.1, read on the forward strand.
GATCTCCTGGTGAAGGAAATAGCAACCCACTCCAGTATTGTTTCGAAATCCCATGGACAGAGGAGCCTTGCAGGCTACAGTCCACGGGGTCGCAAAAGAGTCAGACATGACTTAGCCACTCAACAACATCAATGGGACTTTGGCATCCCATTTCAGACAGCCATTCCCCTCACCTCCTACAATGTCCCACACCCTGGAATGACCTCCTCTTTCACCAACCCCTTTCATCAATGCTCTTACTTCAGATCCACCTCCAACACCCCACCTCAGGGACGGTCCCTACTGCAGGCAAGGTCAGGCCCCTTTCCCAGCCCCTCCAGTCTGTGGCTGCCTCTGTCCAGTCCTAGGGACTGGGGTAGGGGTGGGGCCTCTGCCCTCACCCAACACTAGCCTTGCCCACAGAGGCCAAGATAATGAAGAATAAACTGAATGGGTTGGAGCCAACCACATGAGACCTGAGGGTTCCAACTCTTCTCTCTCCAATTCTGGGACCCTTGCCTGCCCAGGGCCCACCTTGAACCCTTCAGCATGGCCCTCCCCCGCTCAGGATTCTCCCTTGTCCTTCAGCACACCCCATACCCCGAGGGAGCCCAGATAGACCCTGTCGGTGCGTCCCCACGCTCCCGCAGGGAGCCCAGAGTGGGCCCCAGTCGGACCCCAGATCTCCCTCGCGGGGCTCCTAAGGTGTTCAGATCCCCAGCACCCTCCAAGGGACGGCCCCTCAGCAGGACTCCAGGCCCCTAGAAGGCACCCCAGGGACTTGTCAGAACCCCACAACGCTCAAGGCCTTCCAGTTCCCTTGCACAACCCCGACCCCCATCATAGATCGCGGAGTGAGACCTAACCCCAGAGAGGGAGACACAGCCCTCAGCGCGATCCCGAGTCCCTCAGAGCCCTCAGTCCCCACAGGGGGACCTCCGTCTCCTCGGTGTTTCCCTGGACTCCCCCACGGCGGAATCCGTAGCCTCTCAGGGGGCCGCATGCTAAGAGTTGCGGGCTTACCATGTCGCGGACTGGAGCGCGGCGCGGGGACCCCTGGGCCTGGAGCTGAGAGCTCAGCGCGGAACTCGACCGATCAGAATCCGATTTTGGTCTGACAAGCGGCCCATCCAACCAATCGTCAGGCTTGGAGTCGGGGCAAATCGCGAGGACCAGGAGTCACTCGCATTGCTTGGCGGAAGTTGTAGTTTAAAGATGTTTGACGCGCTGCGATCGGGGGCTCTGGGACCCCAGGGAGACCACTGTTTCTGAGACCCAATCTCCTTACCTGCACCTATTTCGCAGGTTTAAAGCGAATATACTTATTCATCAAGTCACCGTCTCCCGCTAGAGAATTCGGAGCGTGGAACTCCAATGATCAAGAACATTCGGTGACCCCTGCTGACTGCTCCGACTGAATTCAGAGCCCTCTGCCTGACTTCAATCTGCTGCCAACACTATTGTACTCACTCACAGTAGTACAGCTAGCTACCAGCCCTGCTTTCTTGTA
>SJYX01020368.1:268570-288826 GCA_006410675.1 Oreotragus oreotragus
AGCCTGGTGAGCTGCTGTCTATGGGGTCGCACAGAGTCGGACACGACTGAAGCGACTCAGCAGCAGCAGGAGCATACACATATGTATAGTTGATTGCCTTGTCTCTGAATGTTCTTGTCTTTGTATATGAGCACATGTGGATGTCTGTTTGCAGGAGATTCACTGTGTGACTTTGATCCTCTGGACCCAATGTGTTGGCTTGAGAGAGGGTGGGTGACGGAGGCAGTGAGGACCACTAGGATTTCACAGGTCCTACATGGGGTCATGAGACATCCCTCAGGGCTACAGCATCCAGGTGGGATCCAGGGAAGCTAGGGTTTGGGGAGGGTGTCAGAAAAGGTGGACCAAGAGAAAAGGGGGACTTCTGCTGCAGGTCCATTGTTCACCAGGCTAGAGGGCTGACTCGACTGCTTTCTGCGGCAGATCAGGGTGCTGGGACAATTGTCTCCATTACATTGATAAATATACTGAGACTCTGGAAGGCCCCAATTGCTAATCCACACCCTGACTTCTCCCGGGGCCATAGGGTTTATGCGTCTAGGCATCACAGCGCCCTCATGTGGTGAACTGCAGGCAGCTCGCACACATCCTGGCCCCTGGAGTTCTGATCCCTCTGCAGCCTCTCCCTGTTGCAGAAAAGGCAGCTACATCTTCCAGGTGCTTATTTCCAAATTTCAAAGTTGGCCTTAAATTCTTTCTCTTGCTCCATACCTGACCTGTTAGTCCCTCCTAATGGCTTCACCTTCCAACTGTGCCCATTGTCCCACCCAGCCCCCGTCCCTTCCTTCACAGCCTCCACCCAGTCCAGCCTCATCTCCCACCCGCAACCCCCTCCTCCCCGGTCTCCTGGAGCTTCCATTCCCCTTTCCCCACCTACTCCCACAGTCTGTTTTCCCCAGGCATCTTAAAGGCACCTGTTAACACTTAACCCGACTGTATTCCTTCTCTGCTTACAACCATCCATTGCTGCCACCTCACGCAGAACAAATGCCTAAGTCTGCTCTTGGCCCATGTACTCCACCCTTCACTGTTTCCTCAACATGTCAGTTCTTTTAAAAAAATGGAAATAATAACTCTTTTTATATACTTGTCTGTGCTGTGTCTTCATTGCCGCGCAGGCTTTCCTCTGGTTTCGGCAGGCGGGGGCTCTTCTCTAGGCGCAGTGTGCAGCCTTCTCATTGTGCAGCTCCTCTTGTTGCAGAGCATCTCTGGGCTGCATTCCCGCTCAGCAGTAGCGGCTCCCGCGCTCTAGAGCCCTCGCTCCATAGCTGCTCCCCAGCATGTGGGATCTTCCCAGATCAGGGAACGAACCCTCGTCTACTGCCTTGGCAGGCAGATCTTTACCCCTGAGCCACCAGGGAAGCTCCAGTTCCTTTAATATATATATATTTATTTATTTATTTATTTATTTGGCTGTGTCTAGCCTTAGTTGCAGCGTGTGGACTATTTAGTTGCAGCTGCAGGGTCTAGGTCCCTGCCCAGAGATCAGACCCAGGCCCCTGCATTGGGAGCGTGGCGTCTTAGCTACTGGGCCACCAGGAAGTGCCAACTTCTCAGTCATACAGTAGGAAGTGCTCCTCGTCCCCTGTCCTACACTGCGCGCACTGTGCTGCTTGTTCTACACTGGACGTTCCTCTGTTCTGCGTCCTCTGCTCCACGCGGGACGCTCCTGTGCCCGTGCTCCACTGGACGTTCTTCATTCTGTGCTGCACCGAGTGAGTCCATGTTCTCTATCCCACACCAGCGACTCCATTCCCCTAACCCTCACGCAGTCCCTAAGTCCCACGGCCCGCGACTTCCCTATGTCCCACGGCCCTATGGTAGTCCCTATGTCTAATGTCCCACGATTTCCCTATGTCCCACGTCCCGCAACTTCCCTGTGTCCCACGTCCCTATGTTAGTCCCTATGTCCCACGTCCCACGATTTCCCTGTGTCCCATGTCCCTATGTTAGTCCCTGTGTCTAACGTCCAGCGGTTTCTGACCACACTGAGGCCCACGCTGTCATTCCACACTGTCTCACTGTCTCTATTCATAGTGCTCTCAGAAGTGCATCTTGCGTGTCTCCGACTTTCATCATGGTTTTTATCCAAGTCAGAGTTCCCACTGTGCTTCCAGCCAGTGACCGGGCTCCTGGGCGACTTGGACCCCCTCTGATGATGACGATGGCCCTGGCCAGCATCACCATGGTGTTCTTAGAAAGACTGGTGGGAGGACACTCCCCCACAACCTTCCTTGCTTCCACTGTCACAGAGCCAGCAGGGGGAGAGCGAGCACTGGACGCAGGGGTGTTTCCAGAGCCTGGTAGCATGCCCACAAGTACACCTTAATGGACTTGTATAGTCACACACGCATGACGCGTGTCATGACATTCCTGCTTTTTCATTCCTCAGCCTCAGACGAAAAATATGGAGCAGACTCCCTGGAAGCCAAGATAGATTTTATGTATTACTGTGCGTGCTAAGTCGCCTCAGGTCTTGTCCAACTTTTTGTGACTCTATGGACCGTGGCCACCAGGCTCCTCTGTCCATGGGATTCTCCAGGCAAGAATACTGGAGTGGGTTGCCATCCCCTCCTTTAGGGGATCTTCCCATCCCAAAGATCGAAATCGCGTCTTTTATGTCTCCTGCGTTGGCAGGTGGCTTATTCACCACTAGCACTAGCTGGGAAGCCCCATGTATTATTATTTCATTTTCTTTTGAAACTTTACGTGGGGACTTCGGAATCCAAAGGGCACTGTTGGGCGCCACCTAAAGGCAGATGGTGAAAGTGCAACCTCCCAGGCTTGAACAGAGCCACACCTATCGGCCCTGGAGGCCCCCAGCGTTTGAAAGCAGCCCCCATTTTTATGAATTCCACACTGGGCACTGACTTCAGGGCCCGGCCCACCTTCTTATCCACCACGTGGGTAAGATCTAGAGGTTGAAAAGGGGCCCTTTCTGGCCATACCTCAGCTTCCCCCAGAGGACTGGCTGCCTTGCCCTCTCTCTTCCTAAGTGCCTGGCCCTGTTCTGGCTACAGCGGAGCTGTGACTGTGACACTGTGGCAGGGAGGCGGCCTGGGGAGGGGGCTGGTTCTAGTCTGGCAGTTCATGCACCTCATGTGCAAGGCCAGGGTCCCTGAGACCCCAGAAGGGTCCCTCAGATGGAGAGATTTGCACTCGCATATCGACCGTGGTGCATGTGGCGATGGTGCTGCTGGGCGTGGCAGGGGCCGTGTGCTCAGCCGGGTGCCCAGAGTGCGCTGTCATGGGCTGGGGTGCAGACACTGGCCCACCCCATCTCTGGGGGTAGGAAGGAACAGAAGGAAGCAGGTGGGAGGATTTAGGACCTGAGTCTGAGTTGGGTGAGAGCTCTGCAGCTGAACTTAAACACTCCACAGAGGCCTTGATTCACCCCACAGCCTCTGGATTCTCTGCAGGTTTCCCTGTGTAAGAGGGAACTCCCTGTATGAGTTGCATGTGAAGCCCTTCACCCCCACATCCGAGCCATCCACAGGTCCTGGTGGTTGTGCCCCCAAACACACCCTGGAGTGTCCCTCCACTGAGCCCTCGGCCTCCTGCCTCTTTTGCTCCCCGACCCCGCCTCCACTCCCGCCCACAGAAGCCCCAGGGATGGAGGCTTGCACAAACTTTGATCTTATCATGTCTCTCCCCTGGAAACTGCAACTCTGCAGCCCACTTCACTGGGGATGAAGGTGATGAGGACTGGGAAGATCGGAGGACAAACCCCAGGCTGGCTCTGGACATGAATGGTGTTATACATGTGGCTGTTCAAGCAAGAGCTCTCATTTCACAAGGAGGGTCTGTCAGTTTATACTTTTCCCCTCTCTTCCTACCCCTTAGAAGATTGTGAAGCCTGCACACACATTGCCTCTGTATCCACGTCCAGGTCTGTGTGCGCTGGTGGTGGAATGCCAGACTGAATTTTACCATTTTACCAAGAGAAGCCCGCTGTGGGATGTTGGGGCGACAGAGTCAGGGTCTTTTTCTTTTTGGCTGTGCCAGTCTTAGTTGCAGCATGTGAGATCTAGTTGCCTGACCAGGGATCTAACCACTGGATCACCAAGGAAGTCCCAGAACAAGGGTCTTGAAATTATTGGTCAAGTTGACTCACTTGTCCCCGGTCAAGCTAGACCAATCAGCTTTGGACCTTGCTAGAATGATGGTGGGATGAAAAGTCGTGAAAATGTTCGTCGCTCAGTCATGTCCAACTCTTTGTGACCCCGTGGACTTCAGCCCATCAGGCTCCTCTGTCCACGGAATTCTCCAGGCAAGAATACTGGAGTGGGTAGCCATTCCCTTCTCCAGGGGATCTTCCTAACCCAGGAATCAAATCCGAGTCTCCTGCATTGCAGGCAGATTCTTTACCATCTGAGCCACAATATGGGATAGGGGCACGCAAATCTAACAAANGGAATTCTCCAGGCAAGAATACTGGAGTGGGTAGCCATTCCCTTCTCCAGGGGATCTTCCTAACCCAGGAATCAAATCCGAGTCTCCTGCATTGCAGGCAGATTCTTTACCATCTGAGCCACAATATGGGATAGGGGCACGCAAATCTAACAAATGCTGATACCAACACTGTATGTTTTTCATATTTTTGGGGTCTGAATCAGTGATCTCTACTAAGCAAACCCTTTGAGAATTGTCAGAGCCATTTCTCAGCTTGGGGCAGTACAGAGGGTTTCTTGGAGGAGGGGACATGGAGCTGGGCCTTGAAGGGTAGGAAACAGTCTAAAAAGGAAGTCAGTTGGAGGTTGCAGGAGGCAGCCCAGGAGGAAAGGTCAGTGCGGCCTTAGCGCAGAACAACAGTATTTCTAGAGACCTCAGGGCAGGGGACAGAGTGGGTGGAGGCAGCTGAGGAGCTCGGGAAGGTCCGGGGTCAGGTCTGTTCTAAAGATCCCACTGAGACCGCTGGGGCGTAGCTGGAGAGGAGGAACAGATGCAGTTCCCTCTAGCTCCCCCCTGGACCACCAAGTCGCCCTCACACAGGACAGGACAAAGTGGAAGGAGTTTGACCATATCCCAAAGTGGGTGGATAAATGCCTGCCCCCCTCCTCCATCCACCGTAATGAAACTGTTGAGTCAAGAGATCGAGAGACATGCCCATTTAAAGACGGACAGTGTAGCGGCCACTCCAGCGAGCCCATAATCCAGCATTCACTCACGGATCCCGACTCCTCCTTGCTGCAAGGAACTGTGACCCAGCCTGAGTCCTTGACCCAACACTCCCAGGAGATGGAGGGTAAATAGCCCAGCCCGCTGCTCCATCACTCTGAGTGCGTACTCTGCGCAGGCCCCCAGGGCCCCCAGTGGGCTGTGCACCCACTGCCAGGGGGTCACCTGCTCGTTGGCGCCCCTACAGGGCTTTCCCCCTTACTACACCCCTTTCCAAGCCTCACAGGAGGCCTCTTCTCAGCGCCCGATTCCTTCCGGAGTAGGTACCCAAATCAAGACTAGGCAAGACTGAGGCCGCTGGAGAGAGATGGGAGGAGCCAGGCGGGGGTGTGGCTCTGAGCAGCGACAGTTTCGTCCACGGATACCACGTGTGTTTTATTGATGGACACACACACAAGAAAGGGGAAAAGAATCCCCAACCGTGAATCCGAACCCAGTCTCCCCACTCCACGCCCCCATCGCACAGTGATAACTGCTGCGTCTTCTCCAAGGACGCAGGGAGGGAGGCTGGGACCCCAAGTGCCCTCGCCTGGCCTGACGTGAGGGTCAAAACCGGAGCCATTTCCGGGCCGACTACCGGGGCCAGCCGTCTGCAGTGGGCAGCCGGCGCAGAGGGGGTCCGGGTCGCAGGGGCTCTGCTAGGGGCCGGGCCAGGAGCAAAGGGTAAGGGAAGGTCTTTGGAAAGTCGCCCGGGCCTCCGGGGGCCGGGGAGAGGCGCTCGGACTTGATGCTGACTGGAGGGGTGGGTGAGGAGGCGCCGCGGGCCGAGGGGCCATCCTCGCCCAAGCTGCGGCCCCCGCTGCAGAGAGAGAGAGAGAGGAGCGGGGCCGTGAGCTCAGCGAGGAAGCCAGAAAGGTGGCATGGCTTGGGCAAAGACTGGGCAGGAGAACCTTGGGAAAGGAGGGGGTGGCGATCCCTCTTGGGGCCTCCAAAATAGCCGCCCATCCCACCAGACCAGTCGGGAGGGGCTGTGTGCAGAACCGAGAGTGGCCACCAGGGGTCAGCCGTGGCTAGGGGCTCTGAGAGACTGGGAGAGGGGGCGGGCCCAACTGTGAACTCGAACTCGGGGAGTGAGGGACCGGGGAGACAGTTGGGGCACTTACCTAGGCTGCGTGGGGGTGGCCGGGGGCCCATCAGCCCTGGAGGGCTGCCAGGGGGCCAGGGTGGGGGGCTGCAGCAAGCCTGGGGGTGGAGGAGGATCCCCCAGGCCATACTCTGCGGGGGCAAGAAAAGGAAACTGAGACCCTGACCCCAGGCAGCCCCGCCCCAAGCCTGACCCGCCCTACCCGCCAGTTTGCAGTTCTGGCAGGCGGGGGAGTGTGGAGTCACCCTCTCAAAGCCAGGGCAAGTGCATACCTGGGGGGCCGGCAGGGAGGAAGGGGAAGCTCCCAAGGGGGGGTCCGGGGGCGGCGGTGGAGCAGGGACTCTGCAGGCCACCATAGAGGCCTCTCTGCGGGGAGACAGGGTAAACGGGAGCCTGAGACCCGCAGCCAGGCCACCCTGCCCCCGCAGCCCTTCCACCCCTTCCCCTCACTCACCGAGCTGCTCAGCCCCCCTCGTGTCCCCGCCAGGCCGCCAGGCAGGTCTGGCCTCCGCCCATCTGCTGCCAGGTACAGGGGCGGTGGTGTCTTGCTGGCGAGATGGCTCGGCGAGAAGAGAGGGTGCGCCAGGCCTGGGGAGCAGGGGACCCCCAGAGGAGGCAGGCAGCCATGTCATCTGATGAAGTCTGAGGTCCCGAGTGACGCCCAGAGCCAACATTTCCCTGCGGCACAGCCCCCCCGGAACCTCCACCCCCTGCCCAGGGCCCGTGCCCCATGCTCACCTGGGGGCCCAGCTTTGGGGGCTGCTGGCCGGAAGGGGGATGGGCGGCTCTGGGCAGGCAGGGCCTCCCCAAGTCCAGTGGGTTCACAGGCTGGTGGGGGCAGCGCCCCATATACCATGTCCGGGCTGGGTATAGTGGGGGCTGCAGGCTGCAGGCACAGAGGCCAGGATTGGTTGAGGAACACGGAGATGAGGGCATCAGTTCAGCCTAGACAATCCCAGTGAGCTGGAGGGCCAGCTTCCACTTCTGGAAGCCCTCACAACTCCCCCGCTCTGGCCTAAATGCCACGTGGCTGGGGAGCCTGTATCTGCCTCTGTCACTCCTTGACAGCTAGGCCCAGAGCTGAAACTTCTTACTAAGCAAATGACTGGTCCCGAAGGGGCTTCCCAGGTTGAGATACATCAAAGAAATAAAGAAAGAAGGAGCTGTCTGTCTGTTGAACTCTTTTCCATCCTTCAAAGCCCCTACTATAATTCGTACTCTTCCAGGAAGACTTCCCTGCCCCCCGACTCCAGGAATCCTGGTCTTGAGTCCTTCTCTCAGCCTCAGCCCCAGCCACCTGGGCCTTGGAAGTGGGGGGAGGGCCCATGCAAGGTGGGACAGGGAGTCACTTACATAGAGCCGGGGCCGGGGCAAGGCTGGGTCACCCCCATCACCTGCCAGCCTCCGCAGCTTCTCTCCTGGCCCCTCAAGCCCCTCGTCTGGCTCCAGCTCGGGTCCATCAAGGCCCACACCCCTCCGCTTCAGTGTCTGTGGGAAGGGGAGACAGCAGTGTGACCCCCCACATCCCACCCAGCTCTGTGGGCAGGCAGAGTGCAGGCACAGCTCCTCCAGCTAAATCCCATTAACCAAAAACCCCAGGGAGTCATCTAGTAACTTCCAACTGTATATGAGAGAGGAACTGTCCTGCCTTGAGACCAGAGAGGCCCAGGTCACACAGCAGGGGTGGAGCTCCACCAGGCCTGCTGGCGTTATCCTAATGCTTCCTGAGAGTGATTTGGTTTCTCCATTCTGCGCCCAGGCGCAGCTTCAGAGCCTGGCATGCAGTAGGTGGTTAATGAGCATCAGCTAGTTGAGCATCTAGGGGCTACTTCACAGGCTCTCCTAAGCTGTCACCCCCCTGGGACCAGTGATCTCCATACTCCTAGGCCCCTGCTTCTCCCCTACCAGCTTCTCCCCACTGTCTGTCACCTTGGGGCTCCCCAAGACAGTCAGTCCTAGCCCAGTGCTCTGTCCACCCAGTGGCTTCAGCTTCCTGTTCCTGGGTAAAGATACCCAGATCCAGAGTGACAGTGATCTTTGCGCCACAACTACTGAGCCTGTGCGCTCTACGGCCCATGCTCCACGAGAGAAGCCCGCCTGTGACATCCGAAGAAAAGCCCACGTGCCACGATGAGGGCCCAGTGAAGACCCAGGACAGCCAAAAGAAAAAAAAATAAAGTAATCGCGATCTTGCCCATCCTGGGTGGTGCTAGGCAGCTGCCCCTAGAAGAGACTCTCCACTACCCCAGACCTGCTTTGACTGGCATGCAAGTGTGCATGCTCAGTTGCTCTATGGTGTTCGATTCTTTGCGATGCTATGGGCTCTAGCCTGCCAGGCTCCTTTATCCATGAAAATTTTCCAGGCAAGAATACTGGAGAGGGTTGCCGTTTCCTCTCCAGGGGATCCAGCAAAGCCAAACTGCAACGCTCATCTTTTGTGCAAACCGAGAGTCCCTAGGCTCTGAGTGCTCAGAGTGTGCCGGGCTTCGTGCGGCCGGGCGGGAGGGCCCCGGGGTACCTCGAGGATGTCGGTGTTGGTGCGGCTCTCGTGGGGCTCGCTGTACTCCGTGTACTTCAGAAGCACTCGGTCCATGTCGGTGCTGGCGTACTGGAAGAGGCGGTTGGAGCTGTTGAAGATGATGAGGGCGATCTCGCAGTCGCAGAGCACGCTCAGCTCGTAGGCCTTCTTCATCAGCCCGAACTTCCGCTTGGTGAATGTTACCTGGACTCAGTATGCAAAGGCAGGGCAGGAGAAGACACAAGTTCAGGGTGGTGAGAGGGGGAGTTGAGGGGCCTGTTTTTCCATGAACATGCTTCCTGATTTCATGCCTCTGCATGTGCTCTTTCCAACTGTAGTACGCCTCACTTCTCAACCTGGCAAACTCCTACAGATGCTTCAAAACCCGGCCCAAATGTCCTCTCCTTAGGGAAGTTTTCCTTGGTCCCCAGGCAGATCCCACACGCCCTCTCTGAGCTCCCCTGGTTCTGTACCTGTCTCTGGCCCAGCACTTTGAGTAGGATGTGTTTGTGTCGAGTTCCATCTCCCCTGGGACTGGAGCTCCAGTCATCACAGAGAATCAATGAGTAAATCATCATGAGAAGGAGTAAATGCTACATCTCAAACTCCTGACCCTACATCGAGTCTTCTTCTTCCCTTGCAGTTCCCCCAAATGGCCAAACCTTTGCCCAGGCCGTGTTTTTTCTGCTAGGAAAGCCTTTCCCCCAGCCACTGTTCCACCCAGTGAACTCACCTGCCGATTCCTTTGGTCCAGAATGCGTGAGATCTGAATTTTTTTCCTCCCCATATCCCAGGCTGGGTGGAGTGCCCTTTGTCTGGAGGTGGGGGTTGGGGAGGAGAAGAGAACAGAGCAGGTGGACGGAAAGTGGGGACTGGCACCCCAACATACCCCCTATCTTCCTCCTACCCCTGCCAGGAGACAATGGGGAGAATGAGGTGGGCAGGGTCACCCCCACATCTCACACCCTCAACCAGCCCAGGATGCACCAAATGCTCACTGAACACCTCAGACCAATGCCTTATAAGGAAAAGGTTGACCAAGGGGGAAAGATTGAGAGGTACAGGTGCCTCCAACTGAGGCTCTAAAGCAAAACAAGCTGATAGCTGTGGGACCTCAGGGGAGCCTGACCCCCTGTCTGTGCGTGGATACCAGCAGAGTGCACTGCCCGGCACTACTGGAGCATAAAATGAGCCAGCCCACACAGGGCACGCAGAGCTGCCGTGCAGACAGCAGCTGCCGTGGGTGCACTGCTGTTATGAACGCTGGCGGCAGCCTGGAAGGCCTCAACGGGCCAGGCTGGAGGGCCATCGATGATGGTACCCAGCGGGGCTCAGTGATCTGGAAGTAAGCCTGATCCACACAGCAGACACTTTTCAACTCATTCAGTCCACCCACGGACAGCCCTTCCATGAGCAAAGTTGAGGGCTGTGGTCACCAGAAAACATACATTAAAAAATATATAAAACATATATTTAAAAATTGCATTGCAAGTGGAAAAGACTAGAAGGAAATACTCAAGCTGGGAGTCAGTGCTGGGTGAAAATTTATGGGTGAGTTTTTTTTTTTTCTTTGTTCTTTTTTTTTGGGGGGGTGAGTTTTTTAAACTTGAGATGCAACTCACTTAAGAGTCGCCATTTTAACATGTGCAATTCAGTGACATTTAGAGCATTCATGACGTTATGCAACCAGCAGCTCTACCTAGTTCCAGAAACTTTACGTCCTCTCAAAAGGAGCCCCCAGGGGCTTTGTGGCAGTCCAGTCGTTAAGACTCTGTGCTTCCACTGCAGGGGGTTGGGTTCAATCCCTGGTCAGGGGATAAGGTCCCACATGCAGTTTGGCAAGACCAAAAAACCAGAACCAGACAAACCCCAAACCCAGAAAGCAACACAAAGAGAAGAGCCAGCCCCATAGCAGCCATTCCCTGCTCCCCCTTCCTCAGCCCCCAGCAACCACTAATCTATGGATTTGGCCTGTTGTGGACATTTCTTATAAGTGGAATCATGCAAGGTGTGGCCTTTTCGTCTTTTTCTTTTTCACTTTTATCTTTTGAATTTTCTAACTATTCTCCCTCAGTGATTAAAGATTTCTATTTTTTAAAATGTGTGTTGGTTGGGGGTCGGGGGGCACTTCCTCGGAGGTTCAGTGGTTAAGAGTCTGCTCTCCCAACTCAGGGGGCTTGGGTTGGATCCCTGGCCAGGGAACTGAGATCCCACATGCTGTGTGGCACAGCCAAAAAAAAACAGAGATAAAAATGGGGGGAAGCCTAATAGAAACCCCATCCCTGACCTTCCTTCCAGTGGGAGGAGGGGGAATTCCCTGGGAAGACTTTCACTTGGAGACTTCAGGCTGGGAGGAGGGGTGGGCTCATGCAAAGGACAGAGGAAGCCTGGACCCTCCTCGTGGGGATCTGGGGTCTCCCTGGTGGGGGCCCCAAGGTGAGCATGGGCAGCTCGGTGAGCGCAACGAGTAACCAAGATCTGGCCCAGACCTTTCCCAGCAGCCCCCAGGCAGGGCTCCTGGAATCAAGGAATCATATCGTCTGTCCTGCAGCACCCACCCCACTGTGCAGAGAGTCATCCATCCGCGAACCCTCCGCCAACCCCATGACCACACTCCACCCCCCAGCCCTCTCGTGTCAAAGGGGACTGAGGCCGCGCCACAGTCTGAACCCCAGGCTGAAGCGGGCCCGTGCTCAGGCCCCAGCCAGCCTCAGACCAGAGCAGAGGTCTTCAGTAAGAGCAGCCTCTCCCTCAGCTGCAGTTTGCTGTTCTGTGAATGGGGTGGGTACGAAAGGCAGAGTGCCTCGCACAAAGCCTGAGAATGAGCTCTTGGGAAGAGCAGGGAAATGCAGGTCTGTCTCTGGGAGAAACACACCCCAGCCGGAGGGGTCTGGGGGAGCTCCCATCTTCCCAAAGATCCAGAGCTGGAAATGTGAGTCACCCCAGCCTGTCATATGCAGCCCACTGGGTCACCCCAGGCACAACCCTCCACCGTCCCTGGTCTGGGTCTCTGAGTAGTCATAACTATGCGAAGTCCAGGCCAAAACGAGCCCCCACCATGGCCCCCCAGTTCCAGCCTGACTTGCTAAATTTAACCTTTGGGGCTAATTTTAATCCCTGTCCGGAATCGGGCTAGTTCCCACGGCTGGGATGCATTATCCCCGCCCTGACGGGCCCCTGGGGACAGGAGGAGGGCGCTGGCCCGGAGGTTTTGGTGCCAAGATGGTTCCGGAAGTGCCCCCCACGCCTGGAATCCCATGGGAACGTGGGACTTGGACCTGAGTCTCGAGGTCTGGGAGATCCAACTTTGGCCCCTTCTCCGTCTGTCCCCATTTTAGACAAGGACCTCCTGGCCGGGGCAGGGTTCACATAACGGGGGCGCCCCTGAGAGTCAGCAGGTCAGGAGCGGGGCTCTGAACTGAGACTCTCGAGCTGAGACAGGAAGTGAGTTTTAGGCAGAAGGAACGGCAGGTGCAAAGTCCCTAAGGAAGGAGACACATCAACAAGGCTAGAGTGAGAAGAGGGGGGAAAGTGCAGAGGCAGGGCCACTCTGGGTCCTCTGAGCCACAGCGAGGCCTCTGGGTTTCGCTCTAAGAGCAATGGAGAGGCGTGACGGATGGGGGTTCATCAAGAAGGGACAGGACTTTAAAAACTTGAACATGGGGGCTTCCCTGGTAGTCTAGTGGTTAAGACACTGCATTCCTAATTCAGGGGACCAGGTCTGATCCCTGGTCGGGAAACTAGATACCATATGCCTCAGCTGAGATCCAGGGTGTTGCAGCTAAAACCTGACATAGCCCCAAATCTAAAAAAAAAAAAAACACAACTGGTTCAGTCAGAAAAAAACCACAAAAACTTGGTCATAGCTGTCATGGGGAGCAAGACTGTTGGAGGCAGAGGTAAAGAGGACAGGAAGCTGCAGGGAGGCCGGAGCTGTGTCCATCCGGGCCGAGACCGGGGGGTAAGGCCCCCCGTGCTCTGCCTGCGCCCGGCACTTTAAGTCACTGTGCTCTAGGGCTCTTTGGTTCCTCAAGAGCCCAGCCGGCCCCCTGCCATCTCTGGAGGCAGGCCTGACAGGTGCAGATGGACTCAGGCAGGGGTTTGCGCCTTCTGACCCTTGATGACTTTGGGACCCCCAGTCTTCACCTAGGAACCAAAGTCACCCCCTGCTCTGGTCCTGGAGGGATCTACCCAGCACAGAGCTCTGATCATGCCCCTTCCTGATTACACACTCCTCACGGCTCCCCACTGCCCTCAGGAGGAAGGACGTTCCAGTCCTCAGTCTGGCATTCAAGGCCCTGCCCTAATCAGCTCCTGCTCACTGTTCTCTACCTTCAACAAAACGTCTGTTTGAAATCCCCTTTTTGCCTCTTCTGCACCTGGCCAACTCCTATTCACACTTCAAACACCCAGCTCAAGAAATCCATTCCTTCAGGACGCCCTCCCTACCCTCTCACTCTGGTCTCCCACAGCCTCCATCCTTCCCCTCTAGTTCTGACTCTGTGGGCTGTCGGATGGGGTGTCATATATCTGCCTCTCTCCTTCTCCCCTAGCCTGGAAGATCCTCAGGACCAGTCACAGGCATGACTGGGAAGATATGGAGTGGGCCAAGAGGGACACGTCTGAACTCCCCTCAGCTTCCCTCAACAACTTCCTCTCAGACTCCCCCAGCTGACTCCCTACCCAGAAATACACGCGCATGCAAATCCAACCGCTCAGCGTTGACCTGCCTCAGGCCCAGGTGTGAAGGGCCAGCCAAGGAATGCAGAGGCGGGAGGCCCAGGGTGTGCATATATATTTGTACTCACATGCAAATCCCCACCCTGAGCCGCAGACAGACCTGGCGGCCAGTTCTCCAGATGTTGGCGTGATGGTGATCGGAACTGCTGGGGGGAGGTGGTGGTGCATGCTGAATGTGCAGGGCACGAGGGGGAGGCTGAGGTTAGGAGAGGCTGAGGCTGGGGAAGGCCTCTTCTGGGCACAACCCCTGCCCCTCCCCCCGCCACCAAGGTCCAGCTAGAAAGCCAAGAGCTTGTTGCATCTGCCCAGCAGAGTGGCAGAGGTGAGCCCATCGACCCAGGAAAGGGAAGAAGAGCCGGGATTAATCCAAGAGGGCACCTCAGTGGAGAAAGCTTGCAGCTGGGCCTCAGTGGGAGGGCTGGATGGGGCCTGAGCGCAGGGGCAGGGGAGTGGGCATTTGAAGTCAAGAGTCCAGTACCTCCCCACCCCTATCTTTGTACCCCACTTACCAAGTGTCAACTATGTGCCAACCATTGCGATCAACTGACCTCAAAAGAAGTAGAAAGCTTAAGTAGACCAATAACCACGGAAAATTAAAAAAGTGTCTCGAGACGTACCATTAAAAGGATAACAGGCCCCTACGGTCTTATAGCTGTTTTATCAAACCTTAGAGGACAGGAAAGTGAAATGTCCTTTAAACTAACTCAGACCTTTAAAAACAGGGGCACTCCAAGTCATTTTAATGAAACTCTTAGAGGTCAGAACCTAAGTCTAAAAAGAGACACAAAAGGGGCAATGTTAGTAGCCAGGGATTCAAGGAAAGACCTCTCTGAAGAGGTGACGTTTGAATTGAGACCAGAGGCACAAGAAAGACACAGGCAACGAAGGGAAGAGTCAGTGAGAAGATCTGGTGGAAGGGTGTTCCTGGCAGGGGAGCTGCAAGGCCAAAAGTTCAGAGTGCTCATGAGTTTGACATTTTGAAAACAGCAAAGAAGTCTGAATGGCTGGACAACGTGAACAAGGGAGAGAGGGGAAGGGGACGGTGGCGGTGGGAGTGGGGTTTGGATCATGTAGGTCCTTGTGGGCCACAGGGAAGAGCGTGGGTTTTACTCTGAGGGCATTAGGGAGCTATAGAGAATTGGGGGGTGAAGGAGTACCTAGATATGATTTTGACAGTTTAAAATCCCCCCGCATTTTCATGCATTGCTGCTGGGAGGGGAAAGAAGAGCCACTCTGAAAAACTGTCTGGCATCTACTAAAGCTGAACAAGCAGCTACCCTCCAACTCAGCGATCCTTCCCCTCCTCCTGTATTCACCGAAGACCAGCAGCAGCAATGGGCCCATGTAGGAAATCACACGAACAAGAACCTTCTCAGCAACTTCATTCATCATAGCCCCAGACTGGAAATGACTCAAACGCCCTCAGTGGGAGAACTGACAACTACTTTCTCGTAAATTCTATGATGGGCTCCTATACAGCACAGAAAAAGGACGTGTCTCAGCTCCACGCAACCGCACAGGCGCGTGGAGCTCCCAGATCATGGGCTGATTCAACAATGTTGGGCTCTGCAGAGGGGACATGCCATGTGATTCCATTGATATGAAGTTCCAGAACAGGCAAAACTCACCTCCAGTGATGGATATGAGCACAGTGGCCACGCTAAGCAGGTGCTGTGACAGGATAGTGCAAGTCAGGGGGCTGGAGTGTTCTGTTCCCTGGACCAGCTGTATTCAGTTGGTGCAAGTTTTTTAGCCCTACTCCAGAGATTTTTGCATTTCCCTCTACGTGACTTAACCAAAAGTATTTTTTTTTTAAAAGTACCCCCCCCACACCCCCACTCAGGTTGCTGTGACGACAGCATCTGTCTGGGCAGGAGTGAGATGACAGGGAAAAGCTGGGGCAGACGTCCAGGCAGGAGATGCGGGGCCTGAACTGAGACCGGGGCTGCAGGAAGGCAGAGGATGGGCTGTTTGGCAATCGAGGGGACAGGATATGCTGGTGGCATATGCTTGAGGTTGGAGGGAGCCTGGGGTCTCAGGCCCGAGCATTCTTTGTGGGGGAAACTGAGGGTGCGTGCGGTGCGTGCATGCATGCTAATTCATGTTCAACTCTTTGCGACCCCATGGACTATATGGCCCGCCAGGCTCCTCTGTCCATGGAATTCACCAGGCAAGAATTCTGGAGTGGGCCGCCATTCCCTTCTCCAGGGGATCTTCCCACCCCAGGGATGAAAATCAAGCCTCCTGAATTGCAGGCAGGTTCTTTACCGCTGAGCCACTGGGGAAGCCCCACACCGGGGGCACACAGGCAGATCTCATAAGCACCAGGAGCATGACTAAGTCTCACTGTGACACCTGTGGTCACTAAGTCCATCAACAAGCACCCCTGAAGTCCTCTAGGCCATGACTGTCACCTCCCTCTAAGAGGCCTCTCAGCGCCCTGGTGATGGAGACGGAGGTCTGGAAGGAATCCCACCCTCCCAACTCACCCTTCACTGTGGCCTCTTCCTGTGGAAGGACTCAGCTTTCTCATCTATAAATGGGAGTGAGAATCCATCTGCCACCAGCCAAGGAGGAGGGGGCAGTGGAGGGGTCTTTCGACCTTGTCTCTGGACTCCCAGAAGCCAGAAGGCAGAGGAGCTTTGGAGCTGGAGGTGCTGAGTCAGCATGCCATCTCGTGAGGCCACGGGGACCCTTCCTGTAGCAGGCTGGGTGACATCAGGCCCCTACCTGCCTCCCTTCCATAAAGCGGGTCATGGAATCCTGATCTCAAAGGCTCTGCAGTGAGGGTCTGAGATAAAAGACCAGGAACCGTCGAGTTCCCCTTCTCGGCTCTCAGCGGGGCTTTAATGGAGGGGCCGGCAGCAGAGTTAGGCTGTCCGACCCTTGAGCCCAGAGGCCACAGTGTGGCGGGGGACCCAGGCCGGGAAGGAGGGGAGGAAAGGAGAAGTGAGAGGCAGGTGGGTGGTGGGGGGAGGTGAAGGCCCAGGGGACGCGGCGAAGCGGGGAGGGGTCGCTGTGCCTGGGCCCAGCAGCAAATCAGACCAGCAGCCCGGCCTCACGCAACCCAGGCGGTGGTTTCATCACCTGTTCCCCAAGCACCTCGTTACGGGCGACAGGAAGAGCCCCTTGGAAAGTCGGGACCCCCCCCCTTCCCTCTCTTGAGGGCTCCGGAGGCTCTGACCCCAGCTGCTGGAGACCCTCCCCCACCCCAGCCGGGGCCCTGGGGCGCCTCCTCCCCTGGGAGCCTGGGGAGATGGAGGCCCAGGTTGGGGGGGGCACTGTGGGTGACCCAGGGGCTGGCTAGCCCACAGCAGCCCCTCTCCTGCCCTCAGGAGAAGGCGGGCTCTGGCAGTGACTCCTGTGTGGCCAAGCTTCTCCAGGCCTGTTTCCTAACCCAGAAGATGGGGAGAGCCGGAGAAACCTCCCTGAGATGGGGGGCTCTCTGAAGTAGGTGTGGTTGAGATCCTGTATCCCTCTTTCTCTATGCAGGCAGCAGAACTCCTTAGGGTCTTCTCCCCGCAGCCTGGGGGTGCCCAGGTCAGACTCAGGGCACCAGGCAGACCCAGGAGGGGTGCTGGGGACAGGCGGCTCGGGGAGAAAGCCCTTCCTCACACGTACAGATGCGGGTTTGGGAGGCTCCCCTCGTAGGAAGACTCCCCCCAAACACATGAACCATCCAGGACACGTGCAGTCCACTGGCCTTGTAGACCCCTCCCAAGACCACATGGCTCACCAAACATGTGTATGCTGCAGACCACACACAGATGCCCCGTTACACACAGACCTCCCTCACACACACGGACTCCCCAACACATGCCAATCCCCTAAATGCACACAAACCCTCCTTATATGTAGACACCCCCAAACACACTGTGACCCCAACATGTAACCTTTCTAGACACACATAGAGCTCTCCCAAACATAGGGAGACTCCCCAGACCCATGCTGGTCCCCCATTACAAGCAGGCACCTGGACACAGATTGGGCCTCTAAGACCTCTGCAGTGTATTGCCCACCCTCTGGCTTCCTGAGGCAGGGTGGGAGCACTCTCCAGGGGAGGGATGCAGGCTAGGGGCTGGGGGTTCTGAGGGTGGGGCGAGGGGCCAGGAGGGCCTCAGGGATCATACGTATGGACACTGCATGGGGACCGCAGGCTGCATCGGTGCAGGTGGCAGGCATTGTGGGCATCTTCGGGTAGTTCTGGGGCCTGGTGGGGTGGGGGTTGAGGGTGGGATGCGTTACCCACGTGCAGCTCTGAATCCCAGACACCCAGCAGGTTCCAGGTGGAGAAGGCCCTTTGTAGGGGGAGGTCCCTTTGTCTATCGGTCCCTCTGACAATCATGGGGAAACTAAGGCCCAGTTGGGAACCCTCAACCCCCTCCTTCCACAGACCCCTCTGCAGGCCTGCTTCTGGGAGGGCCAGCGTGGGTGTGTGCTCAGGGGTCTGCGGGCCTGGCTGTGGCTGGGGGCTTGGCCAGACCGGGGTTCCTACCCTGGCTCCAGTGCACAGTCGCTGCTTGACGTGCTCCGAGCCTGTTTCCCCATCTATGCAGCGGGCCCTGGCGCCCGCTCACCTGTGCCTCCTCTTTAGGAAGGCCTCATCTAACAGCAGACTCGCCACCTTCCACCCATTCCCGGCACCTGAGACGCCAGCCCCAGACAGACCTGCCTCTTCTCCATCGCCAGGTCTTTGACCCGCCGAGCCCTCTGTCCCGGACGCCCTTCTCAGACTCGCCCAGACTCGAGAAGCTGCTACGTGTCCTTCAGGGCTGGGCAGAAACCTCTCTAGGAGTGCTAATCTCCCCAGGGCAGATTTCTCTTTCCCTGTGTAGCTTAGTCGTACCGAGTATTTTTGGTGTTTCTTTGCTAGTTTCTCTGATGATCGTGTGTGTGTTAGTCGCTCAGTCATGTCCGACTCTTGGTGACCCTATGGACTGCAGCCCACCAGGCTCCTCTGTCCATGGAATTCTCCAGGCAGGAATACTGGAGTGGGTAGCCATTCCCTTCTCCAGGGGATCTTCCTGACGCAGCGATCGAGCCTGGGGCTCCTGCACTGCAGGCAGTCTCTTTACCATCTGTGCCCAGGGAAGCCTCTCTGATGGTCGTACTGCGGCCCTGAGAGGTCCATTCCGTGAGGGCAGAGATGGGGCCTTCCCAGTGCCCAGCACAGAGTAGGTCTGCATCACCCTTCCTTGAACGAGCCAGCCAACAACTGCTTAACAAATGGAAGAGACATCGGCAACGGGTTCCGTTTTCTTTTAAACACCTCATGGCTCACAAAACAAACTCGAGGCCCCATCTGGCCCACAGGCTGCCAGTGTGAGAGGCCCCCCAACATCCTCACGCTAAACAGCCTCCAGCACAACGGCCCACCGCATGGTGCTCATGCCTCTCTCAGTCCCAGGTTCCCGTGCCCACCTCAGAAGGAAATTACGTCCTGAAGTTATGAGGGCCTGGCTGCCCTGTCCACTGCAGGTCCTGCCAGGAAGGCTGGTTTCTGTCACAGCCACTGCAAAATCGACTCATTGCCCCATTCGCCTCCCGTGGGGCTTAGGACCCGTATTCCTGGGGCTGGGAGAGACCGTACATTCGACACCCAACCCTGCTATCTCACACAAGTCAGGGCCCTTGCCCAGTCCAAAGCCCCCAGTGATGTCCCCTAAGCTGCAGTGGCAGCTACAGGAACGGCCCAAGGTTTCTCTCTCTTTGTTCCAGAGAAAGATGTCCCCATAGGGCCCCAGAAATTCATCCCCAGAGGCCTGGGCCTCCCTGCTTGGGAAATTAACACATCTGTCAGAGTCGGGCGGAAGGGACTCAGCCCACAGCCCAGCAGAACAGAGATACAGCCAGTGGGGAACCCAACCTGGGGCCCCTGGGGCATCCCTGGTCCCCACTTTCTTCCCCCAGAAATGTCTGTGGCTCACCAAGGTGTCGGGGATACAAGGGCAGGGAGGAGACAGACCCAGCCTGACCTTCTGCACGGCCCAGTCTGGTGAGGGAGACGACAGACACATCACGGTGTCAGGAGGACTTTGAGGACGGAATTCTACAGGGGGAGGCAGAGGGGAGGTGGTGTGGAGAAAGCTGCTTTGAACAGAGGGGCCAGAAAAGGCCTTCTGAAAAGGGAAACGCAAGGAGGAGGGAGCCACAAGGAGGAGAGTCCGCCAACCCTGCAAGGATGTGGAGAATGGTAGGTGCAAAGGCCCGGAGGCGGGCGTGTGCTAGGTGGGTTCCAGGTATGGCGGAGGTTGGCATTGCTGAGAGTGGGTGAGCAACGGGCAGCCAGAAGCAGAGGGGAGCAGGGAGGCCACAGGGGACTTGGGAATCAGGGTGAGAGAGGGGACTGCAGAGCAGCTGAGTCCTGGAGGGTGTATGAGTCCGGGGCGGGGGGCGGGGGCTGCAGTATGATTCCAGATTTCCAGCAGCCCCCGCGGTTGCTGTGAGGAGGAGCCCTCTAGGTGCAGGGCGGCGTCCAGCAGGAGACGAGGCTCTGGTTGTGGAAACGAGACAGAGGCAGGCCTGTGTCGCAGCAGTGACTCGTTGTGACAGCTGGCCTGCACTGTTCCCTTCTGCAGACCCCCAGCTCAACCTCTAGTGAGCATGAACCTGGATGGGGCTCAGACAGGGAAGCTGACAGGCCTGAGGCCTGCTTGGCCCCTGGTGCAGGGTGGGGTGAGGTGGGCCTGGATGGGGCTCACAGCACTCCACTCGGTCATGGTTCAGATGGCACCTC
>SJYX01020368.1:289112-314232 GCA_006410675.1 Oreotragus oreotragus
CCGGGGGCAGGGGGGGGGCCCGCGCCGGGGGAGGGAGGCAGGCTGGGGGCGGGGGGTTCTGAGGGTGGGGCGAGGGGCCAGGAGGGCCTCAGGGATCATACGTATGGACACTGCATGGGGACCGCAGGCTGCATCGGTGCAGGTGGCAGGCATTGTGGGCATCTTCGGGTAGTTCTGGGGCCTGGTGGGGTGGGGGTTGAGGGTGGGATGCGTTACCCACGTGCAGCTCTGAATCCCAGACACCCAGCAGGTTCCAGGTGGAGAAGGCCCTTTGTGGGGGGAGGTCCCTTTGTCTATCGGTCCCTCTGACAATCATGGGGAAACTAAGGCCCAGTTGGGAACCCTCAACCCCCTCCTTCCACAGACCCCTCTGCAGGCCTGCTTCTGGGAGGGCCAGCGTGGCTGTGTGCTCAGGGGTCTGCGGGCCTGGCTGTGGCTGGGGGCTTGGCCAGACCGGGGTTCCTACCCTGGCTCCAGTGCACAGTCGCTGCTTGACGTGCTCCGAGCCTGTTTCCCCATCTATGCAGCGGGCCCTGGCGCCCGCTCACCTGTGCCTCCTCTTTAGGAAGGCCTCATCTAACAGCAGACTCGCCACCTTCCACCCATTCCCGGCACCTGAGACGCCAGCCCCAGACAGACCTGCCTCTTCTCCATCGCCAGGTCTTTGACCCGCCGAGCCCTCTGTCCCGGACGCCCTTCTCAGACTCGCCCAGACTCGAGAAGCTGCTACGTGTCCTTCAGGGCTGGGCAGAAACCTCTCTAGGAGTGCTAATCTCCCCAGGGCAGATTTCTCTTTCCCTGTGTAGCTTAGTCGTACCGAGTATTTTTGGTGTTTCTTTGCTAGTTTCTCTGATGATCGTGTGTGTGTTAGTCGCTCAGTCATGTCCGACTCTTGGTGACCCTATGGACTGCAGCCCACCAGGCTCCTCTGTCCATGGAATTCTCCAGGCAGGAATACTGGAGTGGGTAGCCATTCCCTTCTCCAGGGGATCTTCCTGACGCAGCGATCGAGCCTGGGGCTCCTGCACTGCAGGCAGTCTCTTTACCATCTGTGCCCAGGGAAGCCTCTCTGATGGTCGTACTGCGGCCCTGAGAGGTCCATTCCGTGAGGGCAGAGATGGGGCCTTCCCAGTGCCCAGCACAGAGTAGGTCTGCATCACCCTTCCTTGAACGAGCCAGCCAACAACTGCTTAACAAATGGAAGAGACATCGGCAACGGGTTCCGTTTTCTTTTAAACACCTCATGGCTCACAAAACAAACTCGAGGCCCCATCTGGCCCACAGGCTGCCAGTGTGAGAGGCCCCCCAACATCCTCACGCTAAACAGCCTCCAGCACAACGGCCCACCGCATGGTGCTCATGCCCCTCTCAGTCCCAGGTTCCCGTGCCCACCTCAGAAGGAAATTACGTCCTGAAGTTATGAGGGCCTGGCTGCCCTGTCCACTGCAGGTCCTGCCAGGAAGGCTGGTTTCTGTCACAGCCACTGCAAAATCGACTCATTGCCCCATTCGCCTCCCGTGGGGCTTAGGACCCGTATTCCTGGGGCTGGGAGAGACCGTACATTCGACACCCAACCCTGCTATCTCACACAAGTCAGGGCCCTTGCCCAGTCCAAGGCCACCAGTGATGTCCCCTAAGCTGCAGTGGCAGCTACAGGAACGGCCCAAAGTTTCTCTCTCTTTGTTCCAGAGAAAGATGTCCCCATAGGGCCCCAGAAATTCATCCCCAGAGGCCTGGGCCTCCCTGCTTGGGAAATTAACACATCTGTCAGAGTCGGGCGGAAGGGACTCAGCCCACAGCCCAGCAGAACAGAGATACAGCCAGTGGGGAACCCAACCTGGGGCCCCTGGGGCATCCCTGGTCCCCACTTTCTTCCCCCAGAAATGTCTGTGGCTCACCAAGGTGTCGGGGATACAAGGGCAGGGAGGAGACAGACCCAGCCTGACCTTCTGCACGGCCCAGTCTGGTGAGGGAGACGACAGACACATCACGGTGTCAGGAGGACTTTGAGGACGGAATTCTACAGGGGGAGGCAGAGGGGAGGTGGTGTGGAGAAAGCTGCTTTGAACAGAGGGGCCAGAAAAGGCCTTCTGAAAAGGGAAACGCAAGGAGGAGGGAGCCACAAGGAGGAGAGTCCGCCAACCCTGCAAGGATGTGGAGAATGGTAGGTGCAAAGGCCCGGAGGTGGGCGTGTGCTAGGTGGGTTCCAGGTATGGCGGAGGTTGGCATTGCTGAGAGTGGGTGAGCAACGGGCAGCCAGAAGCAGAGGGGAGCAGGGAGGCCACAGGGGACTTGGGAATCAGGGTGAGAGAGGGGACTGCAGAGCAGCTGAGTCCTGGAGGGTGTATGAGTCCGGGGCGGGGGGCGGGGGCTGCAGTATGATTCCAGATTTCCAGCAGCCCCCGCGGTTGCTGTGAGGAGGAGCCCTCTAGGTGCAGGGCGGCGTCCAGCAGGAGACGAGGCTCTGGTTGTGGAAACGAGACAGAGGCAGGCCTGTGTCGCAGCAGTGACTCGTTGTGACAGCTGGCCTGCACTGTTCCCTTCTGCAGACCCCCAGCTCAACCTCTAGTGAGCATGAACCTGGATGGGGCTCAGACAGGGAAGCTGACAGGCCTGAGGCCTGCTTGGCCCCTGGTGCAGGGTGGGGTGAGGTGGGCCTGGATGGGGCTCACAGCACTCCACTCGGTCATGGTTCAGATGGCACCTCCTGTTTCTGGGTGCCTGCTGTCTGCCCGGGGCCCACACTCCACCTCATTTACACACAGACTCAGATAGCCCAGAGAAGCAGAGGTGGCTGCCCTGTTTTACACAGCAGGAAGTGGGCTCCTTCCCAGGGCCACACAGTGGGACCCCAGATCCTCATTCAAGTGTGGGTTTGTATCCCATGGCTGTCCAGCTGCACCCTAAACCCAGCCCCTCTCAGCCCCCCGACCCAGTCCGAGAAGTGGGTCTGGGTACTAGTGGGGTTTGAGATACTCATTTCTGGACTGCCTGGGGCCAATGGGCAGCCTCACGAGGCCCCCAGGTTGCAGGCAACAGGGAAGCCCTTTGGGGCAGCTGAGAAATGGGATCCAATCCTTGTGTTCACCTGACTTGGATTCATGAGCCTGGGCTGGGGTGACCTCTCCTACCCCAAATGGGGTCCCAGGCGTGTGATAAATCCTCTCCAAAAAATGACATCTGTCTGCAAGTGCCTATGTGCCTCAAATCTTCCAGAAGGTCAAATCCCCAACATGTCTACACTCATTGCATCTGAGTTGGGGTGACAAATGACCTTAATTCCCTCTCTCCTCTAATTTGCATTTTCCAGATGTCTGCCTGGTTGGGTAATGATTTAATGAAATCAATCATTACTTGGAGATGGGAAGTAAGATGAGCTCAGATTGCTTAGGTCACAAGGGCATCCAGAGAGCTCAGAAAAGGGCAGTGATCTGTCTGAGGTCACACAGAGACGGGCAAGAAGAAGCTGGGGCCAGCCCGTCACTCCTGGCTTTTGTTGTCCTAGGGTCCTAGGGGCAGCCTGGGGCCCATCCTTTCTCTGAGGGGTGTTTCCACCTGGACTCAGTCTTCGCTCCTGCAGTGGCAGCTTCAGACTAGATAGTGAGTTTCCAGCTGTCACAGGTGAGACCTCAGGACCCTCAATGTTCCCAAATTCCATTCCCTGGAAGCCAAGATTCACTTCTGGACTTAGACAGGTGAAGGAAGACAGGTATGGGGACAGGAGGGAGCAAGGCTTTCTCCAAAGCTCTGTAGACTTTTGGAATCAAATTCCACAAACTTGTCCTTCTGAGTCTAAATACTTTTTTGAACCCCATTTCCTTTACCCCAAGAGTCTGCAAGTGCTCAACCCCAGGCGCCAAAGGTCCAGAGGTCCTGACCCTCCCCTGTGAGGGTTCTCAGCTAGGTCAGGCAAAAGGCCTCATCTGTGTCTGACCTCTCAGGTATGCAGCTTGGGGACAGGGAATAGCCTGAGACTCCAGCTGGTGATGTCCGCTGCCCAGGACCCTGAGAGACACAGAGGGTGGGGACCATAACCAGGGAAATAACCCAGCCACCAGTTTGTCATATGCTGACAACCTCGGGGGGCTGTGACGACTGTTCCTCCGATGAGATACTGAGGCGTGGGGAGGAAGTGGCCCAGGCACTTGCGGTCCCCTGCTCAGGGCTCCGTGTCCACTGTCCTGCCCACAGCCACAGAGGTAACCCGTGGGCCCAGCCGAGGCCCCTCGTTCACTGCACGAGATGCAGACCCCACAGGGTGGGTGAGGGTCACGGTGGTCACAGGCACACGTGGGTGCCATGCCACACGAAGGTGCAGGGCCGTGACACACGAGGGCACACTCACAGCAGGAAAGCAGGGGACTGTGGTTGTGCACCGGGGCCTCCGGGATGCGCAAAGGGGTGTGCCCCAGGAAAAGAAACCACTGGAGCTCACAGACGCGTACCAGAGTCTCATGGCACCACGACTTTAGACACACAGCTCCCCAACTGACATGAAAACCTTCAGTCACATGCCCTTTGGACACACAACCTCTCAGCGATGACACACATTCCCTCAGACATAACTCCTGGACATGCAAACCCTGGGACACTCACCCTTTTGGACACACAAACCTCTCAGGAACACAACCCTTGAAAAGCCCCTCGAACACACCCCTCAGATTCACACCCCTTGGACATATACCCTTTGGACACAAACCCTGGACGCATAGCCTCTCTAACTCACAATCCTAGGGCTGCAAACCTCTCCCGCGTCCAGCAGCACCCTCGGACCTTCAAACTCATCCCAGCCCACAGATGCCATTCAAAGGACGCTATACAGACCTCGGCCCGACGCGAGACGCACCTGCTCCACCTGGACCCTCCCGCACTGACCGGGCGGCAGCGGCTCAGAACTCGGACAGAGCGCCGGGCGGCCACAGGTGCCTTCTGAGCGGGCGGCCCCGCCCCCTGGGAGCTGATTGGGCGCGACGCAAATTTGCATAGAGGGCGAGCCCGAGGGCTGCGGTGGGCGGGCACTTGGGCGTGGCCGGGTCCCGGGAGTTCCGGGACCGGGAATCGACGTTGGAAGACTGTGAGATGGGGAAATAGTATAATGAGGGGCTGAATCAGACTTGCCAGGCATCCACCGCTGTCAGTGGGCGACCCTAACCTTACCAGTGAGCCTGACCCTAATTCGGACCCTGTCTGTAACCCCTGCTATCTCCTACCCTGGACTTACTTCAACCTAAGTGAAATATAACTCCAATCGGGACCCTGAGGCCCCAGACCTAGAGACCTTCTCGCAGCCAACCCTGACCCTTGCCCTCACCCAGATGCAGGGACTGCAGAAGAGGCTTCTGGGATCGCTTGTGGCCTCACCCAGCTGCGTGCCTTCTGCAGCAGCATGTGTAACCCACATGCTTCGACAGGAGGGTAACAGAGCCGTCGGTAACTGGCCACCCTCCTCCTGAAG
Source organism: Oreotragus oreotragus (assembly GCA_006410675.1). Taxonomy (NCBI): domain Eukaryota; kingdom Metazoa; phylum Chordata; class Mammalia; order Artiodactyla; family Bovidae; genus Oreotragus; species Oreotragus oreotragus. The sequence continues at coordinate 294,568 of SJYX01020368.1, forward strand.
TGGTCACCTTCTGGGACTTGACCCCTCTCTGGGATCCCAGCACCACCCAGGACAGGTCCCAAACCCAAAGAGGGATCAGAGCAAGATTAGGGAGTGAATCATGGTGGAAAGGATTCCAGGATGAATATGACTTTGGACTGGGTGATCCTGGAGAAGCCACCAGTCTAGAGGGATTCCCCCAAAGAGGGGCATTTGTAATGGGCCTTGAAGCATGAGTAAGAGCTTGTCACTGGTGAGTTTTTCTAAGAGGACTTGCAAGGGGGCAGAGAAAGTGAAGAACATTCTTTGGTGGGGAAAGATGAAGCCTGAGCAGTGAGTGGAAGTAGGTTGGGCTGGGGGCCCTTTAAAGAAGGGCTTGGAGATAAGAGGAGGGGGTCCATTTGGGGCAGATGAAAGGGGAGAGTAGGTGAGTTGCAGTGGCTGTCTGTCATTCTTCTCAGAACACAACAGATGATCAGACCTCTGGACTCAGGAGGGAACATGTGGCGATATTAGTATGTGAGGGACACTGAGGAAGGAAACAGAGGTCCTGGAAGGCTTGTGCTTCTCCCCACACAGCAGTTTCCCCATCTGCAGTTTGCACCCCTAGCCTGGAAACAGATTTTCCTTTGGGGGAAAAAAAAAAACTAGGGTTGGTGGGGATCAGGTTCCCTACCTCTCCCACCCCATCCTTGTTGCCCTTCAGTGCCCAACACCAGATGTTCGGGTGACCCAGGCCAGGCTGGGAGCTTCTGCCTAGGCTCCAAGGCACAGAACAAGTCCTGCAGAGTGTGGAGGTGGCTAGGGAGCCCCGGGCCCCCCGAGGGCCGCTCTGTTTACCCGAGACCGCCCGCTCGCCTCTGATGCAACAGGCAGGCTCTGGTTACGTGAGCGCAGCAGCTGGAGCAGCCCTGGGGGCAGCCGGAGCTGAGCCAGCTGGGGACGCCCACCGTGGGGCACACCTCCCGCCCCCTCCCACCACTGGGGCTCCCTCCTGTGTGCTCGCCCCTGCTGTGTGGTCCCCATCCACCTCTCTTGTTCCCAACCCCCCTTCCCAACCCAGTCCAGACCCTCTCCCATTATTCAGTTTCCTATAATGGCGCCTTCTTTTCGCCTTTACCCCATTCCTGTCCTATACGCGCGCCCATCACTGACTGTTAGCCCGTGTGGGCCCACATCCTCCCCTGGGGCAATCGGGAACCTTGACCTCAGTCTTTTCTGATGAGGGGACCCTCTTAGGAGCTGGAGTAACAGACTGGGGGTTGAAAGGGAGACTTCAGGGGAGATTGGAATAGAAAAGGCTGGAGAGGGAGATCTGGGAAGAGGCCTGGTAGATGGGGAAGGTGGACAGGGGTGGGAAGGTAAGTGGGTGCAGAAGCTGCTTCCCCCAAGTCTCCCTTCTCCATATCTTCTCCCAGAATGTCAGCAGGGGAAGCCTTTGACAGCTCCTCCATGGTAAGGGCAGTGTGGCTCAGTGGGTAGGGCTTCGGGCTTCAGGGACCCTGGGTTCCAACCCATTCTGACTCCCACTTGCTGTGTGAGCTCAGGCCAGTCACTTCACTCCTCTGAGCCTGTTTGCTCATGTGAAAAATGGGGACAACAGTGGTGCCTCCTCAGGGGTAGAAGTGCTTCAAGCTCAGTCTGCAATACCCCCTCCTCCTCCAAAAGCTTTCATTATCCCCCTTCCGTCTGGTGTTCTGACACTCCCATTCCTCTTTCCACCTCAGCGCTGGCCCAGGGGTTCAGAAATGCCTGTGTTCGTCTCTGTCTCCTGGAGTCTGGGATCTCCTTGCAATTGAGCCGCGTGTTGTGGTAGCACAAAAGGGGTGTTTTCATGGGTTTCTTGAAAAACTGGAGAGGTTCTGAATAGTCTAGGGGTCTGGGGACCAACCTTGGGGCAACCAGAGGCCTTGCTGAGGGATGAGGTGGGGCTGGCAAAGGGGCTTCCTAGGGGCAGGACCCTCTGAGAGGGCAGGGCAGGAGTGAAATAAAAACCAGGATTTGGATCAGGGCTAAAAACAGAAAGTCAAAATTCATGTTTGATTCCTGTCTTGACCACCGTGGACCAACCGCAGGCAAGTCACTGCCCTCTCGGGCCTGCTTTTACTCCGTCCAGAGATCTGAAAGAGGGGTCCCACACGTTACCCAGGGAGCCCTTTCAGGTTACCTTCACTCTCACGGGCGCTACGATCCCTACTTGAATGTCTCTTGGCACGAGGAGGTTGTTTCTGAGAGCAAGTCTTAGTGAGCTAGGCAACCCCCACCCCCTCCACTCTCGTGAATATAGGGCCACTAGTGCATGGGGGCAGGTGTGAGGTCCCACTCTGGTGACTAGATAAGGCCACTAGTGCATGGGGGCAGGTGCAAGGACTTTCTGGGTAGTGGCCTCTCGAAGTCTTAATTCACTTTCTGGATAACTGGAGCAAGGACGCACGAGGTGAAAAAGGGCAGAGGGTCACATTGCACTCTTGAGGATCTGCCAAGATTGCGGACAATGACCACTCAGAGGCGCAGAGCCCCGCCAAGGCTTTGCTTCTTGCGCCCCCTGGCGGTCGTCGGGGGTGGGACGTTCGCCAGGTGGTGGATTAGTCGCTAAGCAGCATGGCACCCCACTTCAGCACTCTTGCCTGGAAAATCCCATGGAAGGAGCCTGGTGGGCCGCAGTCCATGGGGTCGCTAAGAGTCGGACACGACTGAGCGACTTCACTTTCACACTCCAGTGTTCTTGCCTGGAGAATCCCAGGGATGGGGGAGCCTGGTGAGCTGCTGTCTATGGGGTCGCATAGAGTCAGACACGACTGAAGTGACTTAGAAGCAGCAGCAGCAGCATACTATAAAGTCACATGAACTTCATGCCTGAAGATGAGTCCTGCCTCGATTAATGAACAAAAATTAGTTTTTCTTTTTCCTGAACTGGAAAAGCTAGTTTGCAGAGTGATGACTTGTGATTAAAGTTATTGGTTTGTATAAGTAAGACAAATAGTTTATCTTGAGAATCATGAAATCTTCACTGTTTGAAGCCTGTTAATCATCTGATTTAACGGTCACTGTTAAACTGAAGTTTGGGATTCGTATTTAGCTCTTAATCTTTATGTCATACTGAGTTTCAAATGCTTGTCAGAAAAAATGGATGTGTATTCCTTTCCCTCTGTTGTGAATAGGTTATTTAAATCAGTAAGGTTTAAATAGCTTATTTTAAATCAGCTTAAAAATACTGTTTTGTAAGCATTTTTGTCATGCTAGAAATAACATTTGTTTAATAAATAAATAGCATTTCCATTTCCAACCTTGAATTTAATTTTAGTCAGCAGTGACAGTGTTCTCCCTTTTGAAATAATTCCCATGTGCCTGTGTTTCCCATTCTCATTGAGTGACATCAGGCACCTTGTAGACAAAGGAGATGTGTCTGTGTACTTAGCCACTCAGTCATGTCTGACTCTTTGCAACCCCAGGGACTATAGCCCGCCAGGCTCTTCTTGTTCATGGGATTCTCCAGGCAAGAATCCTGGAGTGGATAGCCATTCCCTTCTCCAGGGAATCTTCCCGACCCAGGGATCAAACCAGGGTTTCCTGCATCGCGGGTGGATTGTTTACCAGCTGAGCCACCAGGGAAGCCCAGACAAAGGAAATAAGTAGGTATTTAGCCAATGACTGTTGTGGAATAGGCAAAGGACCATAAGTTCTGTGAGCAATCAGTGGATCAACCTAAGTCATATTTAAATAGAAATCTCTCTAACTTAGCTGACCTAAGTCATGTGGGGTAGAGAGAGGGGCTGAGCAAGGGAGGATGCATTGAGCAAGGAGAGGTCAGTCCATCTGGGTTGCTTATTGGTGGAGGATCTGTTCGAAGTGCCTATTGTTGTCCTGGAGACGGATTAAATATGACTGCGTCAGAGTCCAAGCTGAGACTTCTGTGTTATGGTTAATTTCTCCATGTTCCATGTCTCCATGACACCTGCACTAAGCTGCCTCTGTCTTGTGACTTAGGCCAGGAGCAAGGAAGATCCCAGGGAGGAAGAATTAGCCTTTTTTAAACAATTAGGTTAACATAACAAAATTATTCATAATGTTGCCACCGGAAGACAAGTTTATTTCATTGTCAGATATTACCTTCCACATTGCATGGAGTTTCTTAAATATCCGGTTATTTCATTGTCAGATACTATCTTCCACATTGCATGGAGTTTCTTAAATAGTTGTAGCTGATACTCTATTATGTATTCTGATATATTTTCACTTTATTATTCTTCTACCTATTTCTCTGGTCTTTCTAGTTATTTTTGAGGCTCTCTAAAGTATTTTATCACGAGTATTCAAACCATTTAATGTTGAATGTTAACTTTAACCTTAAAACCAACAGAAATTAACTAATGAATGCTGCAGTAAACTTCTTTTTTTACTTACAAATTTTTACCTCTGTTAAATTATTTCTGTAGGATAAATTCCAGGGAACAGTATGATTAGGTGATACATTATACTGGTGTGATATATTAACGCGCCAGTATTCATAGTCTTGCCAGCCTTAGCTATACTTTTGTTTTTTAGATGAATCAATACCTATGTGGTGTCCTTAGCTGCACATTAGAATCACATGGGGATTCTAATTGTACATTACAGTCTCCTGGGAACCTTTAAAAAATATTGATGCCTCAAGGCCTCCTTGAGACTTTTATTTTATTAGCATGAGGTGTGAACTGGACGTTAGGATTTTTTAAAGCTCTCCAGGTAATTCTGAAATGCAGTTAAGATTAAGAACTTTGCTTACCATTGCATCTGCAAATTAATTCCTGAGAGTTTGTTGAATTAGGTTGGTGGCTTAAATCGATTAAGAAGAATCAACAATGAAGTATCAATAGCTTGATCACATCAGTAAATACTTAGATGTTAATCTAGTGTAAACTTTATTTTTTTTTTAACTTATCTTGGGGATGTATTAGGTCTTGATGTATACACAGCCAGTATCATGGTAGGATGTTAAAAACCATTTTTCAGGATCTTGAAAGCAGTGAAGCTAGAAAATGGAGAACTTTGGCCATTAGAGGAACACAGTATTCTACAAGTCATGGAACCATGGAGTAAGAGAGCCCAAGTTGCCCCTCAAGAGTGAAAGCAACAGAGAAAGATGTCCACAAAAGTCACGGACCACACACTGTATTCTGTGTCCATAATGCGTAGTAATCCAGAGCTCACATCTCTCCAAAGCTTAAGCTCTCAAAGTCCATATGTTAAAAAATATTTAGTTTCTTTCATTGGTATAAACTGTGTGGTGGTTTAGAATGTCAGCCCACATTCTGGCTTAGCTGACTGTTAGGCATGTTATTAAATTTCCTATGGTTTTAGTTTCCTCAGCTGCTAATCTTCCCTCACAGGGTAGTTGCGAGAATAAATTAGGTGATGTATGTAAAACACAGCTCAACATTTGATATATTGTTGAATAATTTATCAGTAAAGGAGTGATTATGGTTATACCCATTGCTTGTGGAAGAAAACAGAATCCAATATTTAACGAGTACTTAACGCATACATTCTNGGGGGGGGGGGACTACATACCAGTCAAGGCCTACAGTAGTGAACCTGAGGCTCCGCCCTCTAAACTGAGTTAGGGCAGAGGGAAGACAGAATGGTGGCATCCAGACCCCCAGGACACCCTAGCAGAGAAGACGGAGGCTGACCATCTCCTGATGGCGGGAGGCAGTTATTTCCCAATCCCTCCTCCCAGGCCCGCAGGCCCCTCTACAGCCCTGACACCCCACCGGGACCCTCTCTGCCCCCACCCCTCCTAACCACTTTACAGGGCCAAGTTGGGGGATGCTCCCAGAGCAGTGAGCCTGGGGCCCATCCCGGCTATACCCTCAACAACTATTCTGATCGTCCTGATAGATTTTGCTGGGCACTGTGTTGGCACACAGCTGACCCTAGAGCCATACGAACCAGGGGTCCTGATCTCCCAGGCTTGGAATCCTCGGGGATCAGTGTGGGATCTCCTCAAGTCAGCAGAAACCGACTCAGATCAATTTTGGCAAAAGCAGTGATTTTAGGGACTCATGAAACTGAAGAATTAAGATATTCCTAGTGTCAGGTACAGCTAGATCCAAGGTCCCAGGCAATGTTCTTAGGTTCCACGTTCCATCTGCTGAGCTTACCAATCCGAGAAAGATGGTATTTTTTGTACTTTTCCAGCAAAATCTTCAGAGAAGACCTCTCATTGGATCATGTGCCCATCTCAAACCAAGCACTGACCTGGGAGATGGGGTGCTCTGATTAGCCAGGTCAGGGTCCCACACCTACCCCTGGGGTCAGGGTGTCTTCTCTATATGGCCTGAGCTTGGGGTGGGCATTTCTGTTTGAGGTAGAACACAGTCCAGGCAGGCAATTACACAAATGTCTGCCTCAGCCTGTAGAGAAGGCTCCAGTCCACGCTTTCTTGTCTAGATGGAGAAAGGTAGGACCAGAGAGGGTGAAAGCCAGGCCCCATGTCACACAGAAAGTCAGAGGCAGCGCTGGGGCCACATTAGCCCAGGGTCTCCTCTCCCCTAGCTGTGTAACCTGCACAAATGACGGCACCTCTCAGAGCCTGTCTTCTCCCATCTGTATTTGGGGTGGCATCTCCCTTACAGGGCTGTCTGAGGGTGAAAGATGACCACTGTGAAGCACCTGGCACAGAGCTGGACACGCAGCAGGCGTGTGGGCGTGGCAGCAGTTACTGGTCCAAGGGGCCATGGCCATGGCCAGGGCCAGGAAGGGGCGGGTAAGACCCCAAGGGCAGCAAAGTCTCATCTCAGAACATGCATGGCTGGCCCAGAGGCAGGAGGGATGTGCTGGCCACACTTGCTTGGTCTTCGGTCCCTGCCAAGTCCCACAAGGTTGTGTCAAAGAGTCCAGCTTTGGTCAGGCTAAGGGGGTAGAGAGATGAGGGTCAAGGTGAGCTCTGAGAGGCCCCCAGGGCTTCAGGGGAGCCCCGATGAGGTGGCATCGGAAGCAGGATCCTGGGTGGGGCCAAGAGAAGAGGTGAAGTCTGGGTGTGAATCCCGGAATTTCCAGTCAACGATGCTGACCCTGCTTTGCCTCTCCGAGCCTGATTCCTCTGCTGCAAAATGGGGATGTGTGTAGGGCCCTGGGCCTGGAGAAGCAGGCAAGACCAAGACTTGCCCTGTGAAAGGTCACCGATAACCCTGTGAGGGAGCCATCTGGGGAACAGTGGGAGTGGAGGCTCTGAGACAGGGTGTGGGGTGGCAATTCTGGGGAGAAGAGCAGGGTCCGCAGCGACAAAGGTGGGATCAGGAGGTGCCACAGAGCACTTTGTTCTGAGGGGGTACAGCAGTCAAGGGACAGCGGATGATTCGGGGCACTCATGGCTGGCCTGGAGCCTCCAGGCAGGCACAGGAGAAACACGCTGGGTGTGGAGGGGGTAGAAGGGGCAGCAGGGCAGCTTTCTGAGGCGTGCGGGTGGGTGGGACCAGGGCACAGGATGCAGGAGATGGGGGCGTGTGGGTCCAGGGATGGTGGGCAACACTGGGTGGTGAAATGGGGTGAGCTGCTGGCCCCCTTGGCAGCCCTTCTTGCTCCAGGGCCTCCCAGGAGTCCCCTGAGCAACTCCACAGTCCGTAGTGTTCCTCACTACCCCAATAGCCAGAGCCAAGCCCAGCACGTGGCAGGAGCCCCAAAAGAACTCTGACTGCACACCCACGAATGCTGCCACCTCCTGGCACTCAGGGCTGCTGCTTGAGGAGGCACAGGGGTCCCTGTCCCCAGCCAGGCCTCCCCTGACCCTCTGAGAAGACTTCCACAGCGCAAGCGCACACCATGGCAAATGAGCATGAGGCTCTGAGAGCTACAAGCCACGGGCACGGCCAGCCCCTCGGCACCTCCAGTCTGCCTGTGTCTGCCCTGCATGAGCACAGAATGATAAGACACCAGGCCGGTCTTGGTGCTACGCTCTCCTCAGATGGCCAACCACACCTCCCGGTACTAGCCCTCCTGCGGTCCTCTCCCATTGGTCCTGGTCCTGGCCACATGACTGGCCTTGACCAATGGGACGCCTATAACTGTGCAGCAAGGAGCGTGTGCACCCTGGGCACTCAAGCACCAGGAGGCGCCTGGGCTGGCCCACTAGAGAGTCCACATGGAGAACTAGACACTCCCCCCCCAACACCAGGCAGCGCTGGTCAAGGGCCAAATGAGAGGTTACCTAAGAATACCGGGCCCCATCAAGAACCACGGATAACCCCCACATAAGCCCAGCAAAACGGCCTGGCCAAGTCCAACCCAAACTGCAGAACTGTAAGCAGGCAGATGACTGGTATCATAAGCTGCTAAGTTTGGGGACAGTTTGTCATGCAGCAGTAGCTGACTGCTGCAACAGGCATCACCGTATGTAGTAATGTCCTCTTTGCCGCTAATGAACCACTGTGACAGAAGAGAAAAGCAGAGACCAGAGTGGGGAGGGACTTGCTCAGGGTCACACGGCAGGTCACCAGTAGAAAGAGGATTGTGGAGCCGGGTGGAAAACTGCCATGCTGGGCTCTGCCTGAGACAGTGAGTGTGGGTAAAGCAAGCAGGTGGCACACGGAGGGTAGCGAAAATGGGGCTCTGCTCTTCTCGAAGGGCAGGGGCCCTTGGGATCCAGACAGGGTCTATGGCCTGGATGAGAGGCAGGGAGACGACAGAGCGCACCCGGGAGATGGGCTGACGACAGCCCTGCGCGGCAGAGGGCAGCAGGTGCCCCTACCCTCTAGCTTCCCACAAACGAAACCACTGAACAAGCCCAGGGAGAAAACCCCAGTGGTTAGTCAAGCAGGTCCCTCCTCAGATGCTGAGGGGATGGGTTAGTTCAGAGCTCGGAGCAGAGGGGCTCCAGGTCCACTTGGCACTGACCTGGGTCAGAGGGGCCGAAGCACCTCCAAGTCTCTTCCGGGATCAGGTTGAGGAGGGTGGGAGCGGTTCCTCAGGGCTGGAACAAAACATGTGCAGCGTCTATGAGGCTGAGGTCCACGGCCCTGAGCCGTGCTTGGCTAGACTGGATGGCACACTGGGGTCACGCTCCAGTCTCCCAGGACTCCTGGCCTGAGCCTTCAGGGTATCCTTTGTAAAAATAGGACCAGCTACCCACTTCAGAGGTTGCGGCTGGGTCTCATGTAGGTCTGGGAGCTTCAGATCCCTGGGGCTTGCGAAGAGAGGCAAGAGGGGGTGAGCAGCTACTACACAGCTGCTGCTACTGGTGTCTCTCAGGGGCACAAGCAGGGCTTCTGGAAGCGGCTGGGCAACGGAGCTGAAAGCAGGAGCTATCGGTTTTATGGCCTTGCTGTGGGGGGCGGGTACTGTGCAAAGCTTGCTGCAGTGAACACCAGTCCCAGTGGCTGTCACCCACCCGAGGCAGAGAAGCCAGGTGGTGACTTGGTGAACCCCCAAGAACCCCGCTCATGCTACCCTCAGAGGGCAGGTCACTGCACATCCCTTCTTGCACATATGCGAGGCTTTTTCGGTTTTGACAGTTCTTGTGTCTGTTATCACACACAGCAACATAAAGGTGTTTTCTTCCTTTCTAAAGCCTCGTGGGGGACAGGCATGCCAGAACCCCACACTGCAGGAATCAGACCCATCTCAAGGCTGAGTGACGGGTTACAGCAGATGCTGCTGCTACTGCCGTTGGGTCGCTAAGCTGTGTTTGACTCTTCTCAACCCTACGGACTATAGCCCACCAGGCGCCTCTGTCCACAGAGTACTCCAGTACTCCAGTCAGGAATACTGGAGTGGTTGCCACTGCCTACTCCAGAGGATTTTCCCGACTCAGGGATCGAATCCGCATCTCCTGCTTGGTAGATGGATTCTTTACAACCGAGCCACCTGGAAGTGGTACAGCAGCTACATGGGTGTTCAAATGCATGTTTATTAAGCTATAATGAAAACAAAACCAAAAAGAGCTACTTCTCCCCCTTAGGTAAGGACTGTAAGCCCTTTTCACTCTTGGACCATCTGGTCATTGGCTCAAAGCCTCTTTCAGCTCTGGGCACCCTCCCTGCTGCCCTCGAGGTCCCTGCCCACCGCCCTAGCCCCGTCTCCCCGCCTGCACCCACTCCAGTTACAACTGCCTTGGATGTTCCTCCAACACCTCCAGCTCACCAGGCCCAGGGCCTCTGCCCCGCCCCGCCACACCCAACACCCACCCCTGGTCACCTTTGTCTGCGTTTTGTTCAAGCCTCTGTTTACATCTCTGCCACCTCCTCAGAGGTGGCCCCCTTCTCCTCCTTCACACGTATCTGAAATGTTCTTGTCTGTTCCGTATCTACCTGGTTGCCGTGTGCCTCTCCCTGAGGCTGTGAGCAAACCTGCCCTGGTCACTGCCACGCCCCCAGCACCCAGCCCAAGCACACAGCAGCACGCAGGAGCTGGGGGCGGACTGACTCAACTCCCGCTACAGATAGCAAAGGACAAGAGGAAGTCACCAGCCACCGCGAGACCAAGAAAGGGAGTTGTCTAAGGAGCGAGAAAGTGCAGTTCCTGGCCGAGCAGCGAAGGTCCTTGCAGCAAGGAGGCTGAGGGTAGCAGGGGCGGGCGGTCCCAGCAGCTACCTGTGGCCCTGGGCCGTGGCGTTCATGTGGTCCCGGATGCTGATGGCCTGTTTGAGGAGACCCTCCACGCTGCGGAAGTAGACGCTGCTGTCGACAAGGTTCTTCACGGCACTGCAATGGGAGGGGGACCCAGTCAGCGGCACCAGACCAGACCAGTGGGTGCCTGCAACCAGACCTCCGTGGGCACCTGCACTGGCCCAGTGGCTTGTCCAGCTGCCGGGGGGGTTCCATGGGCCTCCCTGAGGGCTCACTGTGTGCTTAAGAGTTTAGATTTCCCTATGGGCCAGAACACTGGATGGTAAGATACAACTTTTGCTTGACAGCTGCTAGACCATTTAATGCTTTGAAGGAGCTATAAGCATTCAAAGATAACCTCAAAAATAACATGCTTTGGACTTCCCTGGTGGTACAGGGGATAAGAATCTGCCTGCCAATGCAGGGGACGTGGATTTGATCTCTGGTCCGAGAAGATTCCACATGCCTGGGAACAACTACGCCTGTGCACCGCAACTGCTTGAAGAGGCACTCTAGGGGCCGTGTGCTAGAACTCCTGAAGCGCATGCACCCTGGAGCCGTGCTCTGCAACGAGAGAAGCCGCCACAGGGAGAAGCCTGGGCACAACCAGAGCACAGCCTCCACTCTTCGCAACTAGAGAAAGCACGCATGCATAGCAAAGCCCTTGTGTGACTAAAAATAACATCAGTTCAGTTCAGTTGCTCAGTCATGTCCGACTCTTTGTGACCCCATGGACTGCAGCATGCCAAGCTTCCCTGTCCTTCACCAACTCCCAGAGTTTGCTCAAACTCGTGTTCATCGAGTGGGTGATGCCATCCGCCCCCATCTCATCCTCTGTCGGCCTGTTCTCCTCCTGCCTTCAGTCTTTCCCAGCATCAGGGTCAGGTTTCTTCCAATGAGTCAGCTCTTCGCATCAGGTGGCCAAAGTACTGGAGCCTCAGCTTCACCATCAGTTCTTCCAGCGAATATTCAGGACTGATTTCCTTTAGAAATCCAAGGGACTCTCAAGAGTCTTCTCCAACACCACAGTTCACAGGCATAAATTCTTCAGCACTCAGCTTTCATTTTTTAAAATATCATGCTTTCCTTTCAGGTAACCTATTCCTCCCTCGGAAGGAAGCTTGTCAGCTGGACTGTGAAAAGTGCTAAAAGTGTGTTTAGACTCAGCACCATTAGAGAGGCACTACTGCAAAGCTGTGCGAAGCTCTGATGTTGCTGCCACATTGATGCATGTCTAATTAAAATGTTGTTTCCAACAGCACTACAGGAAATATTCACCAAACCTCTTGGGGCATTGCTAAGGCCAGAAAGACAAAGAAGTCACTCCCATTTATTATCAGTCAAGGACCTGCTTGAAAATGGCCATAAGATCAAAGGCGGGGAGCACTGGCTGAAACCCAGACCGTTCATTTGCTCATCTGACACCACCGAATGCAATCAGCTTTCCTAGTATTTGTCAACTTCAATAAAAAGCTGTCTAACACACGTTCACAACTGGCCCAACCAACAGACCATATAGTATCTTCTTCCAGATTCACACCAACCATTAACACTGCATAAGGCATTTTAAACTAAAAGGGCACTTTCATGTCCATAGGAAACAGTCGATCAGCATTAGAGAAATTTACATCTCACTAAAGAGAAGTGCTCAGAGTTCAGAGTAGACTGGCCCCCTGCCTACCACAAGGCAGTCCAATGGAACATTCTGGAACATGATGGACATATTCTTTATCCACTGAGATGGCTGTTAAGCACTTGAAGTGTGGCTCGTGAGACTGAGGAGCTGAATCTTTCATTTTATTTCATTTTAATTCATTAAAATGTAAGTGTAAACAGCCAACCAGGGTCCAAGCTCCTGCAATGGACAGGACAGCTAGAGGAACTAGGAGAAAATACAGGCTTTGATCTGTTCTTCCTTAAACCTAGGTCTTTTAAAAAAAAACTGTTTTTATTTGGCTGTGCTAGGTCTAAAGTTGTGGCACACAGGATCCTTAGTTGCAACATCCAAATTCTTAGCTGTGACACATGAGAGCTAACTCCCGGCTCAGGGATCAAACCCGGGCCTGCTGCAATGGGAGCTTGAGTTCTTAGCCACTAGACCACCTGGGAAGTCCCAAACCTGGGCTGAAAGGTTCTTGGCGGACCAGGAACTATTTAGTAGCTGCAAGAAAAACTCCCTTATCTTTTCTACTCTTCCTGGAGCTGAGAAGAATGTTTGTGACCACAATCCCCAGGAAGATGCCATCAGTCGGGATCACCCTCCGGCCCCAGCAGAGGGGTCAAGGCCGATAATGGCAGAACTCCCAGCAACAGGACTTCCTGTCAAGGAACTTCGACTACACAACAGAAACAGGCAGGCACATCCCACGGTGCCACGGACAAGGACTGCTGGGGAGTGTCTAGCCTCCACCAAAACGACCTACAGCCCACACCAGGAGCAAACAGCGCTCCTAAGCCACCAGTTCCTAAAGCAGACGGAGCAAGCCCGGGCGTGGAACACAGTCATGGGGAGCCGGAGCAGCACAGGAGGCAGGCTGGCAAAGCTGCGCTAACGGGGAGAAACCCCAACTGCTGCTTTTTATCATGGGGTGCATCTTTCACTTGGGGTTAAAAATTCTGGGTATTTAGAGAAAGGTCTGCAAACTAGAAAACACAAATAATAAATGGAATATCCACGGTCACAGAAACTTTATTCACAGTAGCTAAAACATGGAAGCAACCCAAACGTCCAAGAGATGAATGGATAAACAAAATGTGATCCATCTATAGGCTGGAATAGTATTCAGCCCTAAAAAAGGAAGGAAATTCAGACACAGGCTACAACGTGGATGAACCTTGAAGATACTATGCTAAATGAAAGAAGACAGTCACAAAAAGACAGACAAAAAAAATATATATATATATGACCCCATTGTGAGTTCCCTTGAACAGTCAGGTTTTTAGACAGAAAGCAGAATGGCAGGAGCCAGGAATAGGGGTGGTGAATGGGGAGTTCATGTTCAACAGGGACAGAGTTTCAGTTTTGCAAGGTGAAAAGGGCTCGGGAGGTGAGCGGTGGGGACAGCTGCACAGCATTATGATCATATTTAATACCACTGAATTGTCCATCTAAAAATGGTTAAGATAGGGACTTCCCTGGTGGTCCAGTGGCTAAGACTCTGAGCTCCCAGTGCAGGGGGCCCAGGTTCGATCCCTGGTCAGGGAGCTAGATCCCACATGCTACAACTTAGACCCAGAGCAGCCAAATTAATAAATAAAATTTAAAAAAAGAAATGGTTAAGATGATAAATTTTACTTAGGTGCCTCTTACAACAATATAAAAAATTAGAAAGAAATAAAAATTAAAATAAACAGTATTGTGTTTGGGCACTACCCCCAGCTGCCATCCACCCCACCAGCCAGTCTGTGGTCCTGACTGTGGGTGGGAAACACTGGCCTCTTGAGGCACCTCCTGGAATGCTTACGACCCCCTCCTGTGACAGATGGTGGGGGCTGCTGAGGACGAGGAAGAAGCCTGACTGAGACGCGTGAGGATGAGTCAAAAGTGAGAAGCCCGGGTCTGGAACTCTGCCCTGCAGCCAACTGAGTCGAGCTCCACCTGCCCTTACCCAGGTGGGCTTGGCAGGCCAGGGCTCAGCAGGCAGCTGACGGAGGTGCCCCTGAACACCTGGGCCACCGTGGGGCAACGCGAGCGGTGCTCACCTGCAGGCGTACTCCACAGTGTAAATGGCTCCCTGGCTCTGCTCCTCCCACCGCTGCATATCAGCCTGTGGAGGGTGGAGAGCTGTGAGCAGAGCTGCCTGTTACCTCTTTCCTCCCAGTTCTCTGGAATGGAGCATCCTAGCGCCAATCACCACGCTGCAGAGACCCGCCCCCTCCAGCCCCAATCTTTCCTCCCACCCCTCCTCAGCTTTCTTTCTGTGATTCATCCACGTTGTAGCCTGTGTCTGAATTTCCTTCCTTTTTTAGGGCTGAATACTATTCCAGCCTATAGATGGATCACATGGCAGCTACGCCTCAGGACCTTTGCACAGGCTGTTCCCTCTGCCTGGCACGTCCTTCGCTTGGGTCCTCCTGTGGCTGCCTNGTAGCCTGTGTCTGAATTTCCTTCCTTTTTTAGGGCTGAATACTATTCCAGCCTATAGATGGATCACATGGCAGCTACGCCTCAGGACCTTTGCACAGGCTGTTCCCTCTGCCTGGCACGTCCTTCGCTTGGGTCCTCCTGTGGCTGCCTCCTTCTCACCACATGGGTCACAGCAGACGCAGCACCTTCTTCTTCTTCCAAATCCACCCCAGGTCTATCTGTCCAGCCCCAACCTGGGTCAGTGACCATGCACCTCTCTGCTCATATCCTGGCCTTGACTCCTGCACCAAGAGCCCCTGCTCCACCTAGCAGGTCCCAGCTCACAAGGTGCAGACCCTGGGAGAGGTCAGTTGCTAGGGCAGGACACTCACCTTATGCTGGGCCAACTCAGGCAGAGAGCGGCGCACGTGCTCCTGCAGCCGGTACAGGGCCACAGACGGCTCATTGGCCAGGACGTAGACGCTCTCAGTGAATTTGTCAGTAACTGGGTCCAGGATGGACAGTTGACAACGTGGGGCCGGTGGGGAGAGGGGGAGAGGGTTGACGGGGAATCAAACAGACAAAGCATTAGATTCCTGATTGCTCAACCTGTGAGTCCACCCAGAGTAGACGAGTGCCCAGCATCCCTCCCAGCTGGGTCACCTGTGGCCCTGGTGATGGGCTACAGATGATCAGAGCAGGGCCAAATTCCATCTGGGAGTCACAGAAGGGACTCAGTCTTGATGACATTAATGTATCCAGTGAATTCATGATCCTTCCTTTCCTAAACCTACTTGCTTGTTGCTACCCACTCAGATCCACTCACATTTCATTTATCTGTGACAAAATCAGAGATTCTTCTTCAGATACCCACTGGCAACTGGACCCCAAAGTGCCTACAAGTTTACATGGGGCTCTAGGCCATGACTGACCACTGAGGGGGAGGAAAGCCCATGACCCATGCTGAGTGTCCGAACAACTCAGAGGTGCGACTCGTCCCCGTAAGCTGCCCTGTGGGAATGGACCGTGGCTACCCTCTGCAGGACTCCACCTGAGGTCGCTGCTTGCTCAGCCTCCTCCACAACCCTGTCCTGTTTCCCCCTCTCCTCTGTGGGGCTCTCTTAGTAAGTTAATTAGAGACAACTTCTCATCCCAGGGTCTGCCTCAAAAACAGCAGCCAGATGGTGGTCCCTGCCCTTCCTACCCCATCAATGAGCAGCTCCTGCCTGTTTGGTCACAAAACGAAGCCCCAAACTCACCCACTTCTACCACCGCACTGTCCTTACTGGTCCAGGCATAGCTGTCAATCACCTAGATCCCAAACTTAGCTGCTCCCTGCTCCCCTTCCTGCCAACAATCCAATCCTCACAAAACAGACGAGATGAGCTCCGACTAAACATATCAGATAGGTCTCTCCCTTGGTTGAAACACTCCCATGACTCCCATCAGCCAGAGAATTAAATCTGCCTTGCCTCACATGGCCCAGAAGGCTCTGCATGTCCTGCTTGCTCTTACCAGGCCCCCACCACCGCCAGCCTGGCCCTCTGCCCCAGGCACAATGACCTCATGGCTGTTCCATGGGCATTCAGCACTCTCCACAAGAACTTTCTGAGATGATGGAGGGGTTCTGTAATCTATACGGCCCAATCTGGTAGTCACTAGTGACTAATGAGCACTTCACATGTGACTCAGAAACCGAATTTTAAATTTTCCCTAATTTTAATTTAAATTTGAATAAGTCCTGTGCCTAGCATTGCACCACAGCTCTTTGCACGGCCACCTCAAGCCCTTTGTACTTGATCCTGTCAATGACACTGCCTCCATCCCCACCTCTCATTTCCCTTCACCCNTGACTAATGAGCACTTCACATGTGACTCAGAAACCGAATTTTAAATTTTCCCTAATTTTAATTTAAATTTGAAAAAGTCCTGTGCCTAGCATTGCACCACAGCTCTTTGCACGGCCACCTCAAGCCCTTTGTACTTGATCCTGTCAATGACACTGCCTCCATCCCCACCTCTCATTTCCCTTCACCACTTACGTCTCAGCTCAAGCGTCACCTCCTGGCCTTCCCTAATTACCAAGCTTAATCAGATGTCTCTTCAACCTCATTCTCAACCTCAGAACTTATTCATTTCCCTTATACTTAAATTCTTATTCTTTTTTTAAAATTTTACATTGGAGTATAGTTGACTTCCAATGTTTTGTTAGTTTCAGATATAAAAATTCTCATTCTTTATTACGTTAGTGAAGTCGCTCAGTCGTGTCTGACTCTTTGTGACCCCATGGACTGTAGCCTACCAAACTCCTCTGTCCATGGGATTTTCCAGGCAACAGTACTGGAGTGGATTGCCATTTCCTTCTCCAGGGGATCTTCCCGACCCAGGGATCGAACCCGGGTCTCCCACATGTGTTTATCTAAAACTTGGGATTTGTGAGGGCAGGAGTATNCTGATGTACTCCTTTCCCGATTTGGAACCAGTCTGTTGTTCCATGTCCAGCTCTAATTGTTGCTTCCTGACCTGCATACAGGTTTCTCAAGAGATAGGTCAGGTGGTCTGGTATTGTCATCTCTGTAAGAATTTTCCACAGTTTGTTGTGAGCCACACAGTAGAAGACTTTGGCATAGTCAATAAAACAGATGTTTTTCTGGAACTTTCTTGCCTTTTCAGTGATCCAAAGGATGTTAGCCATCCTCTGCCTTTTATAAATCCAGCTTGAACATGTGCAAGTTCATGGTTCATGTACTGTTGAAGCCTGGCTTGGAGAATTTTGAGCATTACTTTGCTAGCATGTGAGATGAGTGCAATTGTGCAGTAGTTTGAGCATTCTTAGGCCTGTCTCTTATACACATCTAGATGTGTATAAGAGACAGNGCCATCCTCTGCCTTTTATAAATCCAGCTTGAACATGTGCAAGTTCATGGTTCATTTACTGTTGAAGCCTGGCTTGGAGAATTTTGAGCATTACTTTGCTAGCATGTGAGATGAGTAAAATTGTGCAGTAGTTTGAGCATTCTTAGGCATTGCCTTTCTTTGGGATTGTGATGAAAACACAAATCAAATTGGTATGTACTGAGGGCACTATTATTCTCTCAGAGTTCTAGTCCTGATAGGCTGAGCTGCAATGAACAAGACTTCAGAGTTTGTCAGTGGACTACATTCTAGTAAGTAATTATCAGAAGTACTAATTTCTATTTGATGCAAGTGTTGCCAACAATACTCCCTTCTGAACATGATGTTTTGAAATAAATATCATGTGTAAAGTGGGCTCATGTTCCAAGAGACCAGAGAGCAACTTATGATGTTGGTCATTATGAAAGCTTCATCTGTTTTTCACTCAGCTTGCAATCATTGTGCAATTCAGTGTGCTCACAACCAGATACAGGGACATCAATGAAAGAGATTCAGCAGAGATACTCTCAAAATGAGTCTTCAGCCTGCTTTCATTCATCACTTTACTATTTCTATCACTGTTAATACTGTTCTTTAAAACTCAGAGGCACTTCTGATTTTTCCTCCTTTCCATATCGCTTTTATCAAATCAATGACCATGTGCTATCAATTCTACGTTCACAATGAATCTCTGATTTTGTTCAGGCCCTTCCCTTCCTCCCCTGGATTATCTAAGAGCTTTCCACAGAGTCCCTTTGCCTTCTGTTTCTCCGGTGTCATCTGAAGTTCTTTCTAAGCACGATTTTTAGTACCTCAAACTTTTTTTCCCCCTTCCCACTGGAGGAAGCCACTCTCCACAAAAGTCTCGCCCTGTCATGAGGGCCCAGATGGATAGTTCCAACCTAATCTGTGACCTGATCTCCTACAGATATCCTAACAACCAAAGCAGACTTAATAATCCCTGGGAACTCTCAGTTGATCGTTTTTGCCTGTATTTACTTCTCTGCTAACAAAATTTTCTCATTCTTACCTATACTCCAGGGTCCACCTCTAATCACAGCAGTTGTGATTCCATCTTCTTTCCCCCTGGATTCTCATAGCTACTTTATGTACCTCTTTTCATGGTCCTTGTCATATTTCTCTTGTATTATATGTTTGTTACCTGTATCACTAGACAGTAAGCGCTTCAAGGAAGAGACTGTTGTTTATTCTGGTTTATAACTACCACAAGCACCTTACTAGAAAAGACCCTGATGCTGGGAAAGATTGAAGGAGGGAGGAGAAGGGGGCGACAGCGGATAAGATGGTTGGATGAAATCATCAACTCAATCGACGTGAGTTTGAGCAAACTCTGGGATTTAGGGAAGGCCGGGGAAGCCTAGCATGCTGCAGTCCATGGGGTCACAACGGAACAACAGCAAAGTACCTTACTCCCACCAGAAACCTGGCATGGGACCTGGTTTATATTACACACATGCTGAATGTTTGGAATGGAAGAGCAAGGTGCTTGACCATAGTGCTTAACAATCAGCATGTGCTCAGTTACTTCAGCCAGGTCCGACTCTTTTTAAGACCCCATAGACCACAGCCTCAAAGATCCCTCTGTCCATGGGATTCTCCAGGCAAAACTGCTGGAGTGGGTTGCCATGTCCTCCTTGAGGGGGATTTCCTGAGACAGGGATAGACTGTATGTCCTGCGCTGCAGGTGGATTCTTTACCACTGAGCCACTGGGGAAGCCCAACAATCAGTAAGTTCTTAGTAATTATTTGTTGTATAAATAAAGTAGTACATATAGCTTTTACTCCCACATTTCACTAAAGTTGCCCATTCAGAGATTATCAGTGCCACTTAACCAGCCATTCCTTTATTTTTAAAATGGTCTCTCCTCACTGGGTTCCATGACACTGAATTCACCAGCTGTCCTCTTACTTTTAAGCACCTCTTTTTAATGCTCCTTAGGAGCCTCGAAATCTGCAGTCCATGGGGTTGCTAAGAGTAGGACACGACTGAGTGACTTCACTTTCACTTTTCATTTTCCTGCATTGGAGAAGGAAATGGCAACCCACTCCAGTGTTCTTGCCTGGAGAATCCCGGGGACTGGGGAGCCTGGTGGGCTGCCGTCTATGGGGTCGCACAGAGTC
>SJYX01020368.1:315957-351429 GCA_006410675.1 Oreotragus oreotragus
ACGAGTCCTTGGCCCCTCCGCCCCGCCCCGCGTGGGGCCCCACACCACCTTTCTTCCCCTTGAGCTGCATCTCGGGTTCTTCCATAGTAGCCACAGCCCTATTCCGAGGACCGGAACCGGAAGTCTGGAGGTAGATACAACTGCCTAAACTTTCCCTGCGAAACTAGACGCCGCGCTTATCCAGTTCCGGTACTAATTGGTCTTCCCTCGTAGATTCTTAGTCAACCCAGACAGAACGGCCGTGAGTGAGAGACTGGGGAAAGAGGCAATCGGGAGGTGAGTGAAGAGGGCCCGGAGACCCCTTGAAGCTGCAGGAGGGACGCTCAGGCGGAGGAGGGGCAAGGGCGCCTTCCTTTACCGAACCCCTTTTCCGGAGGCAGACAAACTGGGGAGATACTCCATGCACTTGTACCCCACTGCTGCCACCAAATCCCTGCAGTCGCTCTTGAGCCCCCACGCCTGCATAGGAGATACTGTTAGGAAGGGAGCAGCAGCGGTGGAGTCCCTCGCGCACCCCTGCTAAAGAAAGCCCGGCCTGTCTGTCCGAACAGGGAGCCGATTGGCTGCGTCAGGAAAACGTGGGCGGAGTTAGGGGTAAGGAGGACCAGAGCCGAGAACTCGAGAGAGAGCCCTCTGAGGCCCGCCCCCGCCATCCCTCCCGATCCTACCAGCCTCCCTCCGGGAGGGCCGGCGGGGACGGGAATGCGCAGGTGCAATTGCAGAATTCTTGCCCTGCGGAAGCCACGGCCCTACCCCAAGCCTTAAAGGGCCCGAAACCGCTCCTACCGCTCCAGCCTTTCCGCACTTTGGCGCGGGGGGGGGCGGGGGTGCGCAGGCGCAGTGGGAGAAGTCGGGGTGGGGGTAGCGGTCGAGTATCAAGTTGCTCTCGTCCCAGCAGAAGCAGGCAAGGCGCAGACAGTACAGGCTCCATCTTGCTGCCCCTTACATCAATTGGAAGAGAAAAGTTTGTGAGTTGCGCCCCCAAGTTTGGGGGTACCCTGACTTGCGGCGTCGGGTGACAGAGGCGGCTAGCTGGAGGTGAGTGGACCCTGATGGATTGGCTTGGGAGGGGCGGGTGGGATGCAGCCAATCACATCTTTGTTGAGCCCTCGCTCATTCTAGGGATTTCCCCCCTCCCCCCAAAAAACAACAGCAGACATTTATTAAGATCTGCCCGGCTATCAGGCCTCCTGCTCAGATATTTACAGACATGATTTTTTTAGGCCTCATGTCCCCATTTTTTAAATGAGGAAACTGAGGCTTGGAGAAATTAAGTCAGATGCCCAAGCTTTCACAGCGTATAGTGGAGGGATTCAAACAGACAGCCGACCCCAGAGCCAGGGCTTTTAAGCAATGCCTGTTGTGTGTGCTCTGGTGGTGGGGAGGAGTGGGTTCGAGAAGTCCAATTAAAACTGGACTCTGGTTTTAATTTTCTGGCTGCGTCTGAATTTACCCACCCTTACTGTGTAAGGCCAGGTATGCAGTCAGTGCCTACGTAATGAGTTGTTGATAATTATTGCCATCTCTCCCTGTTTGGCCCTTCCACCAGCTTTCCCCATGGAGCACACTCAACCTGCTGAGGATCTCAGCCTGACCCAGCAGCCTTCAACCCCAGAATTTGGGGACCCTGAAGACCCCAGGGACGAGGCCCCTGACGGCTCAGACACTGTGGTCCTCAGTCTCTTCCCGTGTACCCCGGAGCCTGGGAATCCTGAGTCAGATGCTGGCAGCTCCTCACCTCAAGGTAGGATACTTCCCCTGCTTCTGGGATGCAAGAACGGTGGCATGTCAGGCCCAAGACGAGCCCTCTGTCTTTATGTCCCATCACCTTGAATGTGTCTTCCCTCTCCACCCCGTGAGGGATTGCTTAACTGTTTTGTTTTCTTTTTTAAACTGTGGTAAAATGCACATAACGTAAAATTAACCATTTTAACTGAAATTGCTTACAGTTCAGTGGCAGTAAGTTACCATGGTGTGTCACTTCCGCATCTTTGTAGTCCTAGAACGCTTCCATCGCCCCAAAAGGAAAACCCCAGAGGTATTAGCAGTCACTTCCCATCCCCTTCTCCCAGCCCCTGGCGGCCACAACTCGCTTTCTGCTCCTATGCACTCGCCCACTCTGGACATTTCCTATCAGTGGGCTCAGGCGACATGTGGCCTTTTCTGTTTGGCTTCTTCTGCTCAGCGTGTTCCCAAGGTTCACCTGCCTTGTGATGTGTGTCAGGCGCTTAGTCTCTTTTATCGCTGAATCATCTTCCATAGTATGGAAGGACCATATTCATTTTATTCACTCATCCCTTGATGTTCCTCTTTGCTGCTGTGAACATGTGTGTACAATTTTTGTCTGAACACGTGATTTCAACTCTGGGGGGGTACCATGCTAGGTCGGATGATGATTCTGTCTGACTTGTTGAGGACCCAAGGATTTCTTTGACTGGAATCTTTTGAGAGTGTCTTGCTCAGTCCCCCCAGGGCCTTTGCCCCTGCTGTTCCCTCTGTGTGAAATGCTCTTCCTGCACCTCTCCCCAGCTTTCTTCAACCTGCCAAGCTCACAGTTGGGCCTCTTTAGAGTGGCCCTCTCTGACCAATTTCTCTGAAAGGGACTCACCCCCTGCCCTTCCTTCTTTCTGCCCCTCTTCCACCTGCTTTTCATTTCTCCTGAGCCCGTATTTCAGCATAAGCTTTCATTCTGTTTCTGTTTCTGACTCCCTGGCTTGTCCATGGGCCCTTGAGGGCAGGGACTTTGTGCAGAACCTCGCCAGGATGGAGGAGAAATATACACCCTGGGCATCTGAGAGGGTGGAGTGAGTGGATAGTGGAGCCAGGCACAGCCTCTGGTAATTCCAAGCCCTCAGCTGCTGCTGCTGCTGAGTCGCTTCAGTCGTATCCGACTTTGCACGACCCCATAGATGGCAACCCACCAGGCTCCCCCGTCCCTGGGATTCTCCAGGCAAGAACACTGGAGTGGGTTGTCATTTCCTTATCCAATGCATGAAAGCGAAAAGTGAAAGTGAAGTAGCTCAGTCGTGTCCAACTCAGCAACCCCATGGACTGCAGCCTACCAGGCTCCTCCGTCCATGGGATTTTCCAAGCAAGAGTACTGGAGTGGATTGCCATTGCCTTCTCCGCCAAGCCTCCAGGGTCTGGCCTTAAAACCCAAGACATACTGAGGGGAAACCGAAGCCCTCTCTCTCTCTCCCAGCAGGCAGCTCCCTGAAGCACTCAACGACCCTCACCAACCGGCAGCGGGGCAATGAGGTCTCGGCCCTGCCAGCAACCTTGGACTGTGAGTGGATCCCTGGTCCCCGAGGCGAGAGAAGTGGGGTGGCAGGGGCTGAGAGGAACAACTTTGGACAGGGATGGGACAGGTGAGGACTCTGCCTCTCTTTGGCCTCCAGCCCTGTCCATCCACCAGCTCGCAGCACAAGGGGAGCTGAGCCAACTGAAGGAGCATCTGAGGAAAGGTGTGTGCCCACACGCGTGCACCGGTGTGGCTTCACTTGGTGGTGTGTGCGTGTGGCTGCTAGCATGACCTGAGCCTCCACATGTGAGCCTCTGTCTGTATATGTGCCTGTGCGTGTCCAGGTGTGCCATCTACACGCATGCCTCCCTGCCCACACCTGACCCCAGCCACCTACCCCGTGCCCAGTTCTGCAGCCTTGGGGAGAGTGGGCAGGGGTACATCCAGTGGTACCACCCCCCTCCTGCCAGGCGACAACCTCATCAACAAGCCGGACGAGCGCGGCTTCACCCCCCTCATCTGGGCTTCCGCCTTTGGAGAGATCGAGACTGTCCGCTTCTTGCTCGAGTGGGTGCGTCCCAGCCCAGCTGGGGGCTTCCTGAGGACGGAGGGCGGGCAGCGGTTTCAGCTGAGTCTGCTGGGGCCTCGTCTGTAGGATGGAGCTAACACGGGGGCCCCAGGATTGCAGAGGCTGCCCCCACCCCCCCTCTGCCCCGGCTCTGTCACTGCCCCCTCTGCTCCTCCCAGGGCGCCGACCCCCACATCCTGGCCAAGGAGCGGGAGAGTGCCCTGTCACTGGCCAGCACTGGTGGCTACACGGACATTGTGGGGCTTCTGCTGGAACGTGATGTGGACATCAACATCTATGACTGGGTGAGGCGCCACCTACTGGCCCTGGGCACCTCACAGGGTACCAAGGCTGTTCGGGGTGCTGAGACCCATCCCCAAGCCTCATAGAGCTCCCAGTTTTTTGGGTTTTTTTTGAGGGGTTTAGCCGACACATAAATTGCTCAGATGTAGTAAACAGAGCCGAGGCCGCCTGTAGAGCCAAGGGAAGTCAGGGTGGGCTTCCTGGAAGAAGCAGTATCTAAGCTGAGATCCAGGGAAGAAGCTAGATGGGCCAAGTGACAAACGGGGAGGAACCACATTAAATTGGAAGGTGTGGGGGTCATGAAGAATCTGGAAAGATGGCGTTGGTTGTCCTCTACCCGTTTGTGACAGAATGGAGGGACACCACTGCTGTACGCTGTCCGTGGGAACCATGTGAAGTGTGTGGAGGCCTTGCTGGGTGAGTGGAGTAGAGGCTGGCCCTGCTGGAATCCTCACGGCCAGGGAGGGGCCTGAGCTCTGCCTGAACTACTCTTAAGATGGGTAAGAGCTTTTTCCTGGAGGACTGAGGTGGGGATAGGTGGCAGGAAGAGCACAGGGGTCTGGCCAACTGGGTTAAGCACCCACACCCTGCATACCTCAGAGACCCTGGAGGTGGAGATTCCAGTGGCCACATTCATCAAGTCAGGCTTTGTCCAGGGCCACACAGCTACCAGCAGACCCGAGGCTGTGTGGTGCGTAGTCCTTGCACCTCCACGCCCCTCCCCAGGCTCCTGGCCCCCAGCCCAGCTTCCTCTGCAGCGCCTATTCTGCTTTGCAGCCCGAGGCGCTGATCTCACCACTGAGGCCGACTCCGGCTACACCCCGATGGACCTCGCTGTGGCTTTGGGATATCGGAAAGGTTGGCCTGAGACTCTTGGGGGCAGTGTCAGGGTGCTGTAGGTGGAATGATCCACAGCAGGGTGCACAGGACATCCCTTTTGGTTGTCAGATGCTAGCAGCTACAGTGTTCATGTTAGCAAACATCAGGTGCTGGTGTATACTTGGCCTGGGCATGTACCAGTCCCAGCTCTCGGGGCTCCCCATGTTCCGGGGCAGGAGGCCGATGTGTATCAGTGACAGGGGCCGTAATGGAGGGACATGCAGGCACTGAGAGGTCTGAAGGAGGCCCCGATGGGGCGAGGATACCAGGAGGGCCCCAGTGCGCATGGCCGTGGAGACCAGCCCCCTCCATGGCAGGAGGTGGATGTGAACAGGCTGGAGACAGACCCCAGTTTGACTCTCTACGGAGAGATCCTACCAGAACTAACCCCTGGGGTTAGGGGGTTGGTGCATGGGAAATATCCAATTCTATCCTTCCTTGATGGCGTTTTAGTCCATTTCAAACAAATAATTTCTCACAGTCCCTCTCAACTTTAAAAAGTTCAGTTTGTCAATTTTGTTGGGTAAGGAATATTTTTATAACTGGAAAAACCTCCCAAAATGCATTTTTACAAACTTTGGGGAAATTGAGGTTCCTAAGGCAGGGGCCTCTGTCTTCCCAGCTGTTCTCTGGCAAGGATCTGATCTCCTTGAGGAGGAAATAGGTCCTCCATCCAGGCCCCAGGGCTGAGGGCCCTGCTCATACCCCGAGGGGAAGGTACAGGTTGGCCTATGCCTTTGCAGCCACCGTTCAGTTCATGGCCCACCTCTCTCCTGTTCTGTTTCCAGTGCAACAGGTGATCGAGAACCACATCCTTAAACTCTTCCAGAGCAACCTGGTGCCTGCCGACCCCGAGTAAACACTGCCCACCAGGGACTCAAGACACTCAGGGAACAAAATGGTTGACCCAGAGCTGGGGGAACCCAGAACCGGCTTCAAAGGCAGCTCCTGGACAGATGGTGGGAGGGGGCCCTTTCCTAGAGGAACCAATAAACCTGTGCAGAACTTGAAGGACTTTGCTGTGCTTCCTGGAGGGCTTCCTGGAGGAGGCAGCCAGCCAGCAGCCTCACAGCTTCTTCCCTAGCACACGTAGGTGGTAGATGACCACTCGGCCAAAGAAATCAGTGGTGTCCTCAAACGCCACCTTCAGCCGGTCCACCTCAGCAGATGGCACTGGGAAGGTGTAAGCAGAACAGTCAAGGGAAACAGATTTCTTTATCTTTTCCCACCTGCCAGCTCCAGCTCAGATACATCCACCATGCTGGGTGACCCAGCACCCTGTTGGTCCCTCAGAAGCTCTCACACAGAACAGACTGTCATGAGCCCATTTTACAGGTGAACCAGTGGAGACCTAGAGGCCACTTGCCCAAGGTCACACGCCAGTGCCCACAGCTTTCAGAGGCACAGATCATCCCACCCAGCGGCTGAAACAGGATATCTGAAGGGAGTTGTTGTCTTCAGGGTAAAAATCCACAATCTTGTTAAGAGCCTCACTCCCCAGAGAACCTGCAGCAGAGAAAGAAGCAGTGAGGCCAGAGAGCCCTCTCTAGTCCCCCACTTTCCAGGGTTTTCCAGTACCTTCCAGGCGGCCCTGGCGACTGGAGAAGCCCCCCTGGAACTGGATCTGCAGCTGGGAGACACAGATGCAT
Organism: Oreotragus oreotragus; assembly: GCA_006410675.1. NCBI lineage: Eukaryota > Metazoa > Chordata > Mammalia > Artiodactyla > Bovidae > Oreotragus > Oreotragus oreotragus. The sequence continues at coordinate 322,598 of SJYX01020368.1, forward strand.
TGGGGAAACTCGAGTGTTACCCACTGGGAAGGACCCTGGAAGCAGACAGAAAAGGAAAGGCCTATGAGTACTTCAGACTCAGCCCTGCTATGCTTGTCTCTCTCACTCACACAGTGCATGGGGGGTGGGGAGCACAGTGTGAGCACAGGTTCCCTTCCTGGCCAATCTGCCCAGCTGGGGAGCCCTCAAATTCTCAGGGACACTAGACCCCTCATTCATTCATTCATTCATTCATTCTTTTGGCGGTGCAGCACAGCTTGTAGGATCTTAGTTCCAAAATCACGGGTTGAACCCACACGCTCAGCAGGGAAATCCCAGTCTCAACTACTGGCCCAACAGGGAATCTCTTAGACTCCCCGCCCTGATTCTGATTCACACCAAGGGTGGAGAGTCCAGGGAGAGGGTGCCTCACCTGGTCCGAGTTCCAACACGTCTCCTCGTCCTGGTCGAACAGATGCTTCTTGCCAAACTGCCTGGTGTTCCGATTCAGCACCGAACTCACCCTAAAGGCAGAGTCGCAGCGTGGAGAGGTGCACCTACTGAGCACCGTGGCGAGGGCTCACCTACTCCATGGCTCACCCCTTCCCTACCACCGGTTCCCTCATTTCTGTCTGCCCCGTAGGGACTGCACTCCAGGCCGAGGGCCTCGTCCGCCACTGCCCGCCCCCGTTCACACCCCACCCCTGCCCGGGGCTCTCACCTGCTCACTGTCTCTGGACAAACCAAAGAGTGGGTCATCTCGGTTCCACGAGGCCTCGCAGGACTCAGAGCTGGGCTCAGTCCAGGTTCGAATCCAGGCAGCCAGAGCGCGACCCTGTTCACGCCCGAGAATCTACGCGTCCTCACCTGGAGCGCGGCACAAGATCCCTCACTGCCCGGTCTCTCCAGGCCTAAATGTCGCCTTGACCAACCAACCCCTTGCTGGAAAAACCCGGAGTTTCGGAGACACTGCTAACGACCCGAGGCCAGGCCTTTCACAGAGGGTCCAAGGAAGGTAAATAGGTTTCCTATCGGTTTAGGGAGCGGTCGCTCCTTCTCGGAGCCTCAGTTTCTCTCAAACTGCTTTCGGAACCAAGAGCAAGACCCGGAACCGCGTGAAAGCCGCGCAGGCGCGCACGGCCCTCACGCCCGGGGTGTGGTTTAATTTGCCCCGCCCCTCAGTGCCCGCCTCTTAAAGGGCCCTCATCCAGTGATTGCGGGCTTCCCTGCTGGCTCAGTGGCGAGGAATCCTGCTTGCAATGCAGGAGACGTGGGAGACCTGAGTTCGATTCCTGGGTTGCGAAGAAAGAAATGGCAACCAATTCCAGTATTCTTGCCTGGGAAATCCCAGGGGCAGAAGAGCCTGGAGGGGTGCAGCCCAGGGGGTCGCAAAAGAGTCAGACTTCCCTAGTGGCTCAGACGGTAAAGAATCCACCTGCACTGAAGGCGGCCTGGGTTCGATCCCTGGGTTGGGAAGATGCCCTGGAGAAGGGCATGGCAACCCACTCCAGTATTCTTGCCTGGAGAATCCCTATGGACAGAGTCCATGGCGGTTGACTGAGTGACTAAGAGCACAGCACAATGACTAAACAACAAAAAAAAAACTGAAGCTGGAGATGCTTACTAGAGGAGGAGCCTGCCTTCCCTAGGACTTCCCCAAGGTCAGCCCTACAAGGAGAAAGGCAGTGACATTTCCTACTTCGGTGGAAAACAAGGGGGCCATGGATTTCTACAGGCAAGTCTCTCGGATCTGGAGGGAAAATGCAGGTATCTAAAGCAAGTGTGTGCCTACTGTGGGGGTTACCCGCAGGTATAGAGCACTAGTTTTAGAGTGCAAGAGACTTCTTATAATGATGTCTTCCCACCGGTAGAATGAAGTCTTCCGAGTTTATTCCCTAACTGCAGAAGAGTTCTTTACTATCTGAGCCACCAGGGAAGTCATGTCTGACTCTCTTGTGACCCCCTCCAGGCTCTTCTGTCCATGGGATTTCCCAGGCAAGAATACTGGAGTTGGCTGCCATTTCTTTCTCCAGGGGATCTTCCCAACCTAGGAATCCAACTCACATCTTCCATGTCTCCTGCATTGCCAGCAGGATTCTTCACCACTGAGCCACCGGGGAAGCCCACAAGCCTGGGAATCCCTGCACTTCACTGCCTCCCAGAGGCCAAAGGAAGAGTTGAGGAAGAGGCCATGATGGTGTGAGTACCGGGCGTCTTTATCAGCCTCGTGTGTCACCACTGGGACACAGAAGTCCTGGCTTCCAAATCTGTCTTTGTAGTAAACGCTGCCTGGGACAGGCTTCTTGGAGGAGGGGTAATGTGAGGTGGGTTTTGAAGGATGAACAGGAGTTTGCCAAACTGGATTATACAAAGCCTCAGATACATGGCTAAAGTTTTGGTTCACTGATTCAGTAAACAACTCCTGCCACTCCCTACTGCCCAGCCCTGTGATGAGTGATTCTGAGGACTATGAGAGGTCTCAGTTTCAGTCCCATATCTGAAGATCTCCCAATCTGGGGAAGAAAGAACTAGACACATATAATCCCAGCCCCACGGGACCAGAGCTGAGCCAGAGGGAGAGATAAGGCTGGGGAAGTAGAGGGTCTACCTGAGGGAGGGCTTCCTGGGAGAGGGGATATTGTGCCTGTACCTTATTGAGTGAGCAGGAATTCACCAAGGTGAGAAAAATTGGAGTGGAGAGGTGGATGGGCAGGCAGCATAAGCAAAGGCCTGGTTGAATAAAAAGACCATGAATTTGGATAAAATATGTGAGTCCAGATCCTGCTGGGCCTAAAGCAGTCAAGAAAGGTACCATCCAATCCGCGTGAATGGAGCCTTCTGGACAGAGCAGCCACTGGCAAGAGGCTGCAGTTCCTGGCTGTAAGTGAATGGTCTGGGATCCAGCCCCTTTCTTCAAGGGCTAGAGGAATGGTCCTCCTGGCACCCTACTAGTGTCTGCCCAAGTCCACACCAGGAGTGGGGGCTGGCTGGGAAACTGGGACACCAGCGGAAGGGCCACCCCATCAGCCCCTGCCTGCCAGGACTTCCTGCATTCAGTCGTGGCCTCGTGCCATCCAGACCTGGCTCTGCTGGTCTGAGGGCCAGGGCTGGTGGGGGTGAGGGAGGGGTGTCAAAAAAATACCTCCCTACCTCTAGAATTTAGGAAGAGTATGGACCCGGGAGAGTCCAGATCAGGTTCAAATCTTGGTTAGGCCATTCACCCATTGGCTGTGTGATCTTGGACAAATATGTTGACCTCGCTGAGCCGGTTTCCTTATCTGTGAAATTAAAAGAATTCTATTTATAGGACTGCTAGAGAATGCAGTGGACTCTTCAGGCTGACATGTAACAACAGTGGTTGACATTTGTTGAGCACCTACCCTGTGTTTAACTTGAAACCACGTCTATCTCCCTCCGCTAGATCATTAAATCTGCTGTGCTGGTCCTTGTCACTCCCATTTTACAGCTAAGGATACAGCCACTCAGCCACTCAGCAGCCAAGATTCCCCAGGGAGGATATGCACAGCCCAAGGCCCCCCTTACCACTCCTGGTCTTGGCATGGAGCCACCATGCCCACTGGGATGAAGCCAGCTTCGTACCCTCTTCCCGCCTCCTCACCCCACCGGCGCCTGGGCATGAAAGAACCTCCTGTTTCTCCAGGGAATTAGCAGCTCTAAGCTCCCAGCAGAGCAGCCAAAAGTGGTCCATTCATTTGCCTTAGTGAGAAGAGACTAATCACTCCCTCCTTCCTCACCCCAGGGAGTGGGGCAGAGGGAAGTTTAGAAGAGCCAGGAACTGTAACTCTGGTTGGCTAAGGGAAACTGAGGCAAAGAAGTCATTTATGTAAGATCAGCCAGGGGAACTGGGATGCAAGCTTCAGTCTCACTCTGGAGTTGAGCTGAGTTCTGCATTTTTCAGGAGAGGAAATGGAGGCTCAGAGAGGGTCGTAGATTTGCTGAAGTCACACAGCAAGTATGGGTCAGCAAGGACTCTGGGGAGGCAGCCACCCTCATGGCAGAAAACAGGTCCCACTTCCCATAAGTTTGTCACCCTGGAGTAGGGCAGGGAAAAGCCCTCAGATTGCTTTGAGCTTCAGTTTCCCCCTGGGGCATAGGTGTAATGATTGCCCCAAGGCTGCACCCTGGAGAGCCTGTGGAGGTAAGGGTGATGGAATCCTCTGGGGTTGGCAGCCCCCTGTGGGGTAGATCTGGGTCTGATTTATCCACCGGGGCCTGCATGGGTACCGCAGGGCCCAGCTCAGGGTGAAAGGATGCTGACTTGTTTCTGACAGGACTCATCGGTCCTGCAGGAGGTAAGCTTGGGAGCCTGGGTAAGTGGAGATGACAGTGGGCAGGAGAGGAGGTGGCCGCACATGAAGGGAATGAGCTGAGCTGGCCAGGGAACACTTTGGGCCACAACCGAGTGTGTTGGGTGGTGAACATGAATGACTGTGCTGTGAGTATGCCCCATGTCGGCGACTTGGTGTCAAGTGGTCATGGTTGGGTGCTGACTGTCTGTAGGCATACCCATGGCCGTAATCATGCTTGGCTGTAAACAGGTGGAGCAGACATGAGCTGTTTGTGGCTGCCAGGAAGGCTGTTTCCGTGGGTATGCACAGCAACAGGTGTGTTTGAGTGTGAAGGGGCTAGGTGCAGCTGGGCTCAGAGCTGTGAGTTTGGTTGTTCAGTAGATATGACTCGTGTGTGGCCAGGTGACCGTGTGTGGCCTGTGTGACTTCTATGGCCTGGCCAGGTGTGGCTGGGCTGATCGCAAAAGAGTCAGACTTCCCTAGTGGCTCAGACGGTAAAGAATCCACCTGCACTGAAGGCGGCCTGGGTTCGATCCCTGGGTTGGGAAGATGCCCTGGAGAAGGGCATGGCAACCCACTCCAGTATTCTTGCCTGGAGAATCCCTATGGACAGAGTCCATGGCGGTTGACTGAGTGACTAAGAGCACAGCACAATGACTAAACAACAAAAAAAAAACTGAAGCTGGAGATGCTTACTAGAGGAGGAGCCTGCCTTCCCTAGGACTTCCCCAAGGTCAGCCCTACAAGGAGAAAGGCAGTGACATTTCCTACTTCGGTGGAAAACAAGGGGGCCATGGATTTCTACAGGCAAGTCTCTCGGATCTGGAGGGAAAATGCAGGTATCTAAAGCAAGTGTGTGCCTACTGTGGGGGTTACCCGCAGGTATAGAGCACTAGTTTTAGAGTGCAAGAGACTTCTTATAATGATGTCTTCCCACCGGTAGAATGAAGTCTTCCGAGTTTATTCCCTAACTGCAGAAGAGTTCTTTACTATCTGAGCCACCAGGGAAGTCATGTCTGACTCTCTTGTGACCCCCTCCAGGCTCTTCTGTCCATGGGATTTCCCAGGCAAGAATACTGGAGTTGGTTGCCATTTCTTTCTCCAGGGGATCTTCCCAACCTAGGAATCCAACTCACATCTTCCATGTCTCCTGCATTGCCAGCAGGATTCTTCACCACTGAGCCACCGGGGAAGCCCACAAGCCTGGGAATCCCTGCACTTCACTGCCTCCCAGAGGCCAAAGGAAGAGTTGAGGAAGAGGCCATGATGGTGTGAGTACCGGGCGTCTTTATCAGCCTCGTGTGTCACCACTGGGACACAGAAGTCCTGGCTTCCAAATCTGTCTTTGTAGTAAACGCTGCCTGGGACAGGCTTCTTGGAGGAGGGGTAATGTGAGGTGGGTTTTGAAGGATGAACAGGAGTTTGCCAAACTGGATTATACAAAGCCTCAGATACATGGCTAAAGTTTTGGTTCACTGATTCAGTAAACAACTCCTGCCACTCCCTACTGCCCAGCCCTGTGATGAGTGATTCTGAGGACTATGAGAGGTCTCAGTTTCAGTCCCATATCTGAAGATCTCCCAATCTGGGGAAGAAAGAACTAGACACATATAATCCCAGCCCCACGGGACCAGAGCTGAGCCAGAGGGAGAGATAAGGCTGGGGAAGTAGAGGGTCTACCTGAGGGAGGGCTTCCTGGGAGAGGGGATATTGTGCCTGTACCTTATTGAGTGAGCAGGAATTCACCAAGGTGAGAAAAATTGGAGTGGAGAGGTGGATGGGCAGGCAGCATAAGCAAAGGCCTGGTTGAATAAAAAGACCATGAATTTGGATAAAATATGTGAGTCCAGATCCTGCTGGGCCTAAAGCAGTCAAGAAAGGTACCATCCAATCCGCGTGAATGGAGCCTTCTGGACAGAGCAGCCACTGGCAAGAGGCTGCAGTTCCTGGCTGTAAGTGAATGGTCTGGGATCCAGCCCCTTTCTTCAAGGGCTAGAGGAATGGTCCTCCTGGCACCCTACTAGTGTCTGCCCAAGTCCACACCAGGAGTGGGGGCTGGCTGGGAAACTGGGACACCAGCGGAAGGGCCACCCCATCAGCCCCTGCCTGCCAGGACTTCCTGCATTCAGTCGTGGCCTCGTGCCATCCAGACCTGGCTCTGCTGGTCTGAGGGCCAGGGCTGGTGGGGGTGAGGGAGGGGTGTCAAAAAAATACCTCCCTACCTCTAGAATTTAGGAAGAGTATGGACCCGGGAGAGTCCAGATCAGGTTCAAATCTTGGTTAGGCCATTCACCCATTGGCTGTGTGATCTTGGACAAATATGTTGACCTCGCTGAGCCGGTTTCCTTATCTGTGAAATTAAAAGAATTCTATTTATAGGACTGCTAGAGAATGCAGTGGACTCTTCAGGCTGACATGTAACAACAGTGGTTGACATTTGTTGAGCACCTACCCTGTGTTTAACTTGAAACCACGTCTATCTCCCTCCGCTAGATCATTAAATCTGCTGTGCTGGTCCTTGTCACTCCCATTTTACAGCTAAGGATACAGCCACTCAGCCACTCAGCAGCCAAGATTCCCCAGGGAGGATATGCACAGCCCAAGGCCCCCCTTACCACTCCTGGTCTTGGCATGGAGCCACCATGCCCACTGGGATGAAGCCAGCTTCGTACCCTCTTCCCGCCTCCTCACCCCACCGGCGCCTGGGCATGAAAGAACCTCCTGTTTCTCCAGGGAATTAGCAGCTCTAAGCTCCCAGCAGAGCAGCCAAAAGTGGTCCATTCATTTGCCTTAGTGAGAAGAGACTAATCACTCCCTCCTTCCTCACCCCAGGGAGTGGGGCAGAGGGAAGTTTAGAAGAGCCAGGAACTGTAACTCTGGTTGGCTAAGGGAAACTGAGGCAAAGAAGTCATTTATGTAAGATCAGCCAGGGGAACTGGGATGCAAGCTTCAGTCTCACTCTGGAGTTGAGCTGAGTTCTGCATTTTTCAGGAGAGGAAATGGAGGCTCAGAGAGGGTCGTAGATTTGCTGAAGTCACACAGCAAGTATGGGTCAGCAAGGACTCTGGGGAGGCAGCCACCCTCATGGCAGAAAACAGGTCCCACTTCCCATAAGTTTGTCACCCTGGAGTAGGGCAGGGAAAAGCCCTCAGATTGCTTTGAGCTTCAGTTTCCCCCTGGGGCATAGGTGTAATGATTGCCCCAAGGCTGCACCCTGGAGAGCCTGTGGAGGTAAGGGTGATGGAATCCTCTGGGGTTGGCAGCCCCCTGTGGGGTAGATCTGGGTCTGATTTATCCACCGGGGCCTGCATGGGTACCGCAGGGCCCAGCTCAGGGTGAAAGGATGCTGACTTGTTTCTGACAGGACTCATCGGTCCTGCAGGAGGTAAGCTTGGGAGCCTGGGTAAGTGGAGATGACAGTGGGCAGGAGAGGGGGTGGCCGCACATGAAGGGAATGAGCTGAGCTGGCCAGGGAACACTTTGGGCCACAACCGAGTGTGTTGGGTGGTGAACATGAATGACTGTGCTGTGAGTATGCCCCATGTCGGCGACTTGGTGTCAAGTGGTCATGGTTGGGTGCTGACTGTCTGTAGGCATACCCATGGCCGTAATCATGCTTGGCTGTAAACAGGTGGAGCAGACATGAGCTGTTTGTGGCTGCCAGGAAGGCTGTTTCCGTGGGTATGCACAGCAACAGGTGTGTTTGAGTGTGAAGGGGCTAGGTGCAGCTGGGCTCAGAGCTGTGAGTTTGGTTGTTCAGTAGATATGACTCGTGTGTGGCCAGGTGACCGTGTGTGGCCTGTGTGACTTCTATGGCCTGGCCAGGTGTGGCTGGGCTGTGCGTGCTGTCACTGTATGTCTGGGATGTGACTTCGTATCAGTGTTTGGTAGTGACGCTGTATGTGACGGGTGTGCATATGCTTGCATGTGCCCTGTGGATATGTCACCCTTGGCGTGTGAGAGGCATTTCAAGGGACAGTGTCTGTCCCTGAGGCCCGGCTGTCCAGGAGGGTCCTGCCTCCTAACTCATCTTCTGGGCAACCAGCCTCCTCCCCTGTTCCCGCCCCCGACTTGCAGCAGTCCCTGGCCTAAGACCCAGTGTGGGGGAGACAGAGAGGGTACTCAGGGCTGAGGGTGNGGGACAGTGTCTGTCCCTGAGGCCCGGCTGTCCAGGAGGGTCCTGCCTCCTAACTCATCTTCTGGGCAACCAGCCTCCTCCCCTGTTCCCGCCCCCGACTTGCAGCAGTCCCTGGCCTAAGACCCAGTGTGGGGGAGACAGAGAGGGTACTCAGGGCTGAGGGTGGGAGGCTGCTGGCCCATTCCCAGTGCAGGCCTATAAATAGCTCTTTGAGCCCAGCAGATTCCCAGGCAAGGTTGCCTCATTCAAGCCCCCAGCAACAGCCTGCTCCCAGGCCCCAGGCCAGTCCCTCTAAGCTCAGCCCTGGCACCAGTGAGGGGAGCCAGGGAGTGGGGAGGAGGGGGGAGGGAACAAGCGTTGGGGGGAGGCAAGGTGGGGATTAGCTTGGTTCGGAAGCCACAGACCTGATCTCGCACTTGTTGTTCAGAAGCTCTGTCGCGTCCAACTCTTTGTGACCCTGTGGACTGTAACATGCAAACTTCCCTGTCCTTCACCGTCTCCCTGGGTTTACTCAAACTCATGTCCACTGAGTCGATGATGCCATCTAACCACCTCATCATGGGTTACCCCCTTCTCCTGCCCTCAGTCTTTCCCAACATCAGGATCTTTTCAAATGAGTCAGCTCTTCGCATTAGCTGGCCAAAGTGTTAGAGTTTCAGCTTCAGCATCAGGGCTCCCAGTTGGCCCCTACCCATACTCTGCAACCTCAGGCAGGTGGTCCTATCTCCCTGAACCTCGGTTTTCTTGGCTGGAAAATGGGCAGCAGCTTGATAGCAGCTCCCACCTTGTGTGTTTACTTCCCATTTCATTCTCCCAGTAGCCCTGTGAGGTGGTTCACTTTTAATGATCCCTGTTTTTGACGGGGAAACAGACACAGAAAAATGCAATGGCTGGTCCAGAGTTACACTGTTAGGGATTTCAGAGAGGAATTTTTTTTTGGCGGGGGGGCATGCTTCAAAGCCTGTGGGATTTCAGTTTCCTGACCAGGGACTGAACCTTGGCCACGGTAGTGAAAGTGTGGAATTCTAACCATTAGACCAGCATGGAGCTTCTCAGAAAGGGGTTTTGAACTCTGGACTTGTGGGGGCCAAGCTGCCCCCACACATGTCACCCAGACTCCTGTCCCTGCTGCCTGCCACCTGCAGACACTCACATCGGTGTGATCCCTGACCGCCATCCCCTCTTCTGTGATAAGTTCCCCAGTGTGTCACTTTGGTCCCTAGGGCCACCACTAGCCCACCCCTAGAACAGCCTGCTGACACAGACCTTCCAGGGCAAACTTGCTCCCTTGGGGTCTTCCCTCATCCTTCACTCATTCTCACCCCCTTTTTGGCAATCTTGCTGAAATCGTCCAGTTCCCTGTTTCTTTGTTTTTCCACCAGTCGAGACCCACCCTCAGAGGTGCAGCCACACACATACATGGAGGCAGGACACTCAGCCAGCACAGCCCAGTCTCGGTGCTGAGAAACGGAGACCCTGGGAAGAAAGGCTTGCTGGGCAAAGGGCTGATTTCTTTCTATTTCTGTCCTCCCTCATTTCCACTTGTCATTATGGGAAGATACACAGGACGCAGAATTTACCATCTGAAAGTGCACAGTTAGTGGCAGTGACCCACATTACTGTGCGGCCATCACCACTGGCTAGTTCTAGAATATGTCCAACATGCCCGGAGGAAGCCTTGTACCCATGTGCAGTCCCTCCGTCATTTCCGCTCCCCCAGCTCCTGGTCATCCTGATCTACTCTCTGCCTCTGTATTTGTCTATTCTGAACATTTCATATAAAGGGACTCTGACTGTGACCCTTTTGTGCCTGGCTTTGTTCACTCAGCATCATGTTTTCAAAGTTCATCTGTGTTGGAACATGTATTAGTACTTCATTCCTTTTTATGGCTGAATAATATTTCACTGTAGACCCTTTAAGATCTGGGATCTCCTACACAGACATGCACACCACCATCCCCATCGAAGCAAAAATATTTCTGTAACAGCAGTACCTGGTCCACCCCAGCTGCTCCATAAAAGCTGGCCAGATCATAGAGTGAGTGGATGAACGCTAGTTCTGGCTGGCAGTGGCAGAAGCAGCTCTGGGTGTGACGCACCTGGGCCCTGACTTTGCAAGCCTCTTACCATCTGTGTGACCTAAGGAGCTTTCTTTCCTCTCTGAGTCTCGCTTCCTCTCTATATTGTGGCGTAAAACAGTAACTGTAGCCAAAACTCTTTCAAGTGTGAGCCCTGGAGAGCTAGACAGACCAGGATTGGAATCCCAGCTCTGCCCTTTGCCTAGGCGTGACCTTGAGAGAGACTTCCTCTCCCTGGGGACTCAGTTTCCCCATCTGTAAGATGGAGCAGGCCCCACCATGGGACTTCTGGGGACACTTACTGTGAATGGGGAGGAAGTCTGGCACAGTCGTCTCGAGGGGTGGGGTGAGTGGTCGTAGGAGTGGGGAGGGGATTTTAGGCAGAGGGAACCCCCTCCCTCGCACAGTTGGAGGCTTCAGGCTGGCAGGGGCGCATGCGCAAAGCAGCCCCGCAGCCCCTTTATAAGCGTTGAGGCGGCGCTGGGGCGAGCAGAGCGCAGGGCGCAGGGGTGGACCAGGCGCGGATTGAGCCCAGCCGGAGCGTCCTTTGTGCCGGTCGACCGCCCCGGGATGCGTTGGAGCTAGGAGCAGGTGGGGGTCGGTCGTGGGGAGGGGGTTACGTTGAGGGAGAGGTCCTAGGGGATTCACACAGANGCAGGGTCAGAGTCAACAGTCTGACTGCAGGGACCCAGGCCCCCAGGCTCCCGCCACTCACCAGCCCTGTGTTGTCCGTCCACTGGAAATCCCTTTCCACGATCCTGTCATTCAAGCCGATCCATGTGTTTTCACGTCCAAAACCTGTGGGGTGGAGGTCGTGAGGGCTGGGTACCCACGCCTCCGCCAGCCTAAGTTACTGGCTGGGGGCAGGGGGACTGGGGAGCGGGGCTGGGGCACAGAAAGGACTGGGACTAGGCTCCTGGCCTTGCCACACCTTGTGACTTAAACCAAAGGCTGGAGGAAACAACAAAGACGGGTCAGGTCTCAGGAGAAATGAGAGAGTAGGAGCTAGGAGAGCTGTTGGGAGGGCTGGACAGGCAGGCAGGTGAGTCCAGGGAGAAAGCAGCTTGATGTGTGTGTGTGTCTGATTACATCGTGGGGGAAAAAACCTGTGAACCAGGAAATGAACAAATGAAAGCATTAACAGGGGATGGGATGGGGCAGATGTGAATAAATAAGTGGATGAAAAAGGGCAGAAGGGGTAATGAGGTAAAGGTAAAGGCTGCATTTAATTTATGGGATACGCCTCTTTCTCTTAGCCTCTTATTCTCCCTCATTGCATCCCCCACATCACAGATATTTCTCCATCACCCTCTGACCCTGGGCCCTGTTTTAATTTTCATCAGTGCACTTAAGACCAGTTAAATTATAGGATGTGTGTGTGTGTAGGGGGGTGGCTAAGACGCTTCAGTCAAGTCTGACTCTTTGCAACTTAATGGACTGTAGCCCGCCAGACTCCTCTGTCAATGGGATTCTCCGTGCAAGAATACTGGAGTGGGTTGCCATGCCCTCCTCCAAGGGATCTTCCCAACCCAGGGATCGAAAGTCTTCTGCTTTGGCAGGTGGGTTCTTAACCACTAGCGCCAGCTGGGAAGCTCAGAGATTTAATTCAATGTTTACTTGTTTGCCTATATCCTCTGTAAGAACCTTACTCCTTCAGGACAGGACAAAGTGTTTCTCTGTGCCTGGAATGATGCCTGAACCATAACAGGTGCTCAGGAAATAGTTGGTGAATGAATGAATAACGTGAATGGATAAATGAACTGACAAGTGAATCAACAGACAGTTGAGTTAATTATTGGTCAGGGCTTGCATTGACTTCCCTCGTGGCTCAGCAAGTAAAGAATCTGCCTGCGATGTGGAAGACCTGGGTTCAATCCCTGGGTTGGGAGGATCCTCTGGAGGAGGGCATGGCAACCCACTCCGGTATTCTTGCCTGGAGAACCCCATGGACAGGGGAGCCTGGCGGGCTACCGTGCAAGGGGTTGCAAAGAGTCAGATAAGACTGAGCGACTAGCGCTTTCCCTTTCAGGGCTTGCATTCATGAACACGGCTTCAGAAAGGTGGCGTCTTCGGCACCCTGGGGGGATCCCCCTGACAAAGGGACTGTAAAGGCCAGCACTGCCCACCCCAGGGTCCTTACTGTTAATGAAGTTGTGCTCTTCTGGAGAGTGGATGCTGGTTAGGTGGCCGGCTCGGCGGCGGCAGTCCCTCTCGGCGTCCTCCCACGCCCGCCGGTGCGCAAAGTAGCGGTAGCAGTGACCCTGAAACTTGTGCCAGCCGTGGTCACAGCCCTCTGTGTCTGGGGGGTGGAAAGAGCATGAGGGGCTGGCATCGGGCTGAGGTCGGCCTTGCCAACTCTGAGTGCAGCCAGCCCACCAGAGAGGGGGTTCGATCCGAGGTCATTGTGCGGCCAAGCCACCCCTGGCCTTGGGCCATCCCCCACCCCACCCCCGCTCTAATGGCTTAGGGGGGAGGGAAGCCTCGAGTTGGGGAGGGAACGCAAACTAGGAGAGGGCTTGAGAATGTCAGGGGGACTCGGATTTGGGGGTAAGGTTGTCCAGAGAATGCGGAGACAACCCTTCGATGGGGAGGGGCCGGGCTGGGGGTGGGTCTTAGAGCTGGGGAGGCACTGGGAACGAAGGCTAAAGAAGGGGCGCCCCAAGTTTAGAGATAATAGGGGAACAGCCACCCGCTGAGCGCGGGACTCCGGAGCAGGGCACCCCGTGTCTGAGCTGAGACACCCCAAGATTTTAAGTGGGGATTCCCAGTTTGCAGATGAATGCGGGATTCCAGGATGGACTGCAGCGGTGAGGGGGCTCCCCAGACCAGCCTGAGCCCGATAGAAGGGGGTCTGTACAAAGACTGAACCCCCATAGGGAAGGGGTGTCCTGCGGTGTCTCTGCCCTTTTGGCTCAGGTCTTGTTACCACATCTTGACTCAGGCAGGAGGCTCTGGGGGCGCTCCATCCCACGGTGGTTCCTGTTGTTTCCTGGGACCTAGAGTTGGGGTGCTGTCCGTTCTCTCGGGGAGCATGCTGTGTGTCCGAGGTGAATACTAGGTGAGAGTCCCTTAAAACCCCCAGCTATCGATCAGAGCACCCAGTTGCTAAGGGGGAGCCGCCCCCAGTACTTTCACATCTGGCCACGTCCTCACCACTAGACACAGACCCTTGCCTCACCCCTTCAGTTCTGTCTGTCCATATGGATGCATGTGGAAGTCCTGGATGATTTGGGGGCACAGACACTGGGAAGTAAGGGGCTGGGGCCCTGGGCCCAGCCTGGGCAGGAGCGACCCCCATCCCTGTGTGCGGGGCTTTGTTCCTCTCAGCAGCATTAATGGGAGACAGCCAGGCTGAAGAGAGGGTTGGCACTGGGCCCCAGCGGGGGTTGTGGGGGAAGGGCAGGGAGGGAAGCCTGGGCAGACCGTGGGACCCCAGAACCCCAGCAGCCTCGCTGGCGTGGGGACATTCCCAAATGGAAGCTGTTCCCCAGGAGCTAGGGACGTGTGTGTGTGCATGCGTGTGCAAATGTGTGTCTACCCCATGCTGGGAGGAGGTGGGTGCTTATGGTGTCCTCTGTGAGTCTAATGTGACCGAGGTTGTGTCTTTGTCAGGAAACTTGTGCCGAGGCCACATCACCCGGTTGCAAAATGATGTGCCATCAGTCACCAAAGCCACAATTTACCCAGTTTGGTCTGTGCCAGGGGCTGGCAGCTACATGTGTGAGTGTGTGTGGGGAACTGTGTCTGACAGCATGGCCTCATCGAGGGGTTTCCGTGGGGAGCCTGAGACTGTGGGTGTGTGTCTTTGTGTAGAAGACATGCTGCCTGCCTTGTAAGTGCCCATATTGTCTCTCTTTGTTAATGTCACTGTGAATCTGTGAGTGTGAGTCTCCAAGGCTCTGAGCCTAGAGTGTGTGGCTGTGTGTGTGTCCCGTGTGCACAGCCAGGTCCTCTCCATGTGATTGGCAGTGTGGACCCTGGGTGGGGGAGTGTGAGATGTGGTCTGTGTGCAGAACTGAGGAGCTAATAGGAGAGTCATTGGCAGGGGGTTCGGGTCTCCAAGGGGCAACCAGGGCTGATTAACTGAGCCCGGCTTCCTTTCTCCCCCAAGGAGTTCCATGCGTTGAACCCATGCACACAAATACACCCTGACTCCAAGGCCAGTAACACATACACGTGTGTGCCCATAGCCTCTGCTAAGCATTACTGGTGCCCACACACTCAGAGACCACACTCGGTCCCCTGTGCCCCACCCAGTACACATGGCCACTGTGAACCCTCATACATGGTCCCATACCACAGAGCGCATCCTTGCCTGGACAGCACCTCGATACACAACCAGGTGAACAAGCGAAAAAATGCCTGCTGGCAAACTCACCCTCACTCAATGGTGGTGTAAGGGAGCGGGAGACGCCCGCACGCATGCACACACACACACACACACACACACACACACACACACACTTTCTTCTCTCTCTTTCTTCCCGGCCACCCCTCCCCCAAAGCCCCACAGGCCCCCTACTTGCATATGTATGAGACTCATGCATTATTAATAAGGGGACAAGCCCCAGACAGCTGTGTAAATGCTCACCTCTGGTGGCTCTGCTGAAGAGATATTTTAAGAGAAAGGGTGTGGGTGTGTGAGAGTGCTGTTGGAGGGGATGGGGTATGTGTGGGAAGGCGTGTGTGTGGCAGGAGGAGAGTGTACCGGAACCTGTGTCTCTCACCTTGTTGGATCACCATTGTATATTTGTGTGTGTACACAAGCCTTTGTGTACAAGTAGCAGTTGTTTAAGTGAACATTTCTTAGGCTTCACAAGTCAGCTCATTCCATTCTCCCAGTAACACGCTGAGGTCTGTGCTGGGTGATCCCCATTTTACAAGTGGGAAAACTGAGGCACAGAGTGATGAAGCAACATGTAGGGAGTAGAGACAGGCCTTGAGACTAGTCATGAGGATATAGTTTGAGCTGTTAATCATGCAAAGTGTGTGTGTGGTGGGGTGTGTGGTTGTGCGTGTGCATGAGAATTCTCTGTACTTGCCCCCTCCTAAGGCTTCCCAGGGGGCACTAGTGGTAAAGAACCCGCCTGCCATTGCAGGAGACGTAAGAGATGCAGGTTCGATCCCTAGGTCAGGAAGATCCCCTGGAGGAGGGCATGGCAACCCACTCCAGTGTTCTTGCCTGGAGAATTCCACGGACAGAGGAGCCTGGCAGGCTATGGTCCACGGGGTTGCAAAGAACTGGACAGGACTAAAGTGACTTAGCACGCACTCAGGCAAGGCTCTCCTGGGGCAGGCATAGCCAGAGTCCTGCCCCACCCCTTAGTACCTATCCAGGACTTGAGCTCTCAGGGGACCTTGCCCCGCTCAGGGTTCTGAAAGGGGGAAATGAGGACAGCCAGGGATGGAGGTTGAAACTGCTGAGGTTTACAGGTTGGTACTTACGAACACCATGCCAGGAGCTGGCCTCTGTCCTGCTGTGCAGTCCTAGGCAAACCACTCACCCTCTCTGGACCCCGAGTCACTGCCCTAAGAAGACCAGGAGACTGGGTGATGCAGCTGTGTTGCCGCCCCAAAGTTCAGCACCACGGACAGGTCCCCGGCCTGCCTTCCTACGGGGCCTCTGGGAGCTGGAACCTGGCCGGGCCCACCGTCCCCCGCAGGACCCTATTCCGGACTCCATCCACACTCCCCTACTCAGGGCTATTCTTTTATCAGGAAGAGGGTGCAGGGGCTGGGTTTATAGGTAATGTTCTAACTTCCCATCTGTCCTCACCTGCTGAGGCATGTTGGTGGAGGAGGGGGACACAGGGAGGGGCCTCTCAGAGGAGTGGGAGGCTTTAGGAAGGAGCCATACCCCAGGGTTTCTAGTCTCGGGAAGAATGTGAGGTCTGGGAGGACACGCGGTGTCCCAGTGTCTGTAGCAGGCTTTGCTTACAGGTAGTGTTCAGTATTTCTGCACTTTATCATCATGTGCCACAACCTCTGCAGAAGTCTGGACCCACAGCGGGAGTTTCTCTGTGGATCTAGGAGGCCTCCTCGCCAGGCAGTGTGAATTCAGACGGAGGATGGGATGGGCAAGGGCGAGGCCCCTTCCTCCAGCTGGGACTTGGCAACTCTTCAAAAATCCCAGAAACCAGGAATAGAATCTTGGCGACAACCAGATCCTGGAATTGAAGCTGAGAATCGTGTCAGTCAGCAAACCCAGATTACAGGCTGGCTTGGAGGCCAGCCTACTGCCAGAACTGGGGACCCCAGGCAGACTAGGACTGGATGTTGCCCTCTAGGAGCCCCCAATTTGATTTAGGAGGCCAAGTTGAAAAATGGGATTTTGCTCTTGGCTGTTAAAGTCAATAATAATAACAGCTGAAATTTACCCTTTCATGCCAGGCAGTGCTAAGTATTTTGTATGTATTGACTGAATTGACTGATCTATTCCTTCCAATTACCTGATGTTATCCCCATCTGACCTGCAAAGAAACTGAGGCACAGAGAAGCTAAGCTATTTGCTCAAGGTCACACAGCAAGGACCAGGCAGAGAGACAGCCCTGGTTTGAGTCACTCCAGCAGTCATGCTCTGACCATCAGACTTCACTTGCTGGGGTTCTGAAGTAAGTTGGTCCTGGATTCGGGTCCCGAATCTGCCCTTGCTTGTTGACTGTGTGACCTTGAGTGATGCATGGCCTCTTTAGCCCATGTTTCCAGATCTGTAGAGGGGGAGGAATTGGTCCTTTCATGTCAACTATCTAGAAGGGATGTACTCACCCCTTACTCCCTCTTCATCTTGTTTCAGGTCCAGGATGGGGGCCTTGTCTGTCTGGGTCTCAGGCCTCCTGACTCTCCAGATGCTTCTCTTTGTGGCTGGGGAGCAGGGTGAGTTTGCTTGTGAGGTGGGAGAGGTTGGGGTCTGGAGAACTGACAAGATGGGGCAGCCTTTTAACTTGAGAGCCTTCTCCTGCTGCTTCTCTGGCTTGGTCTGGAGAATAAAATGAGAATAGATGAAAAAAGTCTTTGAACAGTCAAAAGCGAACAAGACACCTGAGAGGTTATTTTTAGTCATTGCCAGCAGAGGCTAGAGGTTCCCGCCTCTCACTGTTTTGCTGAGATGAGCTGAAGAGAGAAAGAGAGGGAAAAAAAAAAAAAGAGGGAGAGAGAATCATATGAAGATTGATTAGTGATGCCTGCCATGGGTGTAGCAATAGAAATAAAACCCTATATGCCTCTCCCTGGCATCTCCCCAGTGGTGGTCAAAAGGCCAGGCTTTAGAAATGCCTCCTGATTTGCTCTGTGGCCTTAAGCAAGTATGATGTCTGTGAGCCTCAGTTTCCTCAACTCCCCCAGAAGAGGATGAGATGGCTACCTCTGCAGATGGTTATGAAAAGCAAATGAGCTGATTGCTATTTATAAAGTGCCTGGTATATAGAAGGTGCTCCACAAACACCGTCTCCCTTCCGATGGTTGCCTCTAGTTTAACTTGTAGGGAAACCATGGCTCAGAGGAGAACACTGACTTTTCCATGGCCACGTCAGTGACACTGAGAGTCAAATCTCTGGTCTCCAGGATCTGGACTTTGAGTGGAGGCAGAACCATGAAAGGATTCGACTCGGTTACCCCTCTTCTGCTCACAGATTGGGCTGCAGATCTCAGATCTGTGTACTGCCTTGTGATCTTGAATAGGCAGCCTAACCTCTCTGGCCTCAGTCTCCCTGTCTGTAAAGTGAGGAAAACTGCAGTCTCTGCTGGTCCTTGCCTCTCAATCAGGCCCTCTTCTCCGCCTTCTCCACCCCAGGCCCACAGCACACCACCGCAGCTGCAGCCACTGCTGAGAAGGGGCTCCACATGCAGAAAGTGGGGTCTGGGTCAGTCCGGGCTGCACTGGCGGAGTTGGTGGCCCTGCCCTGTCTCTTTAGCCTGCGGCCACGGCCAGGTGCAGCGCGAGAAGCCCCACGAATCAAGTGGACCAAGGTGCGGACTGCATCAGGCCAGCGGCAGGACTTGCCCATCCTGGTGGCCAAGGACAACGTGGTCCGAGTCGCCAAGGGCTGGCAGGGACGTGTGTCACTTCCCGCCTACCCCCGGCACCGGGCCAACGCCACACTGCTGCTGGGACCACTGAGGGCCAGCGACTCCGGGCTCTACCGCTGCCAGGTGGTGAGGGGCATCGAGGATGAGCAGGACCTGGTGCCCCTGGAGGTGACGGGTCAGTTGGGGGAAGGGGAGGGGCCAAGGCTGGGACGGGGAAGTGCACTCACTGAATGTCATCTTAGAAATCACTCCTTGGGGAGTTCCCTGGTATCCAGTGGTTAGGACTCTGTGCTTTCACTGCCAAGCGCCTGGGTTCGAGGGCCTGGATTCAACCCCTTTTTGGGGAGTTAAGATCCCGCAGACAAAAAAAGAAAGAAAGAAATACTCCCTGAACGGTGATTTGCTCCAAATTCTGATAGAATCATGAAGAAAGTCTCTATACGCCTCTCTTTTTAGCCTCTCTGTTTTTTAGCTAAGAGAGAGCAGCCTCTGACTAGTCCCGTATAGGCCACAACATTTCACAGGATTTCATATCCTGCAGTCCATGGCATGGTCATCTACTTTCACATAAGGCAGAGGATATTGGTTTTGTATTTAAAATAGGAACACAAATTTCCTTTTAAAATAAATATATGTTTTTTTAAAGGGAAGTTCTTTTTAAAAAGTCGATTGAAAATGATCCAGTGGCTAAGACTCCACGCTCCCAATGCAGGGGGCCTGGAGTTTGATCCTTGGTCAGGGAACTAAATCCCACAGGCCAAAACTAAAGATCCTGCATGCTACAATTAAGAGTTGTGCAGCCAAATAAATAAATAATAAACATTTAAAAACTACAGGTAGAATTCATCTAAAAAACCTATGAAAAGGAATTATATATTAAGGAAGTGACAGTCCTCAAATATCTGTTTAACCAATTCCTACATTAAATTCTTTCTGTTGAAATCTTCAGTGTAGTTTCTGTTTTCCTAACCAGTCAAGATGAACAAGGCAAACAAATATATTTTTAAAAATTATTAAACCAAAGTCCTAGACAAGGGCATGGCGCACAGAAGATGCTCGATAGATATTCGAGCACTGAATCAATGAAGGGATCGTTGTGTGGAGACCATCCTGTGGATGCCAACTGGGAAGTCAGTTTCCCTTACCCTCTGTTGAAAAGTGGAAGTGAAAGTGTTAGTCACTCTGTCCTGTAGCCCCCAGGCTCCTCTGTCCATGGTATTCTCCAGGCAAGAATATTGGAATCGGTTGCCATGCCCTCCTCCAGGGGACTGTCCTGACCCAGGGATCAAACTTGGGTCTCCTACGTTGCAGGCAGATTCTTTACTGTCTGAGCCACTTGGGAAGCCCTGTGCTGGCCATAAGGAAAGTCCCTGCACCCCTCTGTTCTGGAGCGCAGCCTTTCCACACCCAAACAGTGTCTCAGTGTATATTTTGTGGGGTCAGCCAATGAGTCCCTTTCTAAGACCTTGGTCTCAAAACTAATAAACCTCGAAGAAAACTGAAAAGTGATGAAAGAAGGGAATTCCACCTCTGGGTTTGTTTGGTTCATTCATTCTACCAGACCTTTCTTGAGCAACTACCACGTGACAACCTGGTGCTAGAGACACAGCCGTGATTGGGACACAGCTTCTGCCTTCTGGGAGCTCTCAGTGTAGTAAGATGGAGCAAGATGTTTAATTTCTTTGTCTCGCTCAGCCATGTGTCTCATCCCTAAATCAGAATTTGAGTCACAGTGAGCTTACTGATGCTTCACATCTGATAAAACAGGATGTGAGTTACACGTTACCTTCTCCAGGAAGCCGTGAGTGACTCCATTTCTAAACTGGGCAAGAGCCACGTTTGATCACCGGTTGCCCTTTGCTTCCTCTCCCAGTGCCTGTGCTTAGTTCCTGAAAGGAAGAATCTCTCTCACTCTTGTCCATGCCTTCTGTTACCTCCAGTCCCTAACCCTGGCATGAAGAATGCTGTCTTTGGAGTCCAGATCTTCCTGGATACAAATTCTGGCTCTCCCTTACACTGGTCATGTGGCCCTAGGCTTGTCCCTCAACCTCTCTGAGTCTTCATTTCCTCCTCTGGAAATGGGGATAATCATAGGGTTGTAAGATTTCAATGAGGTAATGTGTATAAAGGGGCTTCTGGGGTGGTATTAGTGGTAAAGAACACACCTGCCAATGCAGGAGACTTAAGAGATGTGGGTTCAATCCCTGGGTTGGGAAGATCCCCTTGGAAAGGCCTTGGAAAGGGAATGATTGGTCGACCCCATAAAATATGCAGTGAGACTTTGTTGGCTCATGACCAACATAGAGCTTCCCAAGTAGCTCAGACAGTAAAGAATCTGCCTGCAATGCAGGAGACCCGGGTTCGATCCCTGGGTCAAGAAGATCCCCTGGAGGAGGGCATGGCAACCCGTGCCACGGACATTCTTCTTGCCTGAAGAAACCCATGGACAGAGGAGCCTGGTGAACAACAATCCATGGGATTGCAAAGAGTCAGACACGACTAAAGTGACTTAGCATGTACCTACATAGTGCTTGTAAATGTGTTTTACATGGCAAATAGTTAACAAATTCTAGCCCTTTATGGCCATTATCAGTTTCCTCGTCTGGAAAACCAGGGCCTATCAGTTTCACTCCCCATCATCACCCTAGCCCTGTGCCTGGTGCAGAGTGAACAGACATGGCTCAGGGCAGTGGAGGGCAGCAGGTCGTCTGTCATTGTTAGTCTAGGTGGGGCATTCTGTAAGAGAGAGGTCTGTGCTTGAAGATTTCAGCATAAGTCAGCTCCCTACCCTGGGTGTTTCTGCGTAGGGGTGGTGTTCCACTACCGAGCAGCCCTGGATCGCTACTCCCTGACCTTTGCTGAGGCTCAGGAGGCCTGTCGTCTCAACTCGGCCACCATCGCAGCCCCGCGGCACCTGCAGGCTGCCTTTGAGGACGGCTTTGACAACTGCGATGCCGGGTGGCTCTCTGACCGCACTGTTCGGTGAGGGGGTACACAGGGTAGGGAGACGGAGAGCTAGCCCCTGGAGAAAGATGTTCCTTGGGAGCCCCCGGAGCACAAATCTGAGAGAGGCCTCCACTTTGTCTTGTCAGGTATCCTATCACCCAGTCCCGTCCTGGTTGCTATGGTGACCGCAGCAGCCTTCCGGGGGTGAGGAACTATGGGAGGCGAGACCCACGGGAACTCTACGATGTGTATTGCTTTGCCCGTGAGCTGGGGGGTAAGTCTGGGGCTGGTAGAACGCCCCCTTCTCTGAGCCCCTTTATCCTTCCTAACCCCCATCCTTCGCTACGTCCTTGCCTAGCTTTCCTAAGTTTCATCCCTCTCTAAGCCAAGACCTGGACCCGCCGGTTTTTCCTCCACTCCCTGAGCCCCTCTCCTTTGTGCCCCTTCCCTTTCTCTGAATCTCTCCGCCTTCCTGCCCCCTTCTCCCTCTTCCTACTTCCTTCCTCCTCACACCTTCCCCAAGCCCCCTCCTCTCTCTGAAGCCCAACTCGTTCAGGCGCCTGAGTTACCTCATTTGTGGAAAAAAAGTGAAGCCCCCTCTTAGCACTGCCTGAGACAATGACAGTGATGCTCTGGCGACGGGGGCGCGCAGCTGCGACTGCCTCCATCTCGTTTAGCCACAACCCAAATCCGGCCAGATCAGGGCTATTTGAGATGGGACCCCCTTCCCGGGCTCCGGGGGGGGGGTCCCCGGGACACCTCTGACCTTCTCCCGCGCCTTCCCGCAGGTGAGGTCTTCTACGTAGGCCTGGCCCGCCGCCTGACACTGGCCGGCGCGCGTGCCCAGTGCCGACGCCAGGGCGCCGTGCTGGCCTCGGTAGGACAGCTGCACCTGGCCTGGCATGAGGGCCTGGACCAGTGCGACCCGGGCTGGCTGGCCGACGGCAGCGTGCGCTACCCGATCCAGACGCCGCGTCGGCGCTGCGGTGGCCCAGCTCCTGGCGTGCGCACCGTATACCGCTTTGCCAATCGCACCGGCTTCCCGGCACCTGGAGAGCGCTTCGATGCCTACTGCTTCAGAGGTATGTGTGAAGCCTCACCCCTGGAGGGTGCGTCCCCTGGTGGCCACGCCCCAAGGGCGTGCGCTTTGCTAACGGCCACGCCCCTGGAAGTTTGGGTTTCTAGTGGAGGAGGAGGTCCGGCAGGGGAGAAACAGGTTGAAAACTGACTCCGCGGTGAGCCACGCCCCCAGGGAAAGGTGACACCCCTGAGACAAGCTTTCCATTAGAGCCCCGCCCCTCCTTAGGACAAGCCCTGCGGGGAAGTCCTGTTTAGCGTGTGGCCTAGGTCTTCCAGGTGGCGCTAGTGGTAAAGAACCCGCCTGCCAATGCAGGAGACACAAAAGACGCGGGTTTGATCTTTGGATTGGGAAGATCCCCTGGAGAAGGACATGGAAACCCACTCCAGTATTCTTGCCTGGAGAATCTCATGGACAGAGGAGCGTGGGTCGCAAAGAGTCGGACACGACTGAAGCGACTTAGCACGTATGTCTCCTGAGATCTCTAAGAGATGATCTCAGACCTCTGGATGGAAAGTTTCCTTGCACAGGAGCACCCGCTGGGAAGGGATTAATGCCTCGACTAGCCACGCCCCCTAGGCAAGGCCACGGCCCCAGGGACAGGACCGGGGGNAGGTAATGTGTATAAAGGGGCTTCTGGGGTGGTATTAGTGGTAAAGAACACACCTGCCAATGCAGGAGACTTAAGAGATGTGGGTTCAATCCCTGGGTTGGGAAGATCCCCTTGGAAAGGCCTTGGAAAGGGAATGATTGGTCGACCCCATAAAATATGCAGTGAGACTTTGTTGGCTCATGACCAACATAGAGCTTCCCAAGTAGCTCAGACAGTAAAGAATCTGCCTGCAATGCAGGAGACCCGGGTTCGATCCCTGGGTCAAGAAGATCCCCTGGAGGAGGGCATGGCAACCCGTGCCACGGACATTCTTCTTGCCTGAAGAAACCCATGGACAGAGGAGCCTGGTGAACAACAATCCATGGGATTGCAAAGAGTCAGACACGACTAAAGTGACTTAGCATGTACCTACATAGTGCTTGTAAATGTGTTTTACATGGCAAATAGTTAACAAATTCTAGCCCTTTATGGCCATTATCAGTTTCCTCGTCTGGAAAACCAGGGCCTATCAGTTTCACTCCCCATCATCACCCTAGCCCTGTGCCTGGTGCAGAGTGAACAGACATGGCTCAGGGCAGTGGAGGGCAGCAGGTCGTCTGTCATTGTTAGTCTAGGTGGGGCATTCTGTAAGAGAGAGGTCTGTGCTTGAAGATTTCAGCATAAGTCAGCTCCCTACCCTGGGTGTTTCTGCGTAGGGGTGGTGTTCCACTACCGAGCAGCCCTGGATCGCTACTCCTTGACCTTTGCTGAGGCTCAGGAGGCCTGTCGTCTCAACTCGGCCACCATCGCAGCCCCGCGGCACCTGCAGGCTGCCTTTGAGGACGGCTTTGACAACTGCGATGCCGGGTGGCTCTCTGACCGCACTGTTCGGTGAGGGGGTACACAGGGTAGGGAGACGGAGAGCTAGCCCCTGGAGAAAGATGTTCCTTGGGAGCCCCCGGAGCACAAATCTGAGAGAGGCCTCCACTTTGTCTTGTCAGGTATCCTATCACCCAGTCCCGTCCTGGTTGCTATGGTGACCGCAGCAGCCTTCCGGGGGTGAGGAACTATGGGAGGCGAGACCCACGGGAACTCTACGATGTGTATTGCTTTGCCCGTGAGCTGGGGGGTAAGTCTGGGGCTGGTAGAACGCCCCCTTCTCTGAGCCCCTTTATCCTTCCTAACCCCCATCCTTCGCTACGTCCTTGCCTAGCTTTCCTAAGTTTCATCCCTCTCTAAGCCAAGACCTGGACCCGCCGGTTTTTCCTCCACTCCCTGAGCCCCTCTCCTTTGTGCCCCTTCCCTTTCTCTGAATCTCTCCGCCTTCCTGCCCCCTTCTCCCTCTTCCTACTTCCTTCCTCCTCACACCTTCCCCAAGCCCCCTCCTCTCTCTGAAGCCCAACTCGTTCAGGCGCCTGAGTTACCTCATTTGTGGAAAAAAAGTGAAGCCCCCTCTTAGCACTGCCTGAGACAATGACAGTGATGCTCTGGCGACGGGGGCGCGCAGCTGCGACTGCCTCCATCTCGTTTAGCCACAACCCAAATCCGGCCAGATCAGGGCTATTTGAGATGGGACCCCCTTCCCGGGCTCCGGGGGGGGGGTCCCCGGGACACCTCTGACCTTCTCCCGCGCCTTCCCGCAGGTGAGGTCTTCTACGTAGGCCTGGCCCGCCGCCTGACACTGGCCGGCGCGCGTGCCCAGTGCCGACGCCAGGGCGCCGTGCTGGCCTCGGTAGGACAGCTGCACCTGGCCTGGCATGAGGGCCTGGACCAGTGCGACCCGGGCTGGCTGGCCGACGGCAGCGTGCGCTACCCGATCCAGACGCCGCGTCGGCGCTGCGGTGGCCCAGCTCCTGGCGTGCGCACCGTATACCGCTTTGCCAATCACACCGGCTTCCCGGCACCTGGAGAGCGCTTCGATGCCTACTGCTTCAGAGGTACGTGTGAAGCCTCACCCCTGGAGGGTGCGTCCCCTGGTGGCCACGCCCCAAGGGCGTGCGCTTTGCTAACGGCCACGCCCCTGGAAGTTTGGGTTTCTAGTGGAGGAGGAGGTCCGGCAGGGGAGAAACAGGTTGAAAACTGACTCCGCGGTGAGCCACGCCCCCAGGGAAAGGTGACACCCCTGAGACAAGCTTTCCATTAGAGCCCCGCCCCTCCTTAGGACAAGCCCTGCGGGGAAGTCCTGTTTAGCGTGTGGCCTAGGTCTTCCAGGTGGCGCTAGTGGTAAAGAACCCGCCTGCCAATGCAGGAGACACAAAAGACGCGGGTTTGATCTTTGGATTGGGAAGATCCCCTGGAGAAGGACATGGAAACCCACTCCAGTATTCTTGCCTGGAGAATCTCATGGACAGAGGAGCGTGGGTCGCAAAGAGTCGGACACGACTGAAGCGACTTAGCACGTATGTCTCCTGAGATCTCTAAGAGATGATCTCAGACCTCTGGATGGAAAGTTTCCTTGCACAGGAGCACCCGCTGGGAAGGGATTAATGCCTCGACTAGCCACGCCCCCTAGGCAAGGCCACGGCCCCAGGGACAGGACCGGGGGGTGACCCTCGCCCTTGGGTTTGTTCCATACCCTCAGAAGCTGCCAGGCTCAAATCCAAAGGAGCTGAGTCTATGTCAAAGAGCGGGAGTTGGGGGGAATCTCTTTGTAGGGAGGCCATGCCCATTAGGTGCTTTCTCTCTCTGGGAAGGAGCCACGCCCAGGTCTGACCTGCCCCCCTGAGAGCTGGCACTGCCTGAGCGTCACCCACCGGCCAAGATGTCTCTTGACCCTTCACTGCGACCAGTTGACTCTGACTTTGACGGTGGACCTGTCTGAACAATGGGGACGAAAACTTTGCACCTCTGTCTCTCAGTCAGGGGGATCCCAGAAACAACCCAGAGAGTCAGAGGGGCACAGAGAGACAGCAATACGTAGAAGATCTGTGCTACAGCATGCTGGAATGTGGGTAGACTTCAGGCAGGACTTCCCAGCTAGGCCGTGGGCCTAGCACAACCTCTTCTGCTTTCTCCCACAGCTCATCACCCCACATCCCAACATGGAGACCCAGAGACCCCCTCATCTGGAGATGAGGGGGAGATTCTGTCGGCAGAAGGGCCCCCTGCTGGAGAACTGAAGCCCAGTCTGCAGGAGGAGGAGGAGGTAGTCACCCCAGACGTCCAGGAGCCTCTGGTGTCTAGTGGGGAAGAAGAGTCTCTGATCTTGGCAGAGAAGCAGGAGACTCAAGCGACCCCCAGCCGTGCCCCTGGGGTCCCCACATTAGCCTCAAGTCCTGCCCTGGAGGCTGAGGAGGTGTGGCTGAGCACGGTGGCCCCCAGCCACAGCAGTGTGGAGGCAGGCACTGTTGTGGGCACGCACACAGACACAGCCCCTGCCAGCACCACGCCCAGGAAGAGGGAGCGCTTTAAAGGGTTGAACGGGCGCCACTTCCAGCAACAGGAACCCCTGCAAGGGCTGAAGGGGGCACTCGAGGCCAGCGTCCAGTCCCCCACCCCAGAGGCTGCTGGGAATTACGTGGAGCCTCCCATGACCACTGGAGCCACAGACGCCTTGGGGAGAGGCCAGAGCCAAAGCCCCTGGGCTGTGCTGACAAATGAGGTGGAAATGCCTGGAGCTGGTGAGTGGGATCCCCAGGGGAGATGGGACCTGCCTGGGGGTCTGAGGGAGGCAAGGGAGGAGGCTCCGAATCACAGCTGGGTCCCCTGGCCTCCCCAAGCCTCTGATGACCCCTCTTCCTCAGGCCTGGAGCCAAGGAGACCATCAGAAGGAGCTGCTGAAAGATAATTATAATAACTGTTGATATTGTTTCAGGTTCCCTTGGTGGCAGGAGCCCCCAAGAGCCCTGGCTGTGGCCCCCAAGCGTGGTCCCACCCATCATCCCAGACCCCAGCAGAGCCCTTGGCCTGGAACTAGAAGAAGCCAAGCGCTTTAGTATGAGACCAGTCACTTCCGACCTGCCCTGGTCCCCCTCGGAGACCACTCCCAACCCCTCCAGTGGCCCCAGCCCTGCCCCCTGGGAGGCTTCTCCTGCGCTCATTTCTCCAGACCTCCCTGTCATGGCCATGCTTCGCGCCCCCAAACTGTGGCTCCTATCACAGGAGCCTCCTACACCCCTCCCCACTGAGGCCAGTGGGGTCAAGGGGCATAGTGAGGCTGTGGCCACTGCCCCGCCCTCCCCTGCCTCAGAAAGCAAAACCAGCCCACAGGATCCCAGCCATCCGGAAGTGTACTCCCTGCCCTCCGCCTCGGGCCTTGCAGGACAAGACAGAGAGTCCACATCCCTGTCACTCAGCAGCCACAGAGGAGGAAGTCCTCCGGCCCCTTCACAGGCAGCCACAGACACACAAGCTGGAGTCAGTTCCAACTCCCCTGGAACAGACTTTGGAAACACTAGCAGGGCCAGCCCTACTGAGCTCAGCAAAGCTGAGCACCCCGGATCCAGCCCACAGGCCTCCGTGGACGGGAGTGTGGTGGCAGATATCATCATTTCTGAGACTGCCACTGAGCCTATGGGAGCTAGAGGCATCTCGGAGTCTGAGCCTGGGGTCTTCAACACAGCAGAGAATCCCACTTCCAGCTTGCAGGCCTCCATTGTCAAGACGCAGGGAATATGGGCCTCACTGCCCAGGGAAGGGCTGGACCCCCACTCCCCATCTGCACCCTTGGGGGTCCCTGAAGTCTCCTTGATGCCGAAGGTCACCCCACGTTTGTGGCCTTGGGCTCCTACAGATGGGGGAGTCACAGTGGATCCTATGGATTCCACAGTCACCCTGGACACCAGCGATGCTGGTGGGCTTTGGGAACCTGGATCCCACATGGTTGAGGGAGCAGAAAGCCCCACCTTGAGCCCTCAAATGGCTGTGGATACAAGTGTGGTGACATCCCTCACATCCTTGGACCTGGAGGACAAGGTCGGGGTCCTGGCCGTGTTCACAGTGGCCTCCTCAAGCTCCCAGCCCCACCCAGAGCCAAAGGGCCAGCTGGTGACCCAGGGAATCCTGGGAGCCTTGGAGCCTCCACAGGAGGGCAGCCACTCAGGGGACCCCATTCTTCCTCCTTGGACGCCGACAGCAGCCAACAAGGACGAGCCCATTTCAGTTTCCTCGGGGGAGCCTACAGTGCCATGGGACTCCCCCAGCACCCTCCTGCCTGCCTCCCTGGGCCCAGAGGAATTTGAGCTGGAGGTCCTGATGGGGAGCCCAGGTGTGGAGAGCTTCTGGGAGGAGGCAGAAAGTGGAGAGGAGCCTGCCCTGCCAGGGACTCCTGCAAATGGGAGTGCAGAGGAGGGTGAGTTCGAAGCTCGTGGTCTCATCCAGGCCACCGTGTAGGTGCTCAGGGACCTGGGGCTGGGAGGAAGCATTGTCCTTGGTGGTTGGGAAGGAGTCTAGCAGGGGATGATGTTCAAGATGGGGGCTCATCAGAGCTGAGTGCCAGAAAGGGTGCTCCTGCCAGAGGCACCAACCTGGGCAAAGGGCACGAGGTGAAGCTGTGTATGGTGTGTTTCGCACACTGTGAGTGGTGAGGCGATGATGAGCAGCTGGGAGGAATTTGGTTTGGGGAATGAATACCATCAGCGGATCATGCTCATGTCCTCTCTGAACTGGCAGTGCTGGGCAAGGCCGGGGTCCTGCCTTCAGCAATGCCCTGTCTGCAGATGAGGCTGGCACATACCCTTCCCTGGGC
>SJYX01020368.1:351900-471456 GCA_006410675.1 Oreotragus oreotragus
GGAAGTGTGCGTGCTGGGAAGGGGCGGGGGTGGTCGCATCGCCCCCATTTCACAGATAGCAAACTGAAGTTCAGCGAGATATGTCACTATCAGCCAGTCAGTGACCAAACCTCAAGTCCACACGCGCCTTAGCTGCTCTGTGCCCAGCGGAGTCCAGAGAAAGCCACCACCCTGTTCTGAGCTCAGATCTGCCCATAGCTCAGCCTGCAAATTCCAGCCCTTTAGTTTTTAGGTCCTGTCATATTGAGCTATTTTTTTTTTTTTTTTGGTCAAATGAGCTTTAAAAAAAAAAGAAGCAGATAATTAAAAGGCACTTTTTCTGAGTTGCAAAACACTCTTGTGAACACAATTGGTTTTACACTTGCTCCTTTTTTTGAAGGCTAAGTGTCATGGCGATGGAAACGGCTGATGCAGGGTTTCATCGCCCACCCTGTCATCTCTGGGCTGTGTCTGGGGCCCCATCTTCTTTTCTTAGATGTCCAGGAGGCAGGCACACCCTGGGCAGGGGCACTTGCATTGGTAAAGGCTGATGATTATCGGTGATTGCCTTTGTGTTTGGATTATTTTGAGCACTTTACTGGAATCGACTTGGTTAATCTTTTTATTTTAAATTTGTTATTTTAAGATTTTTTATCTTTTGGCCACTCTGCACAGCATGGTGGATTTTAGTTAGCTGACCAGGGATTGAACCCATGCCTACACCCACCCACCCTCGCCGCCATTGGCAGTACAGAGTCTTAACCACTGGACCATCTGGGAAATCCCTAGCTAATCCTTTTAATGTCTTTAGGGAGCCAGTTCTACTATGATTCTCCCTTTATAGATGGCAAAATTGAGGCACAGGGAAGTCAGGTGACTTGTGCAAAGTCTTGCAATTGGGGAATGTCAAGGATAAAGTCTGAATCCAGGCTGTCTGACAACAATCTTTGTCTCAATCTAAGATGTTTATTTCACTGGTGTAAAAAAAAAAACAAACAAACAAACAAACAAAATGCCCTGAGGTTTTGGAGAGGAGGGTAAGCTCATCCTGGGAGGGGGGCAGAGAAGAGACTGGCTGTGGCGGATGGGTATGGGGAGGGGGCTCGGTGCCAGAGGAGCTAGAGGAGGAATGGTCAGAAAGTTGGGAGGGAGACCACATACTGGGGTGCTGA
This sequence comes from Oreotragus oreotragus, assembly GCA_006410675.1. Classification (NCBI taxonomy): domain Eukaryota; kingdom Metazoa; phylum Chordata; class Mammalia; order Artiodactyla; family Bovidae; genus Oreotragus; species Oreotragus oreotragus. The sequence goes on from SJYX01020368.1 coordinate 353,052, forward strand.
GGGCCATGGCTGGATCTGTGCTGGACTTTGTCAGTGTTTTGGCTCCAGACTCTATCCGTTGGCAGCCGAGGTGGAGGGAGGCAGTCAGTGCTGGGGGAGACCCAGGCGCCTACTCACCTACTGCTTGCAGCAGAAATGCTAATGAGGCCAAAAATAAACCCAGCACCAGCAAGCGGCTGAGTCACCGCCAGCCCGTGGGCAGGTGCCAGCGGCACAGGGCACCTGGTGGGGCTTACGCCTGCCAGTGCCTGGCAGCCCCACGTGTGTGCACGCACGTGCCCGGGTGGCGCCAGGCACAGACATAGCCGCAGGCCTCTCCGGCCATCCGCGAGGGCACTGGCTACCACCCCGGGGACAGGCTTCTGTCGTTGCAGGAGGGCCAGCGGCTACCTTTATTCAGTTAGCAAGCAACTCCTGAGTGCTGGCTGTGTTCCAGGTGTGAGGGTGAGATCGAGACAGCTCTGGAAGCTGCCGTTCTAGAGCAGTACTCTAGAACTTTCCTAGTGGTGGAAATGTTCTCAGGCTGCCAGCAGCCGGCCACTTGGGTCGTCTTTGTAGCGCACAGCTTCTTCACTGTGGCCCGCTGGCTATTCATCCTGGCAGTCGGGCTTCGCCCCAGTCGTGGTGGAAGGGCTCTGGAGTGTGTGGGCTCAGAAGTTGTGGGACGCAGCCTTAGTCGCCCGGCGCTATGTGGTATCTTAATTCCCTGATCAGGGATGGAACCTGCATCCACTGCATCGGAAGGCGGATTCTTACAACCAGTGGACCACCAGGGAAGTCCCAGAACTACAGTTTAATTTTTATTCCATTTTACTTAAATAGCTAGGTGTGACTGCCATGTGGCCCATCACCTTGCTCGCGGGAGGCATGGATAAGAAATGATCTTAATAAATTATATTGGAGGTTAGAGAGTAAGAAAGACAAAAGAGAAAAATAAACCCAGAGATGAGGGATGCCAGCGGGCAGTTTTGGTTTTGGAAGGGGGGTAGGATGAAATCTGAGCAAGCCTGAAGGAGGTTGAGGAAGGAGCCATACAGAGATCTGGAGGGGAAGAGCAGTTCAGGCAGAGGAAACAGCTTGTTTCAATGCCCTGAGGAAGGACTGTGATTGGTCCAGTGAAGGCACAGAGGCCCAGCATGGCTGGAAGCCGAGTAAGAGAAGGAGGGAGATGAGAATCAGGCAGGGAGATACTGGGGAAGGTTGAGGAGGGCCCTGGGGGCTGAGGTAAGGATTTTGACTTTTCCTACGAGGGCAGTCGGGAGCCATGGAGGAATCTAGGCAGAGGAGGGACATGATCTGACTCAGGTTTACACGGGCTTCCTCTGGCAGCTGCGGGGGGACCACCCTGCGAAGGGTGAAGGTGGAGGCCGAGAGGCCAGGGACGAGGTGCCTGCTCGTTACTGGCTCAGTTTCTTTTGGGGCCCCAGACAAGACAAAGCAGGAACACATTCCAGGTGGTAGGAGCTGGAGAGAGGGCTTTACACTGGGCCTTCAGAACCCCGAAGGCCAGTTTCGGCTCTTGTACTGTCCTGCTGTGGGACTGAAGTAGGCCCTGGGTCTCTGGGTCTTCTCTGAGTCTCAGTTCTAGTGTCTTGCAGTGGAAGAGCTGCTACTGCCCTGACAAGAGATGGGCGTCATCTGGGGTGCTTGGGGGTTCTTGCTGTGCCCCTCCAAGGCTCCAGGATAGAGCCCACCCACCAAGGCATCTGGGCTCCTAAGATGGGGAGGGGAGACCCTCCTGCCTCCAGAGAAACACCGCTGAGGGGATGAGAGAGGGGGAGAGGGCTTCACATTCACTCCCCCTGTCCATGGTAAGCAATGGACAAGAGGCCTCAAGAGGCCCCAGGCTGATATACACAGAGCCAGACATGTCAGGAATGGGAGAAGGACGAGCTCTTTTTATTGTTATTTTGTAAATGAGGCGACAGAAATTCACAGAATTTGCCCAGGATTTCCTAGTGAGTGGCAGAGGCAGGAATTGAACCAGACTCTGACTGTACCGCCTATGCACAGTAACTGCTATAAGTCACCTCTTCCCCACATTGTAACCACGGAGGTTGCATCAGAAGAGGCTGAGCCACAAGAACGAAGGAGATGATGGTTTCTGCTGGTCCTGGTCCTGTTCATTCCCCATCTAGAATCTATGTCTACTTTGCCCTTGAAGTATGAGAAGCGCAAGGAAAGTAGAGTATGTCTAGAAGGGGGGATAAGTCAAGGAGACCACTTAGACCATGTTCTAGGAGAAGACTTTGTAAGAGAAGCTGAAGGAATCCCATTCTTTGGAAAAAAAAAAAAAACACCTTGGCTTCTTTTAAATATACTGTATTGTTTTTATCTTTTGGCCCCATCACACGGCATGTGGAACCTTAGTTCCCCAACCAGGGGCTGAACCCATGGCCCCTACACTGGAAGTGTGGCGTCTTAACCAGGAATCCCATTCCAGTTCAGTCCAAGGAAAGCCCCTGCCATAGGCAGCGCAGCCAACAGATGCTTTGTAAAGAGCATTTTTTGGAAACAGATGCATGGAAAGAGTAAGCTCATTACAGGGTCACGCAAGAGGAACTTAGCAGTCACTTACCGGGAAGGCATAGAGGGTACCCCACAGAGAGGGACTGAATGAGGGGGCCTTTCGAGGTCTGAGTTCTGGATTCTGTGAGAGGCCGCCTGACGGTCTGACTCCTTCCGACACTGCCTTTCCCTCCTGCAGTCCCCCTGGATCCCTGTGAGAACAACCCTTGCCTGCATGGGGGCACCTGTAGAGCCAATGGCACCATGTACGGCTGCAGCTGTGACCGGGGGTTCGCTGGAGAGAACTGTGAGATCGGTGAGTACTGCGGAATCAGGATCTAAACACTGATGTCCCAGCAGACATCTCCATGAGGGATCAGGGGATCACGAGAGGCTGGCTTCCAATGCTCCTTTCCCCTCCCTCACTCCTTGGGTCCAGTAAACCAGCCCCACCGCCAAACATCTGAGCTGTCATTCTGGGGGCTGAGGCTCTGGGGTGCTGCCTCTCATTACTACCAGGCAGAGGTGGGGGAGGGGAAGACAAAGGGATGGTAAGGTTCAGACTGCCACCCCCGAAGGGCCCCTGGGGATCTCCTACCCTCTTCTGGATGGGCAGGGGTATAGGCACCACCACCAGAACTGTTGCATGCCAGCCCCAAAGCCCCGCACAAGAAATACACCAAATTATGAAATGATAAAAATAATTATACGTGACATAATTTCTTGAGCTCTTCCATTGACCCTCTACTCACAGCCACCACTGAGGTATTATTATCATCACTTTGCAGAAAAAAAAAAGAAACTGAGTCTCAGAGAGGGCCAGTGACTTGCCTGGCATCTAAGTGCCTCGGGCACTGTCTACACTGGGGTTGGTATAGGTGTCAATGGATAGCTCCCTATGCCCGCAAACAGCTTTGGGAGTGTGCAAACCCTTGTAAATGCTCTGGAACTCAATTTCCTGGGTTCCACATTCTGAAGACCCTTCAGCTTCAATATTCTATGGGTCTTTTGCCAGACCCACCTTCACTGCTTTGGAACCAGGGGGAACGTTCTGCACACTCTGGCCTTTAGCCGGTTCAGTGGCATCTGCTCTCACTGATGCAAGTTCATGTCAGTTGTCTGAGGTTCCACTCCCTTGACTGCCGGAGTCAGTGGGTCATCAGTGCAGACCACTGCTGATGTCCTCAGGTCTGGGGTAGATGGGAGGGTCACGAGTGCATCTTCTGCTCGGTTTCCTTGGGCTGCGAGCCAGGGGGAGACTGACCTCTGACTCGGCCCCACCTTCCCCTCCAGATATTGACGATTGCATCTCCAGCCCCTGTGAGAACGGTGGCACCTGCATCGACGAGGTCAATGCCTTCATCTGCCTTTGCCTCCCCAGCTATGGGGGAAGCCTCTGTGAGAAAGGTGAGTCTCTGCCAAGACCCCAGAAGTAGCACAGGAGCGGGGTCGGCTGCTGAGCTCCAGGTCTCTGCCTGTGGTCCCACCGCCATGAGTCAGGCAGGAAGCAAATCTTTTCCTCAGATGGTCACATAACATAGAACTAACCTTTCCAGAGTGTATGATTCAGTGGCATTCAGTACATCACAGTGTTGTGCAACCACCACGTCTAGCTAGTTCCAAGACGTTTTCATTATCCCCAAAGGAGATCCTGTTCCCATGAGCAGCTCCTCCCCCTTCCTCCTCTCCAGCCCCTGGAAACCACTGATCTACTCTCCGTCTCTATGGGTTTGCCTATTTCGTATGTTTACATACAAAGGCGGTTCTTTGCTGCGCATCCCTTGTTTGTCTGACTTCTTCCTCTCAGCATGATGTTGTCAGGGTTCAGCCACACTGCAGCACATGTCATCGCTTCTTTCCTTTTTATGGGTGAATCATATTCCGTTGGATGGGTCACGTGTTGTTTGATGGACATTTGGGCTGTTTTCCCCTTTGTGGCTAATGTGAAATAGTGCTGCTATGAATGTTCACATACAAGTTTGTTTCAACACCTGTTTTCCATTCTTTTCTTCCCCTCCATTCTTTCTGGTGTACCCAGGAGTAGAACGGCTGGGTTATATGGTAATTCTGTGTTTAACTTTTTTGAGGAGCTGCCAGACTGTTTTCCCAAGGGGCTATGCCATTACATACGCACCAGCAATGCACAAGGGTTCCAATTGCCCCACATCCTTGTCAACACTTATTACTTTTGTGATTATTTTCTGATTCACGTTTCCTAATGATCATGATGTTGAGCATCTTTCCATGGGCTTGTTGGCCATATCTTTGGGGGAGAAATGTCTGTTTTGTTGGCCATTTGTATATCTTTGGGGGAGAAATGTCTATTGGAGCTTTTGCCCAGGAGGGAAATTTTAGGCCTTCCTGAGACCATTTCCTGAGTTCCCAGGATGTGGCCAGATCACAGAAGGAGACACCAGAGTTAGGACGAGAGGAGATGGCTGTAATGATGCTCCAGTTGAATCTCTACTTTGCAAAGAGAAAAGATGTGAATAAGGGAGGAGGGAGGTGACAGGGTGAAGTCCTGTAGCGTGACGTTTCGGAGAACCAGGGAGGCGTCCCCGGGCCCATCGCCCTGCAGCTCAGCCCGCCCGCGGTAGCTGCCAAACGCTCGGTGCTGGGGGCCTGTCTCTTATACACATCTAGATGTGTATAAGAGACAGGTACAGACATGATGCCTGGGAGGGGGTCAGGGAAATCCTCCTGGAGGAGATGAACAGGATCTAAAGGAAGAATAGTGTTAACTGGATGAAGAAGGGAAGAAAGCAAGAGAGTTTCAGGTAGAGGGAAGAGTAAAAGTGAAAATCTCTTTGCAGAAGGGAACATGGTTCATTTGAGAAACAGTAAACTGTCCACAGTGGCTGGAAGAGATGTGTATAAGAGACAGGAGAAAAGATGTGAATAGGGGAGGAGGGAGGTGACAGGGTGATGGGGTAGAGCGGGGGTGGGGTGGGGGATGGCCCAAGGCCAGGGGTGGCTTGGCCGCACAATGACCTCGGATCGAACCCCCTCTCTGGTGGGCTGGCTGCACTCAGAGTTGGCAAGGCCGACCTCAGCCCGATGCCAGCCCCTCATGCTCTTTCCACCCCCCAGACACAGAGGGCTGTGACCACGGCTGGCACAAGTTTCAGGGTCACTGCTACCGCTACTTTGCGCACCGGCGGGCGTGGGAGGACGCCGAGAGGGACTGCCGCCGCCGAGCCGGCCACCTAACCAGCATCCACTCTCCAGAAGAGCACAACTTCATTAACAGTAAGGACCCTGGGGTGGGCAGTGCTGGCCTTTACAGTCCCTTTGTCAGGGGGATCCCCCCAGGGTGCCGAAGACGCCACCTTTCTGAAGCCGTGTTCATGAATGCAAGCCCTGAAAGGGAAAGCGCTAGTCGCTCAGTCTTATCTGACTCTTTGCAACCCCTTGCACGGTAGCCCGCCAGGCTCCCCTGTCCATGGGGTTCTCCAGGCAAGAATACCGGAGTGGGTTGCCATGCCCTCCTCCAGAGGATCCTCCCAACCCAGGGATTGAACCCAGGTCTTCCACATCGCAGGCAGATTCTTTACTTGCTGAGCCACGAGGGAAGTCAATGCAAGCCCTGACCAATAATTAACTCAACTGTCTGTTGATTCACTTGTCAGTTCATTTATCCATTCACGTTATTCATTCATTCACCAACTATTTCCTGAGCACCTGTTATGGTTCAGGCATCATTCCAGGCACAGAGAAACACTTTGTCCTGTCCTGAAGGAGTAAGGTTCTTACAGAGGATATAGGCAAACAAGTAAACATTGAATTAAATCTCTGAGCTTCCCAGCTGGCGCTAGTGGTTAAGAACCCACCTGCCAAAGCAGAAGACTTTCGATCCCTGGGTTGGGAAGATCCCTTGGAGGAGGGCATGGCAACCCACTCCAGTATTCTTGCACGGAGAATCCCATTGACAGAGGAGTCTGGCGGGCTACAGTCCATTAAGTTGCAAAGAGTCAGACTTGACTGAAGCGTCTTAGCCACCCCCCTACACACACACACATCCTATAATTTAACTGGTCTTAAGTGCACTGATGAAAATTAAAACAGGGCCCAGGGTCAGAGGGTGATGGAGAAATATCTGTGATGTGGGGGATGCAATGAGGGAGAATAAGAGGCTAAGAGAAAGAGGCGTATCCCATAAATTAAATGCAGCCTTTACCTTTACCTCATTACCCCTTCTGCCCTTTTTCATCCACTTATTTATTCACATCTGCCCCATCCCATCCCCTGTTAATGCTTTCATTTGTTCATTTCCTGGTTCACAGGTTTTTTCCCCCACGATGTAATCAGACACACACACACATCAAGCTGCTTTCTCCCTGGACTCACCTGCCTGCCTGTCCAGCCCTCCCAACAGCTCTCCTAGCTCCTACTCTCTCATTTCTCCTGAGACCTGACCCGTCTTTGTTGTTTCCTCCAGCCTTTGGTTTAAGTCACAAGGTGTGGCAAGGCCAGGAGCCTAGTCCCAGTCCTTTCTGTGCCCCAGCCCCGCTCCCCAGTCCCCCTGCCCCCAGCCAGTAACTTAGGCTGGCGGAGGCGTGGGTACCCAGCCCTCACGACCTCCACCCCACAGGTTTTGGACGTGAAAACACATGGATCGGCTTGAATGACAGGATCGTGGAAAGGGATTTCCAGTGGACGGACAACACAGGGCTGGTGAGTGGCGGGAGCCTGGGGGCCTGGGTCCCTGCAGTCAGACTGTTGACTCTGACCCTGCCTGAAATGGAGAGATCTGGGTGAAGTGCAGAACCCTCTGGCTTCACTTTGCTATCTTGGGCAAAATTACCACCACAAGTGGCCATCAGAAGTCCTCCCTGGGGAACTCCCCCGGCTGTCCAGTAGTTAGGACTCCTCACTGCACTGCCAACGGCCTAGATTCAATCCTTGAATGAGGAACTAAGACCCCTCAAGCCTCTCGGTGCAGCAAACAAACAAATTTAAAAAAAAAAAAAGGGCAGTGACTCTGAGATGCTGGAGCCGGTAAAGGAACTTCAGTGAAGTCCCACATCACACCTGACTTCCCAGCCCTGTGAACAGCCTGGTCACCCGGTGGCCGAGGCTGCAAACCTTGGGCTCGGTTTGACAGCCCCATCGTGCTCACTCTGCCTGGTCCATCAGACATGAATCCGCAAGGGTTCCCACTTCCCCTCTTCCTGCCTGTGCAGCCTCTCTTAGCGCTCTCTTGGACCCCTACACCAGTTCCCCCCAGCGACCACCACTCCTGCCCCTTTACCTGGCAGCTATGGGGACTTTTAAAAAATTTGTGCTTAAATTCACATAACATAAAATGAATCATTTTAAAGGGTGTAATTCAGTGACTTTATTACTTTCACAAACCATGTTGCAAAAACCATGTTGATCTAGTTCCAGAATATTTTCAGCACCCCAAAAGGTAACCCTGTACACAGGGGCCTTTCTTTTTTTTTTTTTTTTTTTAATTTATTCTTTTGGCCACACCACACAGCTCATGTGATCTTAGTTCCCCAACCAGGGACTGAACTCAAGCCCTCGGCAGTGAAAGCCTGAGTCCTAACCACTAAACCACCAGGGAATCCCCTATAGAGGCCTTTTAAAGATCATATATCAGATCAGGATTATCTGTGCTTTAAGCCCTCTTAAGATAAAAATAAATCTACCTCTTCCTGCTGGCTGAGCATAATCTTGCTAGCATATGAAATGAGCACAACTGTGTGCTGGCTGGAACATTTTTTGGCCTTGCCCTCCTTTGGGATTGGACTGAAAACTGACCTTTTCCAGTTCTGTGGCCACTGCTGAGTTTTCCAGATTTTCTGACATATAGAGAACAGCACTTTCACAGCATCATCTTTTAGGATTTGAAATAGTTCAGCTGAAATTCCATCACCTCCACTAGTTTTATTCATAGTAATGCTTCCTAAGGCCCACTTGACTTCACACTCCAGGATGCCTGGCTCTAGGTGAGTGACCACACCATCGTGGTTATCTGGATCATTAAGACCTTTCCTGTGTAATTCTTCTGTGTTTTCTTGACACTTCTTCTTAATCTCTTCTGCTTCTGTTATGTCCTTACCATTTCTACCCTTTATTGTGCCCATCCTTGCATGAAATGTTCCCTATCTCAAATTTTCTTGAAGGGATCTCTAATGTTTCCCATTCTGTTGTTTTCCTCTATTTCTTTGCACTGATCATTTAAGAAGGCTTTCTTATCTTTCCTTACTATTCTCTGGAACTCTGCATTCAGTTGGGTATATCTTTCCCTTTCTCCCTTGCCTTTCGCTTCTCTTCTTTCCTCAACTATTTGTAAAGCCTCCTATGTCTAAACTAGATAACAGACGAGAACTTCCTGTACTCAGGAACTCTATTCAGTGCTCTGTGGTGACCTAAATGGGAAAGAAATCCAAAAGAGGGGATATGTGTGTACATATAGTGGATCGACTTTGTTGTACAGCAGAAACTGACACAGCAGTGTAAAGCAACTATACTCCAATTTTTAAAAAAAAAGGCAAAAAAAGAAAAAGCACAGATACATGCTACAATGTAGATAAAGCTTCAAAACATGCTCAGTGTAAAAAGCCAGGCATAAAAGGAGTCACATTCCATTTACATGAAATATCTAGAATAGACAAATCCGTAGAGACAGAAAGTAGATCAGTGGTTGCCAGGGGCGGTGGGAGCGGGGACAGGGAGTGAGGGATTAATGGGTACAGAGTTTCCGTTTGGTGTGATGAAGAAGTTCTGGGAACAGACAGTGCTGATGATTGTACAACATTGTACATCCAATCACTGCCAATGAATCGGATGCTTAAAAATGGTTAAAAGAAAAAAAGAGAAAAAAAATGGTTAAGATAGCAAATTTTGTATTCTGTATTTTTATCACAATTAGGGAAAAAAATCCACCTCTTCTCCTCCACCATGGGAACTGGCCCCTGCCCACTTCCTGACCACACTCTACCTGGATCCAGCAGCCCCAGCCCTCCTGACTCTGTTCTGCTCCTCAGACAGGACAAGTTCAGTCCTGCCTCTGGGCTTTTGCACTAGCTATTCCCTCTGCTTAGAACTCTGTTCCCTGCCTGCATCAGTCTTATCCTTGAATCTTCAGCTCTCCTATTGCCTCCTCAGGGAAGCCCTCCTGGACTTCCAGTTTGAAGTCACTTGTTCAACTATTTATATAACCATGTGGGACCCAATGAGTGAAACAGAAGGGATGAGGACCAGGGAGGAGGGCACCGCAGCCTCCCAGCTAGAAGATGGTTGACTCAGACTGCAGTGGCAGCCACCCTCGGGGAAGTTAGACCCGTGCTCATTGTAGAGGTGGGGACACTGAGTCCCTAAGAATGTGAGTGGTCTGGCCAGGGGAGCCCCACAGTGCCAGAGTCTGTGCCCCTTGAGCACCCACTGCTCCCCATTCTTACAGCAATTTGAGAACTGGCGGGAAAATCAGCCGGACAATTTCTTCGCGGGTGGGGAGGACTGTGTGGTGATGGTTGCACATGAGAGCGGGCGCTGGAACGACGTTCCCTGCAACTACAACCTTCCCTATGTCTGTAAGAAGGGCACAGGTACGCTTCTGCCCTGCTTCCCACCCCCTCCCCTGACTCTCCCTCCTGCCTGTCACCGATCCGTTGTTTCGTCTAAGTTCACAAGTGTGGGCGTCACTCCCGCCCTGTTTTCACTCTTCACACGTGAGAGTACCCATTTCCCCCCAACCTCTCCAACTCTGTGTGTTCTCATAGTTTTTGTTCTTTGTTCATCTAAGTCCTGAAAAAAACAGTGTATCCTTGTTTTCATAGTTTGCGTGTGTTTGATGAGAATAACCAGCTCTTTATATGTTGATAAGCTCTTTGCATGTATTTTTCCTGTGAACTACCAGTTAATCGCCTTTGTATAATTTTCTATAGGTTCATTGGTCTTATTGATTTGTAAGAGCTCTTTACATATTAAGTATATATATATGTGTGTGTGTATATATAGAGAGAGAGATTCTCACGTCCTCCTTTCTCTTACACTTTTCTTCATTCTGGCTTCTGTTTCTTTGCCAGTTTTCATGTCCTTTCTTCATTTCATTTACTCAGATTATTCTTGCCTCCCAGCTCCTTCCTTCACATCATGCCTGAGTATTATAGGGTGAGATGGGTCCAGGAGGTTCCTGCCCCTCAGAGGCTCTTGGTTTGGGTGGAGGAGGCAGACATATTCACTTCTAGCCTTTCAGGGTCCCAGCTGGGCAAAGGGGGGGCCTGTTGCGGGTCCCTCTCGACAGGAGTGGAGCCTAGCCCCGTCTGCTTCTCTGACGGGAAGCCCCTCTGTCCCCAGTGCTGTGTGGTCCCCCTCCAGCAGTGGAGAACGCCTCGCCCATTGGCGCCCGCAAGGCCAAGTATAATGTCCATGCCACAGTGCGCTACCAGTGCGCCGAAGGGTTTGCCCAGCACCATGTGGCCATCATCCGGTGCCGGAGCAATGGCAAATGGGACCGGCCCCAAATCGTCTGCACCAAACGTAAGTGGCCTCCCCCAGACATCCCAACCCATGTTTCCAGCTATATATAGTCTCCAGTTAAACCCCTCGTGACTATACACATTGATCTGAATGGCTGTCTGCCTGATAATACGACCTTGCCGATATATGAGAACTTACCCAGCCTACCTGGTGTTCCCTCCATTTCCCCCTCCGCCTAGGAGGCCTGTTGCGTCAGGCCCCCCACCTCTCACCGGCTTTTGACATGTTTCCGTCCTCCCTTGCTTCCCTGCAGCCAGACGGTCCCACAGGATGCGGCGACACCACCATCACCATCAGCATCACCACCAGCATCGCCACCACAAATCTCGCAAGGAGCGCAGAAAACACAAGAAGCACCCAGCAGAGGACTGGGAGAAGGAAGAAGGGAATTTCTGTTGAAGAACCAGGCATAAGAAAGCACAACCTCCTTCCCACACCTCCCTTGGAGCCTTCACCTGGGGAGACAGAGCCCAGAGAGAAACAAGAGGGTCCAGAAGCCCCTGAACCCCAAACCACATCCCCCCACCATACATTCCCACTTGTAAAAAGCCCCTCCTCCTTCGTACATACACAAGGTCCTCTTGGCAGGTGCAGCCATGTGTCTGGAAAGTCAGTTCTAGTGAGGCTGAACTCTGGGAGCATCTCCCAGTGGAAGGGAAGCACAATTGGCAGGGATCATTCTTTGCAGTGGTTTAGTCTTTTGCTGGCAAGGCTCGTTGCCAGTTGTGAAAATAAGGCTTTGATAAGGGTGCAAGAATGTGTGTTTGGATTTGCACTAAGGAATTGCTTTGACTGCCAGAATTCCAGATGAGTTAACCGTCAGGTGTCCCGGGCGCAGGCTGAAGCCTTTAGTGAAGGTCACTGGCTTTGGGAATAGACTATTACGTGGAAGCGCGCTGCTTGAACTTGATGACTTGCTCTTCCTTCAACTGGGATTTCCGCCCAAGCTTGGTTCGTAGTCTTGGTGGATAAACTGAGTGTGGAACTCCTGTGTGCTGGATTCTAGGAATGTTTCTTTTTGAACGACATCCTTCCATGCCCTCAGGGTTAGGGGTCAGAATAGTCAGAGAAATCTGTGGACAGGGAAGGGCATTTGTCTTGCTGGTTCTCCCAGCTCTAGTCCAGTGCTGAGGTTTGGTGGTTTTCCGTGTGTGGTGGATTTCATGCACACCCAAACACACACACACACACAGATGAGAGGACGTTTAGGGCTTGACAAGCCCAGATTTCTTCCCCCTCCATCTCTCAGGGAGACAAAGAACCTCCTTTGTGGACCAAGGAGGTGCCACGTGTTCTAGCTCAGTGCCCATATCCATCCCTCAAGCAGACCTTGGCAGTGCTCCTGCCCTGGGTCCCATCTCCCCCCCTCCCCCCCAGCCCATTCATTGCCTGGTGGACCAGAAATGCTTAACCCTTGAAGTAGTAACATCTACCTATGGTAATGTAGAGAGCTGTGCTGTGTTAAAGCCAAAATAGACACACACACATTTTTCTTTTAGTCTTTTAGTTTTTCAAGTGATAAAGAAATCACCTTGCCTTCCTCCCCAGAATCTACAATGTGTAAAACGTCTCCCCAAGCCAGATCTCTGGATCAGCGTCCTGGTCTCTGGCAAGGAAAGATCCATAGCTTTTCCTCCATGTCCTTTGTCCACGCTCAGCCTCTCTAGTTTGGGTAACATCTGTGGATTAGTGTTAAAAACCACAGTGGGCATGGCCCCGTGCAGGAAAGAAAAATAAGCAAATATATGGTCCATGGAAGGGTTCAGTAGAGGAAGAAGTGGATTGACTGAGCCTATATCCCTCCAGGGAAGTCATAATCATAGATGACAGCTGTGGACTAGGTACCAAGCTAAGGGCTTACACACTGCCTCCTTGAATCTTCTCAACAGCCCGGTGACTTCGGAACCATTATTTTCCCATTTTACACAAGGCAAAACTGAGGCTCAGATAAGCAAAAGGCACTGGCTTGCAAGATGAATAAGGATTTGGCCTGCTTCCAAACCCTGCTCTCTATTGTGGGGAAAGGAGTTGAAACTTAAATTATGCGCAACACACAGGAAGATTTAGGAAAAGATTGAGAAGTCCAAACTAGACCCACATCCTTGACCATGATCTTTCGTCTTCCCTGCTGTGGACATTATCCACTATCCCACCTTACGCTTATTGTTGAGAAAGCCCAGGAATATAGGTTTGCCTTCTAGCTTTGATAATTCCTCTTGGTTTAAAAAACATAATAACACATCTCAGTCGTCCATGTCACAAAAGAATCTCCCTTTGTTTGGAGTGGTGGGGGACTCTCGAGGTGCAACCTTTTTGAGGGGTCTTGGTTTATGCTCCTTGCCCTTGGCCCCTTCAGCCCCTTGCCCTGCCCACACCCCAGCTCCATGGCAGGAGGGGGCTTCGATCTTTTCTAAAGTGGGTGGTTTGTCTTTTGGTCTTTCCCTTTGAGGTGTGCATGTGTCTGCGTGTGCCGCGTGTGTGGCACGCGTGTGAGTGTGTGTGCGCGTGAACAGCTTTGGGTTCCGTTGGTTTTGCTGTCAGCTGCAGTGTTCCGTGGGTCTGTGGTATCTGACACTGTGGACATTAATGTACTTCTTGGACATTTTAATAAAATTTTTTAACAGTTCAACCTGCCTCTTGACACCTTCATTCAGTCATTCAGCAAGGACTTACTGAGCAGCTATTATGAGCCATGTACTATGTTGGATGTTGGGGAGATAGTGATGAACAGTACAGACATGATGCCTGGGAGGGGGTCAGGGAAATCCTCCTGGAGGAGATGAACAGGATCTAAAGGAAGAATAGTGTTAACTGGATGAAGAAGGGAAGAAAGCAAGAGAGTTTCAGGTAGAGGGAAGAGTAAAAGTGAAAATCTCTTTGCAGAAGGGAACATGGTTCATTTGAGAAACAGTAAACTGTCCACAGTGGCTGGAAGAGAGGGACAGAGGTAGATAGTGGGGGGACATGAGGTCAGAGAGGCATAGGATGAGCCACCCAGGGCAATACGGGCTGCCCGAGGAGTGTGGGCGTTATTCTAAAAGCAATAACGACGAAAAGCAATGTCAACAAGGTCAAAAGGCAAATGCCAAGCTTGGAAACAAGTTTCAAATCAGAGATAATGGAATCGTTGCCTTAAAGAGCTCCTACAATTAAATCCGTGTCCCCGGCATTGGCAGGCGGATTCTTATTCACTGAGCCACCAGTCCACAACAGGAAAAAAACAAACAATAATCCAACAGCCAAACGGGCAAAGGATATGAACAAAAAAGCTCAAAGAAAAGGAAAGAAGATGGCTGTTAAGCTGCAAAATATGCTCGATAATATAATACACAACTTTCAGATTACCAAGAAACACAAATTAGGACATATAAATAAAAGGGAAATAAACAATAAATTTCACAAGAGAGAGGTTTTGCATATTTTAATGATGACAATGTATTTGAACTGAGAATGATTTATGATTTACTCAACAGCCTGCCGCTAAGGTCAAAGTGGAGGATGGTCAGCTTCATGTAACAAGTGAACTGCAAGTGACAACCACAAAGAGAGATTCTTTTTCACCTAATAAGCTGGCCGAGGTAACAAGAGATGACACGTGACACAGGTGAAGGTGTATGGAAATCGGCAAGTGCACCTATTGTGAAATGAGTGAGAGTCGCTCAGCTGTGTCTGACGTTTTGCAACTCCATGGGCTAATACAGTGCACGGAATTCTCCAGAACAGAATACTGGAGTGGGTAGCCTTTCCCTTCTCCAGGGAATGTTCCCAACCCAGGAATTGAACCAGGGTCCCCTGCATTGCAGGCAGATTCTTTACCAACTGAGCTATCAGGGAAGAACCACATCTACTGCTGCTGCTAAGTCACTGCAGTCGTGTCCAACTCTGTGTGACCCCAGAGACGGCAGCCCACCAGGTTCCCCCATCTCTGGGATTCTCCAGGCAAGAACACTGGAGTTGGTTGCCCTTTCCTTCTCCAGGCGTGAAAATGAAAAGTGAAAGTGAAGTTGCTCAGTCATGTTCGACTTAGCGACCCCATGGACTGCAGCCTACCAGGCTCCTCCGTCCATGGGATTTTCCAGGCAAGAGTATTGGAGTGGGGTGCCATTGCCATCTACTACTAATGGGCTATAAATTGGCCTCACCTCTAGGAACAGTTGGAAATCCTATCAAAATGGCAAATCTTGACCCCTTGATCAAACAACTCCTGATATCATCCTCCAGTTATATACACTGGTGTGATGACCATGGTACCTATTACTAACAACAAAATATGGGAAATGTGCAAATGGCCACTATTAGGAGACTGGTTACAAAAGTTATGGTGCCTCCAAAGAGCAGCGCCTATCTTTAGAAGAATGCTGGCAGCAGAGGGGAGGGGGTGTGATTTTTTTACAAGCTGAAGGGAGCCAGTCCCCAAATATATTATTACGTAAAAAATAGAGTTACTATAAAAGTATGTATGGCACACAAATGTTCATAGCAGTGTTATTCACAATAGAGATGGGAAATACCCAAATGTCCATTAACCAATAAAAGAATAAACAAAATGTGATATGTATATAGATGAATATTATTCAACCATAAATATCATACAGAAGGGAGCCAGACACAAAAGGAACACATACTGTAGGATTCCACTTATATAAACTATCAAGAATAGGCAGATCCATAGAGATGGGAAGTAGATTAACAGTTGTCAGAGCAGGGAGAGGGGGTAGGGAGAAATGGAGAGATTGCTTAACGGGTATGGGATTTTCTTTGGGGTGATGAAAATGATAGAGATGATAGTCACACAGCACTGTGAAGGTACCAAATGCCACTAAATTGAAGTCTTTAAAATGTTTATAATGGTGAGTTTCATACCATGTGAAATTTTACAACATAAAAAGTATATATTGGGATTTCTCTGGTGGCCCAGGGGGAAGGCAATGGCACCCCACCCCAGTACTCTTGCCTGGAAAATCCCATGGACGGAGTAGCCTGGTGGGCTGCAGTCCATGGGGTCGCTAACAGTCGGACAGACTGAGCGACTTCACTTTCACTTTTCTCTTTCATGCATTGGAGAAGGAAATGGCAACCCACTCCAGTATTCTTGCCTGGAGAATCCCAGGGACAGGGGAGCCTGGTGGGCTGCCGTCTATGGGGTCACACAGAGTCGGACACGACTGAAGTGACTTAGCAGCAGCAGCAGCTGGTGGCCCAGTGGCTAAGACTCTGCATTTTCAATGCAAGGAGTCCGGGCTTTATCCCTGGTGATCCCCGGGCTTTATCTCTAGATCCCACATGACATAATTAAAGATCCTGCGAGCCACTATGAAGATCAAAGACCCCGCGTGCTACAACTAAGGCTCAGCGCAGCCAAACACATACGTAAACAAATAAGAGTATACGTTGCATGTTTTCATTTGTGTAAAAGTGAGGAGGAAAATGATACATGCATGCTTCCTTGAAAGAATATAAAACCTCTTCCAAAGGACATGTAGGAACTTGTAGATGTCTCTGAGAAGTGCACTGGCTGCTGGAAGACAGGAGACAGATGCTTCCGGAGGGGCTCTACTCCAGGTGGCCTCTTAAGGCCTCCCCTCCAACAGTGCAGAGACCCAGCAGAAAGAGGGTTCCTTTGATCCTATTAGTCTGTCAAAATCCCAGGGCCTGCATCTCATTGGTCTGCCTGGGCCATGTCCACCCCTGGACCCATTAGGGTCTCCCAGGAACGTGAGTCACAGCACTCATTGTCCAGTGGAGTCAGCCCCTCTGACTTACAGAATGAGAGAAGGAAAACTTAGTTACCCAGGGCACAATCAGGATGTCAGGCCCCAAGGAAGAGAGAAAGGATGTCAGCAGAGAAAAGGAGGGATGAAAGAAATCTCTCGCACTCATCTCCAGTAAAATGACCCATTAGCATTCTCCTTTTCAAGGAAGCTAAGCGTCATTTGGAGCCCAAGGCTCTCTAACCAGGAGGCTGGACCCTGGACCACTTCAGATGAGTGGTTGGAATTTCTAGGAGTTCTGTCCCATCTGATATTGAAGCATCAGCAGTTAAATCAACCATCTCACTTCTCCAGCCATATCAGACATTTACACTTTTTTTTCTCTTCTCCTTTCTTTGTATCCCAGAAACTTTTCGCTACTTCTTAGCCCACACTCCCCTGACCCCCACCTTCACCCCACCCCATGGAAAATATGCAACTTCTCTGCCTTCCTGATGCAGGAAGTCAACATCCAGTTTCACACACTTTGTTTCCAAGGGACTGAGAGGAACGCTGGGTTGGTTAGTGACCCAATTAGGACAGGGCTGAGAAGGGCCAGACCCATGGGAGGTGGCTCAAGGGAGAGAGGAACATGATGGGGGAAGGGAGAGGAAAGAGAGATTGGGGCGAGGGAATGAATGATCCTGAGGAATGAGAGAAGTTTCCCAACCAAATCATCACCGAGCCCCTCTGCTGCCCCAGCTGAAAAACATTTTGTCTACCAATGTGTGTTTTTGAAGTAACTACCCACCAACTGCCTCCTTTTCTCACTCATCAAAAAAAAAAAAAAAGATTTATTCAGCCCCTGTTGTAACACTTTGCACTCACTGGGACCTTAAAAGCAGCCCTGGTACAGAGGAGGAAACAAGATCAGGGGTTTCATCACTTGGTCACAGAGGCAGAATTCAAACTCAGGCACACCTGGTCTCCAAACCCACAGATGAGAGTTTCCTGGCGATGGATGTGACAATAGGAAGGCTCCAGGAAGAACCCCAGTGCCACTCCAGGCAAGACTTCCACACTGGGGTCTCCAGCAGCTGGGGTGGCCTTGTTCATGGACAGTCTCCCTGAGTGAGCTATTAACACTGGGGAGTCTGACTGGGTCCCGACTTGTTAACACAAATCGCCCCTTAGAATGGAGTGGAGTTTGAGGTTTACAGACAATTCCACCTCTCTCGGATCTCTAAGAAGGGAAATGGGGGGTAGTGGGGGTAGAAAAGGAGAGAGGACCTCAGGGAGAACGGGGATGTGGTCTCAGAGAGGAAAAGAGGAGCCTCGCGCTTGCATAGCACAAAGCGTTGGGGCACACCAGGGTCTCATTTGCTCATCCGGGTGTTGCAAGGTTTTCTCATACACAGCTGTTGTCTGGGATGTAGTTAGCGTGCAAACGGAGGCTATTCAGCAGCTCCAGAAATTCGCCTGGAGCTGGGCCCATTTGGTGAAGGGGCAGCCGTTAAGCCCTATGGAGCAAGTTCGGCCCATGGTAAGAAGTTCCTGAGGACTGGGAAGTCAGTTGTCATGGAGATGACGCTGACAGCCTCTATGGTGACAATGTGGAGGGGCGGGCCCTACCTACAAGAGAAAGCCTAAGGGGACAGGTGTTCTGTTATTTCAGATACCGGAGTTTAGTCTCCATGGCAACAGCTGCTGGGTCCAAGCCACTTGGGGGCGGAGCTTGGAGAGGAGCAGGGAGCTGGGGCGCCCGCGGAAGGGAGCAGCCTGTTGCCATGGTGAGAGCTGGAAAACCGAGCGCTGGGTCACTCTCAGGACAGTTAGAGGAGAGGGTGGTCTCCTTGGCTGTTGGTCAGGGAGGACATGGGGAGTGAAGCTGTAGGTCTCTGGGGTGAAGGCGGGTATCCATGGTTACAGCTGGAGGAGGGAGGCACTAACTCCATGGGTGTGACAGGTGAAGGAAGGGCTGTGTGAGTCTAGGTGACAGTGGAAGCTGGGCTGGTCGCCTTGGTAACAATGGGAAGTGGGGCAATTTGTCTCCATAGCAAATGACATGGATTTTATGGGTCCCTGGGCCCAGGAGATGGTCTCTGAGGTGACAGCCAGGAAAGGGGCCATCAGGTTCCCTCGGAGAGAATCTGAGGGGTGCGCCGCCGGCGCCCGTCACGCGAGCCAGCTGGGGCGTGTATTGACAGGGACAGACGAGGATGGTGTCCCCTGCAACTGAAGGGGTGGGACTGTTCTCCACAGTGACCTGGAGACATGACCTGTTATTCAGGAAGCTCTGGGGGACTCGTGGGAGAAAGGGAGGGAAGGGGAGGAACCAACCTCCAGGCTACTCTAGGGAAGAGGACAGGCGCCCACAGTGTCCATGTGGCCATGGGCGTGTGGTCAGCTGACGAACGCAGAGGCTTCTGCTTTCTCCACAGATGGTGGGCAGGAGGGCTCAGGGTCCAGGTGGCCTTAGGGGGCCAGTCTACAGTCTCCGGGCAGATGCATAGGACGTGTGGCCAGTCTCCAGGTAATCCCGGGGGTCCAGCCTCCAGGCGACCATGGGCTAAGTTTCGGAAGATTTCCGGAGACGTGTCCAGTGTTCAGGAGACCTCAGAGTCTGTTGGGCTCCAGGGATTCTCAGAGGGTGTGCCTCATCTCCTGGGGAAAGTTGGGAGAGGAGGCCCAATCCACCGTTTAGAAAAGGTAGGGCTCGGTCGATCTCCAGGGGACTCCAAGGGACTTGGCTCCGAGAACTGGCCAGGCTCTGGGGACCTCAGAGGGCGTGGCCAGGGGTTAAGGGCCGCAGGAGGTCTGGTCACCTTGCAGGGCACCGCAGAGCGTGGCCAGTCTCCAGGTGTGCGGTCAGTCCACGCCGCAGGGCACTCGGCCAGCCGCCAAGCGCCCCCGCGGCCCACGGCCCAGGCCTAGACGCGCAGCGGGGTCCACGCGGCGGGGTCTCGCGCGCCTCCTGCCCACCCGCCGCCTCCAGCCCAGCCCCAGCCCCAGCCCCCAGGGGCGGGGTCCGGCGCGCCAGGCGCTCGGTAGCAGTAGACGCCGAAGAGGCGGCGCGAGGCGTCGGGAAAGCCGAGGCTGCGTACACCCGGCCGGCGGCCGCCGCAGCGCGCGCGCGGATTCACGATGGGGTAGCGTGCGCTCCCGTCCGCCAGCCAGCCTGCGGTGCAGCGGTCCAGCAGCTGCAGCTTCCACGCGGCGAAGAGCTGCCCCACCTTGGCTACGGCGGCGCCGCGCGCTGCGCAGGCGCGCGCCGCTCCGGAGAAAGGCACCGGCCGCAGTGGCTTCAGGAAGAACACGCGCCCTGCAGAGGGGTGGGTAGGAGTGATTAGGGCTGCTCTTGGGGCTGGAGCTCCTCGGATTTCAAGACTCCCTCTGGCCTACCGCCCAGGAAACAGCCTCAGGATTCAGAAACTTCACCCGCTCCCCTGCAGCCCGGGACCACGGCCTCGGCTAGAGCAGTGCGGGGGTCAGGCTTTGTTTGATTGCCGCGCCTTGGCTATACTAGGGACCTCCGGGTCCGGACACCTGAGAATAGGTGTGGAGAGGAAAGGCGAGGAAAGAAAACTGCACAGTGGGAAAGAATCTCGAGACGGGCCTGGGGATGGGAGGGTCTCATGGGTGGGGCGGGGCCTGGGCCAGCGGTGGGCAGGACCTTCCTCCCAGGGATGGGGCCTACGCACCTGGGAGGTTGGACGTGAAGCAGAAGGCGTCGTAACGTTCTTCCGCGTTGTGACGGTAGCCGTAGTTGCGCACGCCTCCTGAGGCTCCGCCGCCAGCCCCGGCGCTCCCGGCCCCGCCCAGGCCGCCGCAGGGCTCCCGGGGCTGGCTCACCGGGTACTGCACCGAGCCGTCGCGCAGCCAGCCCGCGTTGCACCAGTCCAGACCGTCGCGCCAGGCCGCGTGCAGCTGCTCAGCCGACGCCAAGATGCCGTCCTGCTCAGCGCACGCGCGTTGAGCCTCGGCGAAGGTCAGCTTGTAGCGGCCTCCACGAGGGTGGTAAGGGAAGACTACACCTGAGAGGATACCCAAGGGTCAGCTTGGAGCCCCCCCACCCCCCTCCTCCCCTCAACTCGCATCCACCCACCTGACATCAGGGGTGCCACCTTTCAGTCCATCCCTCACTCTGGCGTCAGACCTGACCAGCCTTTCCCCAGCTCATATCCCTCTTACTTCCTTTGCCTTAAACTTGGGATTCGCTTGACTCTCCTCTTTGACACACTTAATCGTGTCCACCTCCTTTCCACCCCTGGAGACCTGTTTGTGTTCTTTCCATCATTCCACTTGTAGAACTCCTATTCATCCTTAAAAACCCAGCTCCCACATCCCTGCTTCCTTTAGTTCTATGTGCTTCTGACATTCTTACAGCATTGGGACCTGCCTTCTGGTCAAGTTCTGAGCCCACCGAGCTGACTCCCCCACGCTAGGAGCGCATGAATATTTGATCCTAGACAAAGAGCTCTTTGGTCTCCAGGATTACCCAGGACATTTCCCATTGTTTTCCCATCTACCTTCTGTTCGTGAACTCCTCCCTCATCAGAATCACAGTCAACTCAGTTCACTAGCATTCTGTGTGTCTGTGTTTAGGGGAGGACTTTGTGGGTGCAGGTGCATCTCTCAGCAGTTGCAGGAAGGATCAAACAGGAACCAGAGAGAAGAGCTGAAGCCTGAGACTGGAGTTTGAGTCTTGGCTCTGCCACTCACTGGCACGTGTCCTGGTCAAGGATCTAACCTCTCTGAGCCAGTTGCCCATCTGCTAGTAATAGCGTCTTACTCAGGGGTTTTGGGGAAATTAAATGAGAGACTCCAGAGAGCTCTTCAACCAAGCTCCTGGCACATAGAAAACACCCAACAAAGGAGAGCTGCTTTTCTTATTGTTGTTATTCGCTCTTGTTGGGAAGTTCAGCAAGTGAGGGCTAAGAAATCTCTCCTAGAGCCTTCTAAGGTGGAGTGAGGAAAGCAACTAAATGGAAGGGAATTCTTCGAATAGAAACGCCACCTCGCAGCTCCACGGTCAGCCAATCAGAGCAACCCATCTCCTAGGCACAGTGATTGGCTCGTGGATAGGCACATGACTCAAGCTGGGCCAATGAGGGACAACTCTGGGACTCTAGGTAACACTTGAAGGAAATCGATTGCCAAGCTGGGAGGGTGGAAGCCTGGCACTACTTTTTGTTTCCACCCGGGAAACTTGTCCAGGGAAGCAGAGCTGAGGGAAGGATTCCTGAAATGGTCTAAGTGCCTGGATCTCCCTGTGCCTGAATTCTACTGCAGGGTTTCCCAGCCTCTTCGCCACTGACGTTTTGGATTATTCTTTGCTTGGGCGAATTGCCTGTTTTGTGGGATGTTTCACAGCATCCCTGGCCTCTCCCCACTATGTACCATCATAACCTGCTTCTAGACGTTGCTGATATCCCTGAGGAGCAAAATCACCCCAAATCAGAACCATTATCCTACCCCACTGAGCTGCTAAATCCCTTCAGGCCAACTTGACTTGGTTTCTGTCCTTGCAATATCCTCTCTCCTCCCTTAGAAACGCGACTCGTCCTGCCCACAGTCTGGTCACCTTCCAGGTCCAGCTTGACCATGCCCGTGTCATCCTCCAGCTCGTTAGTGACCTCACACTCGTAGCGGCCGTAGTCCTGTAGCGTGACGTTTCGGAGAACCAGGGAGGCGTCCCCGGGCCCATCGCCCTGCAGCTCAGCCCGCCCGCGGTAGCTGCCAAACGCTCGGTGCTGGGGGCCCAACGCCACGAAAACATCGGCAAAGGCCAGCGGGTCCACCACCTTGGTCCACTTGAGGCGGACGCCGTCGTGGCCATGGGTGGCTGCCTCGTAGTGGTAGCGGCAGGGCAAGACGATGGTGCCACCCCGGTGGCTGACCACCTGTCCCGGCGCTGTCTGCACCACCACCGAGCCCGACTCCCCCTCTGTGGACGACCAAAGAGGGTTAAGAAGCTCTAGGGGCGGGGCAGGAGCACCTGGGGAGCGGGGCCTAGGGAAGGAGGGGGTGTAGGAAGAAAAGTTGGGTGAGAGTCAGGAAATCAGAAAGGTAAAGGGGCTCCAGGAGGAAATTAGGGAGGGGGCGGACTCAGAGCGGGAGGAGCTGGGTGGGGACTGTGGCCATCAGGACCGCCCAGCACCCTCCCTCTTTCCCTCTCCGAGCGCTCGGGCGATCCTATTTGCCCACGGCCTCTGCCGGGCAATATCGGCTTCTACGTTCCTGACTCACCCAGCACGTGCACGACCTTCTTCCGCCCGCGCTGCGCCTCCGCCGCGGCGGTGAGCAGCAGGACTCCCCACGCAGCTGCCCAAAGCGCGCCGGGACCGAGGGCCGCCCGAGCACACACCTGGGGGCACCCAGCGCTCAGTCCAGCCTCCTGACTCTGCCCTTTCAGAAGACTAGCCCCCTGCCCCCTGGCCTTCCTTTCTCGAAGCGAGGACTTCTTACACGCCCAGGTCCCCAACCAGCCAGGGTCCCAAGGAGAAGGCTAGCGGACTCTCCCCTCACCCCACTGTCCTGGGACCTCACGACCCTTGCCTTTGCGCAAAGCTCACGCACCTGGACTCACTCTCCATAGTTCTGCGTGGGCAAGCCGCCTGCCCCCGCGAACCCCAACACCGGAGACCCTGAGCCCCGCCCCCTTCTCTCTCTCTCTCTCTCTACGGCCCAGGCCAGAGATTGGGGAGGAGGGGCAGAGAAGCTGGAGCAGCGGCAAGGTTATCTGTACGCCAGGAGACTGCAGCAAACCCGTGCAGGTGGGGGTGGGGGGCGAGGGGGTGGTAGCAGCGGAGACAGCAGGAGATACAGAAAGGAGGCAAAAAAGGAAAAGAGACTGAGACACAGAGAAAGGCAGGGAGAGGTGGAGACAGAAGGGCAGAGACGGGGGAGAGGGGGGAAAGATGGGGAAGCAGAGTCACAAAGGGGGAGAGGGAGAAAAGAGAGTGCCAGAGGGAGACACAGAACAGGGCAAGGAAAGACGGAGAGGGACAGAGACAGAAGGAGAGACGGACAGGGAGAGAAAAGAGAGAGAGCAAGAGGGAAAGAGAGAAGAGAGAGACACGGGTGTGGGGAGAGACACAGAGAGAGAGGGAGAGAAAAGGGAACCGCGGTGACGGGGGGTGGGGAGGGCGGAGAGAAAAGTAGGGAGACACCTAGAACAAGAAAAGGAGAGGCAGAGATGGGAAGAGTGGGAGAGAAAGATACGAGAAGGTGAGAGATAGAGGTGGGGGAGGCGAGAGGGGGAGAAGGGCTACGGAGGGAAACACTGAAGGATGTAGATTCAGAGACACAGAACCCCAGAAAAGGACCTACCGAACCCACGGTCCCACTCACCATCCTGCCGGTGCGGCCCTCGCCCAACGGCCCCCGGGCACTAGGACTGCGTTCCCCGCACACCCAGGAAAGACTGGACAGATCCCAGCAGACAGCGCAATCCTGGCGTCTGCCTGCAAGGGGAGCAGGGAGGGAAGGAGGCAGGCGGACGGGTGGGGGGGGTGTTAAAGGGGACATGGTGGCACCTGCTCTGGGGAGAGGTGGTGATGGGCACAGATGGAGGAAGGGTGCCCTGAACAGTGGGTACCAAGCCAGGTCCCAGCCTGGGACTGACCTGGGCCAGTAAAGGAAAGTTTTTGGGTCTCAGTTCAACTCTCTTTTAAATGGAGCTGGGGGCGGGGACGGTGCTCATAATGCCCCATGTGGTCAGAAGGGCTGAGTAACCTGGGAGAAAGCTTGCAGGTCTCAGTTTCCCCATCTGTCACTGTGTGTGTGCTAAGTCACTCCAGTCATATCCGACTCTGTGTGACCCCATGGACTATAGCCCGCCATCTGTCCATGGGATTCTGTCCATGGATTCTCCAGGCAAGAATACTGGAGTGGGCAGCATTCAAAGGGTCCAGGGCTCCAGCAGCCAAAGATGCTCACTCTGGGATGGGGACCCCACAACAGTCACACACCCTGCAGAGGGGACCTGCAGCAACGGCTCAAGTCTGACTCCGCCCCTCACTCGATGCCTGTTTCCACATCTAAGATATGGAGTTCTGGGTCTTTGGTGACGATCTAGTGGCTAGACATACTATCAGTTCAGTCACTCGGTCATGTCCAACTCTTTGTGACCCCATGGACTGCAGCATGCCAGGCTTCCCTGTCCATCACCAACTCCTGGAGCTTACTCAAACTCATGTCCATCGAGTCAGTGATGCCATCCAACCATCTCATCCTCTATTGTCCCCTTCTCCTCCTGCCTTCTATCTTTCCCGCATCAGGCTCTTTTGCAATGAGCTCTTCATATCAGGTGGCCAAAGCATTAGAGCTTCAGCTTCCAATGAATATTCAGGACTGATTTCCTTTAGGATTGACTGGTTTGATCTCCTTGTAGTCCAAGGGACTCTCAAGAGTCTTCTCCAACACCACAGTTCAAAAGCATCAATTCTTTGGTGCTTGCTTTCTTCACAGTCCAACTCTCACATCCATACATGACTACTGGAAAAACCATAGCTTTGACTAGATGGACCTTTGTTGGCAAACTAATGTCTCTGCTTTTTAATATGCTGTCTAGATTGGTCATAGCTTTTCTTGCAAGGAGCAAGTGTCTTTTAACTTCACAGCTGCAGTCACCATCTTCAGTGATCTTGGAGCCCAAGAAAATAAAGTCTCTCACTCTTTCCATTGTTTCCCTATTGTTTGCCATGAAGTGATGGGACCGGATGCCATGACTTTAGTTTTCTGAATGTTGAGTTTTAAGCCAACTTTTCACTCTCCTCTTTCACTTTCATCAAGAGACTCTTTAGTTCCTCTTTGCTTTCTGCCATAAGAGTGGTATCATCTGCATATCTGAGGTTATTGATATTTCTCCCAGCAATCTTGAGTCCAGCTTGTGCTTCATCCAGCCCAGCATTTCACATGATGTACTCTGCATATAAATTAAATAAGCAGGGTGACAATATACAGCCTTAATGTACTTCTTTCCTGATTTGGAGCCAGTCTGTTGTTCCATGTCCAGTTCTAACTGTTGCTTCTTTACCTTCATACAGATTTCTCAGGAGGCAGGTAAGGTGGTCTGGTATTCCCATCTCTTGAAGAATTTTCCACAGTTTGTTGTGATCCACACAGTCAAAGGCTTTGGCGTAGTCAATAAAGCAGAAGTAGATGCTTTTCTGGAACTCTCTTGCTTTTTTGATGACCTAACAGATGTTGGCAATTTGATCTATGGTTCCTCTGCCTTTTCTAAATCCAGCTTGCATATCTGGAAGTTCACCATTCACATACTGTTGAAGCCTGGCTTGGAGGATTTTGAGCATTACTTTGCTAGCATGTGAGATGAATGCAGTTGTGCGGTAATCTGAACATTCTTTGGCATTGCCTTTCTTTGGGATTGGAATGAATGATGACCTAACAGATGTTGGCAATTTGATCTATGGTTCCTCTGCCTTTTCTAAATCCAGCTTGCATATCTGGAAGTTCACCATTCACATACTGTTGAAGCCTGGCTTGGAGGATTTTGAGCATTACTTTGCTAGCATGTGAGATGAATGCAGTTGTGCGGTAATCTGAACATTCTTTGGCATTGCCTTTCTTTGGGATTGGAATGAAAACTGACCTTTTACAGTCCTGTGGCCACTGCTGAGTTTTCCAAATTTGCTGGCATATTGAGTGCAGCACTTTCACAGCATCATCTTCCACAATTTGAAATAGCTCAACTGGAATTCCATCACCCCCACTAGCTTTGTTGGTAGTGATGCTTACTAAAGTCCATTTGCCTTCGCATTCCACGATGTCTGGCTCTGGGTGAGTGATCACACCATTGTGGTTTTCAGACTCTTTTTGTACAGTTCTTCTGTGTATTCTTGCCACCTCTTCTTAATATCTTCTGCTTCTGTTAGGTCCATTTCTGTCCTTTATTGTGCCCATCTTTGCATGAAATGTTCCCTTGGTATCTCTAATTTTCATGAAGAGATCTCTAGTCATAATATAGATGCCCAGTAAGTATTGGTAGGGGTAGGGAGATCAATCCCCTAACCCACAGTGCTCTGGGCAGGAGTTATCCCTGAACCTGCAACTTCACTCAAGTTCAAAAATCAAATCAGGAGAGGGGACTTCCCTGGTGGTTCAGTGGCTAAGATTGTATGTTCCCAATGCAGGAGGCCTGGATTTGATCCCTGGTCAGGGAACCATATCCCACATGCCACATCTAAGACTTTGCGTGCTATAACTAAAGATCCTGCATGCCACAACTAAGAACTGCAGCAGTCAAATAAATAAAAATAAATATTAAAAAAATTAAAACCAGAGGACAAGGAGCCCTTCCCCCAACTTCTTGGCTGCCCCCCAATTTCAGTTCCTCCCAAATATGAGCCAATCAGACAGCAGACACAGGTCTCTGTGGTTGACGGAGCCAGGACTCTATGCCTAACAGCTGCATTAAGGAGGCATGACCTTGGACCAGGCTCTTCACCTCCTGCAGACTCAGTTTTCCCATCTGGAATATGAGGTGAGATCCAGCATGTAGTGTGAGGTTGGTCATTGGCCTGGTATACAGTAGGTGATTAATAACTGTGTCACACTGTCAGTTATTATAATTTCTTAGTGGAGCTTAGAGTTTGGACTCTTCTCTCCTGATTGTGACCTCAGACAGGTTTCTGGTCCTCTAGGAGCCTTGTTTTTCCCCATCTGGAAGATGGGGCTATGCACACCAACCAGAGGCCAACTTCTCTTGTCCAGCAGCTTAGTTCCTGTGAGTTAAGCTGGCAGTGATGAGTGGGCCCTGGTGGGTTCTGAGAAGAGGGTCCCTTGCCCCATGAAACACTCAGAGCAACATTTTATGCATCAAAAGGATTTTTACTAAAAGGATCCATTGTGGGGGATAATGGATAGGGAAGGTGCCTATGTGGAGTTTGGGTGAGGTGACAGCTGAGCATGCCTGTGGCCCTCTCTGCTGGAACACCTGGACCTTGGACACCCCCATCCCACCCACTGGCCTGAAATCACCATAGCCAGAACTGAAGGCCCCCAGAAACACACCTCCTGTCTCTAAAAAAGCCCAACCCAACCTTCCAAGGACAGGGCTGGCTGGGCACGTAAACTGAGTCTTGGGGGTCCCACAGCCCCCTCAGTGCTCCTTCTCATGGTGGGCTGGGGGCCCAGGAGGTGGGCGTAGGAAGAAGGCGGGGCGCCACAGGCAGCGGAAGGCCAGCAAGTGGGGGCCCAGCGCATACAGTAGGTTACACACGAAGAAGCTGGCCCAGGCATCCTCAGGCACACGGTAGGTGAAGGGCGTGCGCAGGTGCACGGAGGCCCCCATGTGTGAGAACTGTGCCTGGCGGCCAGAAAGGGAGGATGGACGTCACAGACCAGAGGACAAGTCCCAGCATCGCCAGCATCCCACCATGGGGAACCCAAAAGTTCTTCATCCCTATCTCTCTGGTCCTGCTGACCTACCTGTCTCCCCTCTTCAATCCCTCTGTCTCTAAACGTCCCTGTGCCCCACATGTCCTGTCTATTCTTATCCATTTATCTGTGAGCCTCTGCCCAGCTGCCTAACCAGAACCATCTAAGCTCTGTCTGCTGGGCCCTTCACCCCATCTCTCTGACCTCTCTAGTCCCTCCTCCTGGTCTTCCCCACCCTAGGCAGCCTTGACACAAATCCTCTCAATTCTACCTGTAATAGATAAAATAATAATACATCTAATCAAGGTCCTCCTGATCCCACTGCCCTGGCCAGGGTCCAGCCTTTATCACTTCCCATCAGCAACCCAGAAGCATGCCCCCAGCTCTGGACCCTCCACTGCTCAAACACCTTCTATGGCTCCCCCGTGTTCTCAGCACAAGCTCCCAAGCCCAGATTTCAAAGCCCTTAGCATCTAGCTGTCCGTTTATCTTGCCGCTGCCGTCACTCACGTTATGGCTGTCTAAACCACTGTCCCCCTCTGTGCATTTCTTTGTGCTGTTCCCATTCCTGGAATGCTTTTCCCTGCCTAAAGAATTCATACCCATCCATCAAAGCCCGCGCCCCCTCTTTTAAGAACTCTGCCCCTCTGGAATCCCTCTCAGCCTCTGTACCCACTCTGTTCAGTTCTGACCTCATGGGATGGAGTATCTGTGTCTGGCCCGTTTTTCTTTCCAACACTAGGAGATCCTGGGAGCCTGTCAAGGGCCTGGCATCACCCGAGGTGAGCTCAAAGGCAACTGATGAACAGCCCAGAGACTTTCCTAAGCACCGGCCCAGCACACCCCAACCCACCCCACCTCACCTGGCCAATGGCTCCAGCAAATACCAAGGCCCAGTCAGGTAGCCAGGAGCATCCAGGAAAGATGAGGGCATAGATGGCCAGGCCATAGAAAGGCAGCACATAAAACATATTCACCAGCATCTGAGGGGCACACAACTGATGGAATGAGTAGCTGCTCAGTTAGGTCTCCTGATGCCCCTCAGGTGGTGGCCCCAGGGAGGATCTGGCCAGCCTCAGACTCTATCAAGATTGGGGTTCACTGTATATCCCACCCTTGTGGAAATTACTCCTTTCTTTCCCTTGGCTTTCTCATACACTGGGCCCACCCACCTTCCTCTATATGTAGCATGTGACCCTGGCCTGATCAATCAGAACATCCCAGCCCCCTGGCCATAATAATCAGCTTTGAGCATGTGACTTAAACTCGGCCAGTCAGAGCCTACTCAAGAGTTACACTTAAGCATTGAGAAATTCAGGGCTCAGTCTCCTCTGAGGGGGCTAAACAGGGAGAATGGAAGCCTAGAGACACCCGAGGCTGTCTCTGCCATACTACAAAGGCGCCACCTGGGAGTGGAGCACATGCAAAGAAAGCAGAGCCCGGAGACAGAGTAGCTTTGAGCTCCTGGATCCAGCCATACCTGAAGACCCCATCTGTACGTTTTTGGTAGGACAATAAATTCCATTTGTGCTTCAGCCAGTTTGACTTGTGTTGTTTTGGCACCTTCATCAAAGGGGCCCAGCAGATCCCTAACCACAGCAGGACCATGGCCCTCTCCTCCCACCTGCCCTCTCACCTGCACCTTTGGATAAGTCACGGGGTCTCTCAGGTATGGTTCATACTGATAGATGTAGACAAAGCAGGCATCCATGGGGCAGTCCAGTACCACCTAGGGCCCACAGACAAACCAACAGCCTCAAACATCCCTCCCATAGGGATATTCCCCCACTCTCCTGGGAGGGGCCCATACCCCCTGCTCTGGCCTGCCCCAGCCTTGGTTTTCTCCTCTGAGAATCCATAGATACTTGAGCTGGGGAGAAGGCTACAGGGAATGGGACTTTGTGATGGAACACTCAGATTAGACTCAGTAAACTTCCCTGGATGATTAGGTGGGAGAGCAGTGGCCTTTCTCTGCACTGGATAAAGAAGTTAAAGAAGGGAGGGGAGGGGACTGCAGGCAAGTAGGCTGGCCAGTGCAGACTCACCAGGCCCCGAAAGAGGGTGAAGAATGCAGCAAAGATGAGGTAGATGATGAGGGCCAGGTCAACTGGGCGCCACAGAAGGCCCTTTCTTTGGTCCTCCTCCACCTGCCCCATGAGAAATAGCATGAGAAATCTGGTATCCAACAGGCACTCAGTGAAGGCTCATCCCTTCTTCCCTAATCACCAAGGAGATCTTTCCAAGGAGATAACGTCTTTGGCGAGAAGCAACCTAAATGGGGAACATTCAGGCATTTGGGACAAGGCTGACCTCGGGGTAAGGGACTCACCATGTTGGGAGTGCAGCAGGTTGGCACCTGGTTGTGGTTGAAGACCCTCAAGCCAGCCCAGCATGGGACCAGCAAGAAAGGAATGGTGAGGAAAAATGTAGGCCTGATCTCTGAGCTGTATTTGCCTGCCATGGTAGGAGAGACATGGTGTCACGAAGCGAGGATCTCCCAGGCCTGGCTGGACCCTTTGGCAGGGCCACGTCAGAGCCCCTGGCTGGAAGCTGTTGAGTCACAAATGCCATCCTAGCTCAGCCCTAACACCTCTGACTCCCCAGTGCTTGTAAGATGATGACCAGGCTCCTCAGCCTGGCCTTCCTCAATTTACCTTCGGGACACAGCTCCTAGACTTCAGCTGTTTATGGTTCCCCCTGGAAACACCCTGGATATTCCTCTTTCACAGCCATCCCCACATCCCTGGCTGCCTTCTCTGCTCTGTCTCCCAAGACCTACCTACAAAGCTGTCAGTCTGCCCTCTGGATCCACTTTAAGAGTCCCTTCTTATGTCAAGAGCATTCTGGGCTAAGTCCCTGGGGTCAGGGACCACTAGCTGGGGAAGAAGTGGAATGTGCGTCCATTCCTCCAAGAGG
Source organism: Oreotragus oreotragus (assembly GCA_006410675.1). NCBI lineage: Eukaryota > Metazoa > Chordata > Mammalia > Artiodactyla > Bovidae > Oreotragus > Oreotragus oreotragus. The sequence goes on from SJYX01020368.1 coordinate 384,059, forward strand.
AAAATGCGAGAGATGTGGGGAAAGTCTGCCGACTTAGACTGAATGGAAAGGCATGCAGTTGGCGGGGGTGGGGGGCTGCCCTCTGCAGACACTGGAAAAGGTATGGAGGACCCCGTGGGGCCTGACTTCCAGATGCGGGGCAGTGACCCAGCCCAGGGAGACAGGATTCCACAGAGCCAAGTCCTTACCAAGGATGTTTCCTGGAAGGAACACTAGGATGCTCATGATGAAGGATCCCAGCCAGTAGAGTCCAAGGTTCCGGTAACTCTTCCTGGGTGGGAGATGGAGGAGTAACCGGTAGATACCTGTCCCCTAGTCTCAGAGGGTCAGGGTCCAGAGACCAATCTGGGCTCCCCAGGTCTGGACCCCTTCAGTTTCACCCAAGACAGAAGGGACAACAGGGAGTTGAATGAGGGAATGAACAGTCAGACCCTATGTCCAAGGATAGCAGTGGCTGCCCAGGTACGGGGTGACATAACAGAAGAGAATCGACCACCACAGACACCTGTGGCGTTCCCTGAATCCTTCTCCTAGCCATCCCTGTCTAAGCCCTAGAGGGACATCCTGATTTCCGCTACACACACTTCTGGCTTCACCCTGGCCTGGGACCTTCCACCTAAGAACTCCGCCTCCTTCCCAGGGTCCAGGTGCCACCCTGCCCGCCTCGCGCACCTTTTACGGATGGCACCAGTCATGGCCAGGTAGAGGAGGTAGTGAACAATGCCATCCCAGTAGCAGATGAAAACTCCATGTGCCGTGCGCAGGTATGGCTCACCCTGCAGGGGCAGGTGTGGGGCTCAGACAGGCAGTAGGACTGCGGGCATCCCAGACCGCGCCCGACATACCTCCTTGGTGTAGAATGCCATGAAACCCGCCATGTAGCCGTCTTCCTGGAGAGCAATAAGGAGGTCCACCACGGATGTGAAGGCGAAGACTGCGAAGACTACGGGGAGAGCCGGAGAGCCAGCGGGCATTGGCAGTGCGGGGGCGGGGTAGAGATTAGGTGTGGGCGGGGCCTGAGAGCTCTTGCTGGGGACTCAGTTTCCCAAAGCCTCTGTGCAAAACTGCTCCCAGGCCCAACCCCACAAATCACATGACCCACGACCCTTCCTCACAGGTAGGCACAGTCCTTAACTTAAAGGTGTCCACAGGTTGATGAGAAAGGCACTGTTCTGGCACTCAGGAGCCCCAAGTCAGAAGGGGGAGGCCCCCTGAGATTTCCCAATCAACAGGGGGTCTCCAGTCTCTCTGAGGTTCTCCAGTCTGATGAAGGCCCTTCCAGGACTGCCACTCTGATGCAGGAAGCCCTTGCCCAAACAGTTCTCTTCCCCAGGACCCTCCCACCAACTCACCAGCATACAGTGGGTCATAATAGATGTCACTTCGGGACAAGCTGTATATTGCCAAGGAGAGCAGACCCAGGATAAGGGTGCTCATCAACACCACCCCCAGGGGGCTGTGGAGAGGAAAAGCCAAGTCAGGGAGGCCAGGCCCATTTTGAGACCCTATTGCACCCTGGGGCAGAGCAGACACCAGGAAGTTCCAGGTGACCAGGATGAAGTTCCTGTCCATCAAGGAAAGCCATTCCCTGAAACTCCCATTTCCCAGCACCAGGCTCTTGCTCCAGCTGTTTCTGACCCACCGCCTCAGTTCAGTTCAGTTGCTCAGTCATGTCTGACTGTTTGCGACCCCCATGGACTGCAGCACACCAGGCTTCCCTGTCCGTCACCAACTCCCAGAGCTTGCTCAGACTCATGTCCACTGAGTCGGTGATGCCATCCAACCATCTCATCCTCATGCCCCATCCCCTAACTCCTTCCAAAAGTCTTTCCACTTGGCAAAGTCCTATTCATCCTTCATGGCCCATCTACATTGCTCCTCTTCCAGGTACAGAGGGAATCTCTGTCAGCCCCTTCTGACTATGTGATTTATCCGGTCACCTGCTGATGTGTGTCAGCTTGCTTATTCATTCAACAATTCCAAGACCCTCTGTGGTCAGTTCCAGTGCTCACAACCACCAAAGGATCTCTAGAGCTTAGCTGTGTACATCTCATTTGTCTGAAGCTCCTGACTCCTCCCAGATAAAGTCCAAATGTTTCCATCAACCCCACCCCACTCTGCCCTGATCTGTTTCTATCAACCTGATAAGGCACGTCAACCACCTGCAGAGATAATAGAAGCCAGGTCTCTCTGGGCAGCCCTGAAAACTTGGCAAATCAAGGAAGGCCCAGAGAGTGTGGGAGACATATCCAAGGTCACATTCTCCCCTTACACTCTCTCCAGATCCCTACCTTCCCCCGACCTCTTAGGATTCCCATTCTTGCCCCATCCAACCAACAATGACAATTATAGTAATTAGCTGAGACCACAACAGCGTCTTGGCACACAGTTCATAATCCTTGACTTGTAACTATGGAATGAGTCTAGGATTATGTTCATTACACAATGAAGAAACCAAGGCTCCCAGGGGCAACCTGGCTCACTTGGGTTCAAGGAGGGTGGAACCAGGAATTTGTACCCAAGGAGCCAACTCCTCAGTCAAGATTCCCTCTACCCCATTGTCTGTGTTGGTTTTGAGGGTATGAGGGATTGGTCATGGCTGGTATTCAGTGGCTGGATCCACAGGGTTGAGGCCTGGGGTTAGGTGATAGGGACGGGGAGGTGGAGGCATGTAGGGGAAGCTGAGGCTGTGTACAGGGTGGGCCAGCCAGCCCCTGAAGAGAAGAAAGTGTCTGTCAGGCAGGCGATGGAGGAACTGTCTGGTATGGGTAGCGCAGCAGAACTTGCGTGTGGCAAGACGGGTCACTGGGGCCTTATCTGGGACAATACTTTGACCCTTGGCGACTTTGGAGTCTGTGCTGGGCACATCCCTGGGAAAACTCCAGAGGCCTTCCAGAACCCTGCCTTGTTAGGGGTTCTGTTTCTCAAAGTCCCTCCCCCCAGGCCCCAAACGTCCCAGGAGCGCCCCCAGCTCCACCACACTGCTCCAGCCGGCTGGAAGGGTATTTCCGGTCGGAAGGACGGGTTCTCCTGACCCAGCCCGCTTCTCCCCCGGGCCAGCGGCGCAGGGCCGCTCGGCTCAGGGGAGCCCGTGCGTCCGCATCCCGCCCGCTTCGCACCCTCACACCCCAACCCGGCCCTGCCGCCCCAGAGGCCGCCTCCCCAGCCCTTCCCGCACGCACTACGACAGCACCGAGACGTAGTTGAGCGCGAAGGACAACGGGAGGGCGCCCAGCGACAGAAGCGCGATTTTGCCCGCCAGGGGCGGGATGTCCATAGCGGCGGCGCCGGGACCCGGCTCGGTTCCTGCGTGGCTGTGCCTCTGGGCGCCGAGGTGCCAGGGACCCAGCCAGACTCGGCCCCGCCTGGCGCAAAGGTCGCCCCCTCCACCCCCGCACCCCCAACCCCCCCACCGCTGTGATTGCCCCGCGAGCTCCCGGGGAGCCTCCGAGGCCCCTCCCTCTCCCAGCGGCCCCTCCCCTCCATTGATAGCCTCGCCGGACTCGGGGCGGTCCCTAAGCCCAGCCGGTTTCGCTTTCTATTAATGCTAATCAGAATACAACTCCTCGGGATGCTTCCATTTCTGCGTCCTGGAGGTCCTCAGCCAGCAACTTCACTAGGATCCAGTGGGTACTGATTCTGCGTTTCTGCCCACTGACAAGAGAAACTTACCCGCCTGGGTGCAAAGTTCCCTTTAGTGCCCTGGGATTTGAGTTTTCCTGCGATGGGCTCAAACAAATTTAAACACGTGTCTAGGTGTGACGTTTTGGCTGGGCCCTGGGGGTGGGGGGCGGGGGAGGCCATCTCAAGGCAGACTGCCAGGGCCCAGGGTTGGCGACACCTTGAAGGGCTCCGTGATCCTCTACTGTTTCTTCCTTCTATACTGAACACCTGCTAATGTGGGCGGGTCCGAAGGGGCGGCAAAGGATGGTGAGGAGTTTGATGACGGTGTTCCTGGCAGGAAGAATAGCTCAAGCTTTGGGCTGAGCAGAAGGGAGACACTAGGGCTGAGGCGGTTGTGGAGGTTCATAGAGCAACGTGGGGTGGGCTTGGAGGATTCTGGACAGTCGGGAGGAGGCTGGGCTCCGTCATGGGACAAATGCAAGCAACCCCTCCCTGGTCACTGGACCAGGGAGGGGTTGCAGGATGGAAGGAAAATTAGGAAGCAGCTAGCAACCCCTCCAACTAACCTTGGATTCTTGCCCATGTGGTATTTGTGGCTGCAGGAAGTAGGGTAAGCAGTGGGTAAGCAGTGCCCACTTGATTCTTGTTGGACAACCAAGGAAACCTAGAGTCCTTTTTTTTCGGTGGTGGTGGGGGCGGGGGAAGCTGCACCATTAGGGCTTTGGGACTTTAGTTACCTGACCAGCGATGGAACCTGGGGCACAGCTGTGAAAGTGCATATTTTAACCACTGGACCACCAGAGAATTCCCTGGGGTAAAACTCTAACCCTCACATCCCCCACTCCCTGCTCCTGGCCTAGCCAGGACCCCATCTCCATGGGCCAGCTGGGTCCCCTCTCTGAGCCTGAGTGACAGGATGATCTTTGGCCACTGACTCAAAACCTTCCTTCCTCAGGGGCCTGTTTCACTTGATGCGAAGTTCAGGTTCCTCTGCGCTGACCTGACCTGAATCTCCAGCCTCCTTTCTTGACCTTTCTCAACTCCAGTGGTTTCAGTTCCCTACATGCCCCCTCTCCTGTCTGCAAGATGGACCCTCTATTTCCCCACCTCTTAAAGCAGGCTGCAGTGTCCTGTCCTCCAGGCAGCTCACCCGGTCCCTTCAGCCCTTTACCCCTGGAGGGCCAGGGGTCTGGTCTTACACCCCGTATCTGAGAGATGCCTACACATCCACCCGGCATCTGGAGGCCTCCTCTTCCAACTCTCCCCCTGGCTGGGGCTGAAGTCCATGGTCCGAGTCTGGTGATCCTTTTGGTCACTGAGCATTAAATGGAGGGGTGACCTGGCCTGGAGTGCAAGGTGTTAGGGACCAAGCCCCAGGGTTTCCATGGCTGGAATCTGGCACCCAGAACTACACCCTTCTGCTCAGGACTCCCTGCCAGGGCAGGCTGCATGTCATCCCCTTGCCTTGCCCTGGGAACAGCATCCATGGAAGGGAGGCAGGGTAGTGTGTGCCACTCCACCCAGGAAGCTGCTGCTGAGACTCCCAGACTCCCTCACTGAGACATTCCCCGGACCACCTCCACCACGGGTCCTGGCTCCTCTTCACAGCACTCATCAGCCCCAGATGGTGTTAGGGGTTCATGGCCACAGCCCCAGCAGAGTGTGGGTGCCCAGGGCAGACCCTGTCCATCTGGGCCACAGTCAGTGCTGTTTGCTGAACGGCTGTGAGAACTGCAGGCTGGCCCAGGAGCCTAATGCCAGCTCGAGTCCTCAGACCCCTTGAGCCTACAGCGGCTGAGCAGGATCCACTGTATGGGGCAGGGGGGTGAGCTGTAGGCGTCCCCAGTCGCCCAGGCCGTGATATTCCAAGCATGGCTCACAGATTTTTGGAGACCTTGCCCAAGTTGCTCACTTAAGATTCCCAGGTGATTTCTGCACAAACATGAGGCACCAGCTCTGGAGATGGGGTGAGCTCTCAGCACACACCATGGTCTGGGCTGCCCACTAGCCTCCCCTCTTCCAGGAGGCGCGTGATGTCCCAGTCCAGTGTATCTGTCCAGGAAGCTGTCTCCCAGAGGCATGAGCCCTAGGGACTTGTATGCCCACCCTACTCTGAGGATGCAGGGCCGCCGGGCTGGCTTGGGCCACAGCATCACCAGCCCGGTCTGCTGTATGCAGCGTGGGCGGGAGGCCCTGTCAGTGCTACCTGTCAAGAGGTGAGGGGCACAGGTGTGCCCTGGGTCCACCTGCCTTGTGGGTCTGAGGGAGAACTGGGCCTGCCTGGGGAGCCCTCCTGGGCCTCCCCCTGTGGCACAGTGCCAGGCTAGAAGGTCCCTTATGCCCTCAGCCTAGGTGTAGCCACATCTCCTTCAGCTGCTGGCCGCCCCTCCAAAATTCCTCTCCTCAACTCCAACCCAGGCTGATGGGGGACCCCACGAGTACACAAAGGTCCAGGTGATTTTCCAGGATTCTGTGGGCATTGGGCAGCCTTCACGGGTGCATCCTGTCCCCCGTCCACCATGGCCCTGCTGCTAAGGAACAGGAGGGGTTTCTGGTGATGGCAAGACCAGGCTGCCACAGCAGGCAGGCTCTGGGGTTTTAATACACAGCACAACACTCGCAACAACGGGAAGGGCGGGCAGAAATGCAGGCTGGAACATTCCACAGTCCAGGGATGGTCAGTCTTTTGGAAAGTACACTTGTGCATTTCTCCAGAATACTCAGTAGTAAGGCCGTCTGGGGTTGTTCTGTGGGAAGCAAGAAAGATAAAACGGGAGGTGATTATGCTAACCGAAGACAGCGGTTCCTCCCATCCAGAACCTAGCAGGAGCAGCGAGCTCACATTCTCCAGGAGGGAGGGCAGCTTTGGGGAGGAGAGTCAGACTTGAACACAGGGGAGAAGCGGGAGGTGGCTTTGCTGTGAGCCTAGCTGGACTGCAGAAGTAGGCACACTTCTTTACCAGCACCGCCACCCCTCCAGGGGAGGAACTGTGGTGACCCAGCAGAAACAAGATGGGGGCGGGGACACACGCACCAGGGGGTTGGGACGGAAGCGGTAGGCCAGCATCATCCTCTTGCGGAAAGCCTCGTATTCGTCATCTTCCTTGGAGAGCTCGGCTGGCCGGTCAATGCCAAAGCCAGCGCCGTCTACCGTGGTGGTGCCCCTGCATTGGGGCAACGGGCGGGGTGAGCAGGGGAGCAGGATGGGGCCAGCGGAAAAGGGGGTGAGGGACCGGAGCTTGGGGGCAGGGAGGCCTCACTTGCCCTGGATGGGCTCAGCAGCAGCACCCCAACGCAGCTCCTTGTGGGGGGTACACCGGGCTGGGCAACACCTGCCTGGGACCCAACTGGCACTCTGAGAAGATGGCGAGCCCAGGGCGGTCCCGCCACCAGCGTCCGTAGCCCTGACCTGTGTCTCTGCGTGGGGACTCTCCTCTGCCCCCCGGCCCCAGCACTGGAGGCCACACTCACTTGTTGACGGGGTTCTTGATGCCCTGTCCCTCCGAGCCCAGGCCGTCCCCCTCCTTCCAGCCCATCTTCATCAGCATCTGGTAGCCGATGTTCTCGATCGTCAGCTTGAACTCCTTGTACTCTGAGTAGTCAGGCTCACGGCCTTCCTGCAGGGGAGGAGGCGGCCGTCATCCACCCGGGCTGTAGCCACTCCCAATCCCAGCTCTGGCCCAGAACCTCCCTCCACCCATGGCCTCTGGGACCACCTGCCCCTCTGCCTCCCTACCACCATGTCAGACTCTTTGAGAAAAGATCAAGCTGCCTCCTGTCAGGGTCCCCGGGGCCAGAAGCAGCGCTGTGTTCCCTGGTGGCCAAGTCAGAGGGCAAGATGACAGGTCACACAGGCCTTGACCACCATGAGAAAGAGCCACGGTTCACCAGCGAAGACAAAGCTCATTTTCCAAGAGCTATCTGTCACACAGAGCGCTAAAAAGAAGCCATGATCGATAAGGCGACCACCTCACTGACAAGACGATGTGCTACAACGCAGTTTTACAAAAACCCTCAAAAGCCGACGTGGAGTGTTCTACATCAGCTCTCTCTTCTTCAGCACCAAGGCAGCACGGGAGGAATGCTTTCATTCTGGAGAGCCCAATACACGGGGGTGTCTGCCTGAGAAATGCCTTGCCTGTAATCTGCACTTAACTGGCTCCACTGGAAGCAGAATTTCCCTAAAGCCCCGGTAAGCGTTTCTAAAGCGGCAACCGAGCTGCTGTTTACTAACGTCCTACACAGATGGCCTCTGTCACAAGCAGACGCCGCTCCTGGAAGAGGGCTCAACTCCCCCTGTGAGCCAGGGGGCCTGAGGGCACCGCCGGTGCCTGCCCCGGGAGGCGGCTGCAGTCGGGCTCTTCCCAGTCACCTTCAGGGCCTTGAAGGTCTCCATGAACTTCTCCAGCTCGTCCGGTGGCAGGAAGTCCCCGATGAAGTGTTTGCCCCGGCCCATCTTCGTCAGCTGCTCCGCCCATTCTGCCCAGAGACAGGGTAAAGGTGAGAGGAGGAAGGAGCGGGTGGTGGCCCCGCAGTCCCAGTATGAGTCTCAGGCGGAGTCTGGGGCCGTGGGGAACGAATGAGGCAGCTGCTGAAACCCTGACACGAGCCGCCGCTCTCCCACACAGCCCTCCTGGGTACTGCGTTCAGGCGCCAGGGAACACTCAGAGGACCATGCATTTATCACTGAAGAAACAGGCACAAGAGGCCAACTCTCTTGCCCAGGCCTTACAGGCTGGGCAGGTGGCTCAAGACCCCGGTGTGCTGCCTCCAGGTGCCTCCTGGGCGGCAGAGGGGGCTCCCCGAGCCCGCAGCGCCCTGAAGGCAGCCTGCGCCCGGCGCGCCGCCCGCCACCCTGGAGTCCCCCTGGCCCACCTCGAGTCTTGTCCATCTCCATGCGCCGCAGCTGGTGCTCCCAGGTGCCCAGCTCGCTGTCCACCTCCTCGTCACTGTCGTAGCCGTGCTGGTGCTGCTGCAGTGCCCTCTCCCACAGCAGCTGCATGTCCTGCATCGCGCGCTTGTGCTGCATGATCATGTCGTACATCTGCTGCATCTGCGGGCAGCGCGCACCAGTGAGCGAGGCCCCCACTTCCGTGCATGGTGGGCGCTCCCTCCCCGTCCCTGGGGCAGGCACAGCGGCGCAGCTCGGAGCAAGTGTGCAGGAAGGCACTGAATCTGGTGCCGGGACGTGCCCTGGGTTTCCTGAACCTCTGTTTTGAGCAGGAGGACCTCTCTCTAGTTTTTCCCAGAGGCTGGCCTAGAATCTGCAATATCCTGGGCACCATTCACTATGGCCCGAATGAGGGTGATGTGGGCTTCTGAGCCCTGGGAGGATCGAGGGTGAGGTGATGCGGCTGCCAGCCTGAAGGTGGTGGCCTGGGCAAGTTGTGGTCTGTGTCCTGGCCACAGAACACCCGGTGAGCCAGCCGTCCCTCCAACAATGCCCAAGACCATCTGGGCAGCTGTCACACCATTCAGGGCACCTGGTACCAGCCAGGCTTATTCTGTATTGAGTGCCAGAGGGAACTATAAGGAAAAGTTAAATGGAGACCATCCAGTCGGGACCAGCCCCCCAGTGCAGTGGGGAGCAGCCACGAAGCATTTGGGGCAGAGGCTGTTCAGGCAGCATGAGAAGGCCAGGCTCTGGACACAACTGTGGGCTGGGGAGGGTCCTTGGGGGATGGCCTGCCATTGACAGGGGACCTACCTAACCAAGGGCCTCTGCCCTGAGTGTGGGGTCCACCTGGCACCACACAGAGGCTCAGAAAGAACACACTGTGACCACTGCGCCGCCAGGCAGAGTGGGAGACAACGCCCACCAGCCCTGCGGGGCCTGCCTGCCCTGCCCCCTGGGCCTTACCTCCTGTTGCTCCTTCAGCTGCTTCTTCTGGGCATCCGAGAGCTCCGTGACACCCACCAGACCCACGGGCTTCCCCTTCTCGTAGCCAAGACCCTTGAGGTCCTGAACTAGAAATAAGACACAGGCTGGTCAGCACTGCACACGTGGGCACAGCCACGCACTTGTGTCCAAGGCACAGTCCATGAGCTGACGGCACCTGAGGCGCCCGCCACGTGTGGCAGGACCCTGACGCGGGAGCAGTCAGCATGCGCGCCACGTGATGGCCTTGTGGGGCTCTGCTCTGCTGCATCCTGTGCATGGAGCGCCATTCCCCTGTGAGGCAGGCTCTACGACCCCCACTGCCGATGCTGACACTGAAACGCAAGAGGTCTGGGCCCCACTCAAGGTGACAGAGCTAACAGGTGACAAGGAGGGGAATCTGCACAGCCAGAGACGTGGCAGCTGACAGTGTGCGTGCACGCGTGCACACGGGCTCCTGGGAGCAAGCCCTACAGTGAAGAGACACCCGGTGCAGACACAGAGGTGTGGAGCCGGCATAAGAACGCTGTTAATGCCTGCCTGAGAGGCAGCCAACTGTCTTTAAAGCAACTAACATTTAATCTGGTGTCAGCTTTGGAGCTTGGCTGGAACCCACAACAGTAATTCACATGAAGATGCTGTGAAGGCTCCATGTGAGTGCTGGAAGCAACCTCCCTGCAGGGGGTGGCTGCCTGGGGAGCAACTCAGGCAGAAGAAGGGCAGAGGCCTCTCTGGACTGAAGAGCCAGGTCTTCCCAGGTCAGTGGGGCTGGGACTTTGCCTGCAAGAACCACTCGCAGGTGCTTTTGGACCCTAAGATTGTCCCTTAATTCCTCAGTCTGTGGGGGCTCTGGAGGATACTGGGGAACACCGTGGAGAGAAACAAAGGAGCCAAGGTCTCAGCAATCTGCTGTTCACCTGGATCAGGCCTGAAGTCCCTCTCCTTCCCCAGCCGCTTCAACAGTGAGCAGGCGGGTGGGGGCTGCCCACAATTCCCTGGGAACAACGTGGGCCACTGGGGCTTGAACCTGAACCTGAGACTCTGGAGCCGGGATGTGTCCCCTAGATCGTGAAGGACACTTCTTCTGCAGCTGGGGCTGGACCTCAGGGACATGACCTCTGGGCTGCGACATGCACGCATGAGAGCAGCCCTCGCATCTGAGCACCCTTCTGCAGACTGGGCACCACGTTTGGAACCTGGGCAGCAATTTGATCCCAGCACCATCAACCCTGGGCAGAGATGGGATCTAGAGCCCCAGTGGGTGCTGAACTCTTCAGGTAGTAGCCTTTCTCTTTAGCCAAGGGAGCACTGAACAGGAGGCTACTCTCAGAGTGGGCAGGGCCAACAAGCCAGCCTGTGACCTGGTGAGATGCCTTCCATTTCAGCCCATGCCTGGGTGGCAAATGTAGGTGTCGGCGTCAGGTCACACAGGACTTTTCTATGCTTGTGTGTCCAGCGCCAGTCAAGTCAGGGCTGAGGGAGGTTGAGAGAGCTCTGCCCATAGTACAGGCTGCGTGGCGGAGTCAGACAGAGAGCATGAGCTTACTGGTCATCAATATCACCTACATGATGCCATGACAACAGACCCCCACCCTTAAGGGTCTGTGGTAGAAAATGGGTAACGAGGCCACTTGTTGGCTGTCGCTGGAACTGCTGTCCAGGAGAGGGAAGCTGGAGATAGCTGCACGAAACTGACTGTAGCGATTCCTGTGCTTATCATTATCATTGCTGTGCTTACATTTCCTGAGCCTTCTGTGACAAGGCTAAATCCGAGTACTTTAGAGCTTAGGAAAAATCAGGACATCCATATGTTGTCTATAAGAGATTTACTTTAGATATAGACACAAACAGGTTGAGAGTGAAAGGAAGGAAAAAGATGCAAATAGTGACCAAGAGAGAGCTGCTCTGGCCACACTAGTACCAGACAAGACAGACTAAATCCCAAAAGATTACGAGAGACAAAGAAGGATGCTGCCTATTAACAAAAGAGGTGCTATAGAAAGAAAATATAACAATTAAATATACCTATACATAAGACCTTGGGGCTTCCCTGGTGGCTCAGATGCTACAGAATTTGTCTGCGATGCAGAAGACCTGGGTTCAATCCCTGGGTTGGGAGGATTCCCTGGAGAAGGGTATGGCAACCCACTCCAGTATTCTTGCCTGCAAAATTCCATGGACAGAGGAGTTTTGCGGGCTACAGTCCACGGGGTCGCAGATAATCAGACACAACTGAGCGACTCACACACACAGACCTAACAGAGCTCCAGGATAAATGAAGCAAAACCTGACAAAACTGAAGGGAGAAATAAACAGTTCTGTAGTAACTGCTGACGACTGCAATATCCTGCTTTAAATTAGGAACAGAGCATCTACACAGAAGACCAATAAGAACACACAGGACTGAACACCAACCACTGCAAGCCAACCGAGACCAACTAGACGATCTACAGGGCGCACAGGCCAACGGCAGCAGAACACACAGTATTCTGGAGCACACCCGGAACATTCTCCAGGATAGGCCCTATGCCGGGTGACAGAACAATCTGAATAAAAGTCATCTTTTCTGATCAAAATGGAATGCAATGAGAAATCAGTGACAGAAGGCAAACTGGAAAACTCACAAATGTGGAAACTAAACACAGTCTTAAAAACCAATGGGTCAAAGAAGAAATCACAAGAGATCAGAAAATGCTTAAGAGATAAATAAACGTAAAAGCACAGCACACACCAAAATTTACAGGGTGCAGCAAAAGCAGGGCCAAGAGGAAAATCTATAGTTGTAGATGCTCGAATTAAAAAAGAAGGCAGGACCAGCACCTAGCTGTATATCATAAGGAACCAGAAAAAGAAGAAAAAACTAATTCCTGAGCTAGCAGAATGAAGGAAAGAAAGATCAGAATGGAGATAAAAGAAATAGGAAATAGAAAAATATCAGAGAGAAAAATCAACGAAACCAAAAGTTCGCTTCTTGAAAAGACAAAGGAAATGGACAAATCTTTAGATAGACTGCCTAAGGAAAAGAGAGAAGACGCAGCTACTAAAACAACAGGGAGATACAGCAGTCAACTTCATCAGTAGGGGATAAATTCCAAGATCCCCCACAGGCTGCCTCAAACTGCACACAGTACTAAACCCTGTATATATACAGACACACACACGCAAAAAGGAAATGGACAAATCTTTAGATAGACTGCCTAAGGAAAAGAGAGAAGACGCAGCTACTAAAACAACAGGGAGATACAGCAGTCAACTTCATCAGTAGGGGATAAATTCCAAGATCCCCCACAGGCTGCCTCAAACTGCACACAGTACTAAACCCTGTATATATACAGACACACACACGCACCCCCACTGCATACATACCAACCCATGATAAAGTTTAGTTTACAGATTAGACACAGTAATATTAATAACAGCTAATAATAAAATAGAACAGTTATAACAATTCCCTGGTGGCTCAGACAATAAAGCGTCTGCCTACAATGCGGGAGACACATGGGTTCGATCCCTGGGTTAGGAAGATCCTCTGGAGAAGGAAGTGGCAACCTACTCCAGTACTCTTGCCTGGAAAATCCCATGGATGGAAGAGCCTGGTAGGCTACAGTCCGTTGGGGTCGCAAAGAGTCGGACAAGACTGATCGACTTCACCTTATAGTAAAAATTATGTGAATGTGGTTTCTCTCCCAAAATATTTCATCACAAATGTAATGCGTTTTCCATCTTAACAAAGCACATGTTTAGCAGACACCGTGGCTGTAACTTTTGGAGTTTGAGATATGATGGCAAAACTAGCACAGATTTCTTTTTCCTTCTTCACAATTTCATAAAGATGCCTTTTTTTTTTTTTTACTGTAGATCTTCGCAACTGAAGATTATTAAGCCAAGAACTTTAAGTAACTCTTTACTTAAAGGAAATACGTTACAGCTTCTCTTTGGCATGTCTGAATTGCCAGCATCACTACTCTTGTGCTTTGAGGTCATTATCAAGGAAAACAGTAAAGTAAGGATTATTTGAACGTAAGCACTGCAATACCATGACAGCCAATCTGATAACCGAGTGACTAAGTGACTAATGGGTGAGCACTGAGGAACTGGTGCCTTTGAACTGTGGTGCTGGAGAAGCCTCGTGAGAGTCCCCTGGACTGCAAGGAGATCAAAGCAGTCAATCCTAAAGGAAATCAACCCTGAATATTCACTGGAAGGACTGATGCTGAAGCTCCAATACTTTGGCCAGCTGATGCGAAAAACTGACTCACTGGAAAAGATACTGATACTGGGAAAGATTGATGGCAAAAAGGAGAAGGGGACGGCAAACGATGAGATGGTTAGATAGCATCACTGATTCAATGAACATGAATCTGAGTAAACTCCAGGAGATAGTGAGGGACAGGGAAGCCTGGTTGCTTGCAGTCCATAGGGTCGCAAAGAGTCGGACATGACTTAGCAACTGAACAGACAATAAGAGTGGGTGGAATAAGTTAAGACAAAGGGAGGATTCATGTTCCGGGTAGCGTGGACCAGACAGCACAAGATTTCATCACAATTCTCAGAATGGGCTCACAATTTGAAATTTATTAATTTTTTATTTCTGGAATTTTTCATTTAATATTTTTGGAACACAGATGATGGTGGGTAACCGAAACCACACAGAAAGCAAAAACATAGATAATGGGGAACTACTGAAGCAAGAGAGTTCCAGAAAAACATCTATTTCTGCTTTATTGACTATGCCAAAGCCTTTGACTGTGTGGATCACAATAAACTGTGGAAAATTCTGAAAGAGATGGGAATACCAGACCACCTGACCTGCCTCTTGAGAAACCTATACGCAGATCAGGAAGCAACAGTTAGAACCGGACATGGAACAACAGACTGGTTCCAAATAGGAAAAGGAGTATGTCAAGGCTGTATATTGTCACCCTGCTTATTTAATTTATATGCAGAGTACATCATGAGAAACGCTGGGCTGGAGGAAGCACAAGCTGGAATCAAGACTGCCGGGAGAAATATCAATAACCTCAGATATGCAGATGACACCACCCTTATGGCAGAAAGTGAAGAGGGACTAAAGAGCCTCTTGATGAAAGTGAAAGAGGAGAATGAAAAAGTTGGCTTAAAGCTCAACACTCAGAAAAAGAAGATCATGGCATCCAGTCCCATGACTTTGTGCGAAATAGATGGGCAAACAGTGGAAACAATGGCTGACTTTATTTTGGGGAGCTCCAAAATCACTGCAGATGGTGACTGCATCCATGAAATTAAAAGACGCTTACTCCTTGGAAGAAAAGTTATGACCAACCTAGACAGCATATTGAAAAGCAGAGACATTACTTTGTCAACAAAGGTCCGTCTAGTTAAGGCTATGGTTTTTCCAGTGGTCATGTAAGGATGTGAGAGTTGGACTTTGAAGAAAGCTGAGCGCAGAATTGATGCTTTTGAACTGTGGTGTTGGAGAAGACTCTTGAGAGTCCCTTGGACTGCAAGGAGATCCAATCAGTCCATTCTAAAGGAGATCAGTCCTGGGTGTTCATTGGAAGGACTGATGCTGAAGCTGGAACTCCAATACTTTGGCCACCTCATGCAAAGAGTTGACTCATTGGAAAAGACCCTGATGCTGGGAGGGACTGGGGGCAGGAGGAGAAGGGGACGACAGAGGATGAGATGGCTGGATGGCATCACTGACTCGATGGACATGAGTCTGGGTGAACTCCGGGAGTTGGTGATGGACAAGGAGGCCTGGCGTGCTTCAATTCATGGGGTTGCAAAGAGTCGGACACAACTGAGCGACTGAACTGAACTGAACGGACTGATCCCTGGAGGGTGGCATGGCAACCCACTCCAGTATTCTTGCCTGGAGAACCCCCATGGAATCCCCATGGTGGGCTGAAGTCCATGGGGTTCCAAAGTCAGACACCACTGAGCGACTAAGCACGGCACTGTATTACTAATGACTTTATAAAGACAAAAGAATGATAGAATACTAAACAGCACAAACTACCAAAACTAACTCAAAAAGTAACAGAAAACTTGAACAGAATTATAACAATTAGTGGGAATGAATCAATACCCAACCTTCTCCTCCCCCACCTCCCAAAAAAGCACAGAATCAGATGGTGTCACTGATAAATTCTACCCAAGATTTAGAAGATTTAACACCAATTCTACTCAAATTATTCCAAAAAATTAAAAGTAGATAACACTTTCTACTTCATTCTATGAGGTCAGTGTTACTCTGATAAGCAGGGCAGACAAAGACAATATAAGAAAACTACAGACCAAAAATCTTTATGAGTCAAGATGCAGAAATCTGCACCAAATACTAGCAAAACCAAGGCCGTCAGCATGTTAAACTAATTATTTACTACAACAGACCGGGATTTATTCCAGGAATGCAAGAGTGGTTCAACACACAAAAACCAATCAACGTAAAACGTCGCTTTAATAGAAACAGAAAAAAATCACACGAGCATTTCAATTGATGTAGAAAAAGCATCTGACAAAATCAAACACTCTCTCATGATAAAAACGCTCAGTAGAGACAAGGGAACTTCTTCAACACGACAAGGGCCAGCTATTTAAAAAAAACACAGTCATAATACTCAATGGTGAAAGACCAACAACAGCTTTCCCCCTAAGAATTAGGAACAGGCAGGAATGCCTGCTTTCACCACTTGTGTTCAACACAGTACTGCGAATTCTAGCTAGAGCAATTAGGCACGAAAAAGCAGTAAGAAGCGTCCAAGTTGGAAAGGAAGACACAAAACTATCCTTATTTGCACATGACATGATCTATATATATCTAGAAAACCCTAAAGACTGTTATGGTAATACATGAATTCAGCGAACTTAAAAAGATACATAAAAAGGGTTCCCTGATGGCTTGGTAGTAAAGAATCTGCCTGCCCGTGCAGGAGACACAGGTTCAAGCTCTGGTCTGGGAAGATTCCACAGGCTGAGGAGCAACTAAGCCTGTGAGCTACAACTATTCAGCCTGGGCTCTAGAGCCCTCACACTGCAGCTACTGAAACCTGTGTGCCTCGAACCCACGCTGTGCAACAGGAGGAGCCACCACCATGAGCAGCGGGAGCAACCGCAACGAGGGCAGCACTCCCACTTGCTGCAACTAGGGAGAAGCCTGCACAGCAAACAAAGACCCAGCAGAGCCTAAAATAAATACACACGTGTAAACGGGAAAGCCATCCTGTGCTCTCAGATTCAGTTCAGTTCAGTCACTCAGTTGTGTCCAACTCTTTCCAGCCCCAGGGACTGCAGCATGCCAGGCTTCCCTGTCCATCACCAACTCCTGGAGCTTGCTCAGACTCACGTCCATCGAGTCGGTGATGCCATCCAACCAGATTCTCAGACTGGAATCTCAGTTCTCAGATTGGAGTCCCATCTCATTTCTCAGATTGGAAGACTCAAATGTTAACATGTCAATACTACCCAAAGCAATCTACAGATTTAATACAGATGCTATCAAAATCCCAACAATGCTTTTTGCAGAAATGGAATAGCTCATCTGAAAATTCATACAAAAAGTCAAAGGACCTAGAATAGCCCAAGCCTAAAAAAGAACAAAGTTGAAAAGCAGATACTCCCGATTGAAAATTTCACCACACAGCTACGGTAATCAAAACAGTGTGCTACTGGCATAAGGAGAGACACACAGCCACTGTCATAGAACAGAGAGCCCCCTAATAAAGTCTTACATCTGTGGAACTTTTGACAAGGCGTGAAGAGACCATTCAATGGAGAAAGAATCACAATCTCTTTGACAAATGGTACTGGGAAAACTGGATCTCCACGTGCAAAGAAATGAAGTGGGACCCTTACTTTATATCATGTGTAAAAATTAACTCAATGTTATGAGCTAAAACTATAAAACTTCCTGACCCAGGAATCGAACTGGGGTCTCCTGCATTGTAGGAGGATTCTTTACCAGCTGAGCTACCAGGATGGTTTAAAAACCTTTAGAAGAAAACAGAGGCATATTTTCAAGACTTTCAGATGTGGGCAATGAAAGAAAAAATAAACTGAACATTAAAACTGAAAACTTTTGTGTATCAAAGGACATTAAGAGAACATTATTAATAAAAAAAATTATTTTTAAATACAGCCCATAAAACTAGAAAAAAATATTTGCAAATCATGTATCTCAATAGCAGTTAATATTGAAAACAGCAAAAGAACTCCTACAACTCAGTAACAAAAGGGCAAATAACTAAAAAATGGGCCAGACTTCCCGTGGCCCAGTGGTTAATAATCGGCCTGCTGATGCAGGGAACGTGGGCTCGATCCCTGCTCTGGGAAGATCCCACGTGCCTTGGAGCAGCTAAGCCGGTGCACCGCAACTGCAGAAGGCCATGTGCTGTGACCGCTGTAGCCCACGCGTCCCGGAGCCTGTGCTGTGCAGAAAGAGAAGCCCCCACCACGAGAAGCCTGCACGCCACAGGAGGAGTTGCCCCCTCCTTGCTACCAACTAGAGAAAGTCCCTGCACAGCAACGAAGACCCAGCACGGTCAACAATAAATAAGTAATGTCTACAAAATGGGGAAAGGACTACATAGACATTTCTCCAACTAAACTATACAAATAACCAATAATACATGAAAAGATGCTCAACACCACTAGTCATTAAGGAAACGCAAATCAAAATTACACTGTGATTTCACTTTACTCTTACTAGGATAGCTATAATAATAAGGTGAGAATGTGAGGAAATTCAAACCCTTGTGCATAGCTGATGGGAATGTAAAATGGTGCAGCTGCTGTAGAAAACAGTTTGGTAATTCCACAGTAAGTTACAGAATTACTGTAAGACCTAGTGATTCCACTCCTAGATATATGCATAAGTAATCAAAATCACCAAAGAAAGGCAATGCCAAAGAATGCTCAAACTACCGCATAATTGCACTCATCTCACACGCTAGTAAAGTGATGCTTAAAATTCTTCAAGCCAGGCTTCAGCAATACGTGAACTGTGAACTTCCAGATGTTCAAGCTGGTTTTAGAACAGGCAGAGGAACCAGAGATCAAACCGCCAACATCTGCTGGATCATCGAAAAAGCAAGAGAGTTCCAGAAAAACATCTATTTCTGCTTTACTGACTATGCCAAAGCCTTCGACTGTGTGGATCACAATAAACTGTGGAAAATTCTGAAAGAGATGGGAATACCAGACCACCTGACCTGCTTCTTGAGAAACCTGTATGCAGGTCAGGGAGCAAGTTAGAACTGGACATGAAACAACAGACTGATTCCAAATAGGAAAAGGAGTACGTCAAGGCTGTGTATTGTCATTCTGCTTATTTAACATCTATGCAGAGTACATCATGAGAAACGTTGGGCTGGAAGAAGCACAAGCTGGAATCAAGATTGCCGGGAGAAATATCAATAACCTCAGATATGCAGATGACACCACGCTTATGGCAGAAAGTGAAGAGGAACTAAAGAGCCTCTTGATGAAAGTGAAAGAGGAGGGTGAAAAAGTTGGCTCAACGTTCAACATTTAGAAAACGAAGATCATGGCATCTGGTCCAATCACTTCATGGGAAATAGATGGGGAAACAGTGGCTGACTTTATTTTGGGGGGGCTCCAAAATCACTGCAGATGGTGACTGCAGCCATGAAATTTTTTAAAAGACATTTACACCTTGGAAGGAAAGTTATGATCAACCTAGAAAACACATTAAAAAGCAGAGACATTACTTTGTCAACAAAGGTCCGTCTAGTCAAGGCTATGGTTTTTCCAGTGGTCACGTATGGATGTGAGAGTTGGACTAGAAAGAAAGCTGAGTGCAGAAGAATCGATCCTTTTGAACTGTGGTGTTGGAGAAGACTCTTGAGAGTCCCTCAGACTGCAAGGAGATCCAACCAGTCCATCCTAAAGGAGATCAGTCCTGATGTTGAAGTTGAAACTCCAATACTTTGGCCACCTGATGCGAAGAACTGACTCACTGGAAAAGACCCTGATACTGGGAAAGACTGAGGACAGGAGAAGGGGACGACAGAGGGTGAGATGGCTGGATGGTATCACCGACTCAGTGGACATGGGTTTGGGTGGACTGTGGGTGTTGGTGATGGACAGGGAGGCCTGGCGTGCTGCAGTTCATGGGGTCACAAAGAGTTGGACATGACTGAGCGACTGAACTGAACTAAACTGAATCAAAATCCAGGATCCAAACAGTCCGTGTAGGTCAACGTTCACAGAAGCAGTAGTGACAATCGCCAAAACGTGAAAACAACTCAGGCTTCTGAACTGATGAATGGATAAACAAAAGGCCATCTCTCCATACACTGCAGTACAACTCAGCCATGGAAGCAAACGAGACCGTGACATGTGCTACGACGCAGATGAACCCTGGAAACACTACGCTCCGTAAATTGCCAGACCCTCCCCCGCAGGCTGAGAGAGGGGTTGGCCCACCTGACAGAGGCGAGGGAGCAGCATCCGCGTCCCTCTGCGCCAGCTCGGCGGGCGGGAGCTCCACCTTGTCTTCTTCAGGCCCCCACCGGCTCTTTCGCTTCCTCTTCACATTGGCTGTGGTGGCCGGCTTCCCTGGGGCGGTGGCAGATGGGTTGGCAGTGGGCAGGGGGGCAGATGAGGTAGGGCAGGCAGTGGCAGTGGGCGTGGACCCCAACGGGGTCTCAGGAGGAGATCTGCGCTTCAGTCCGAGGTCAGGTGCCGTGGGGGTGCCCGTGGGACCAGCCTTGGCTTTCCGGAACTCCTCCAGCTTCTGGCGGTAGTACTTGTACCCTTGGCTGTTGGGTTCATATAGAAAGCTGCAAAAGAGTAGGGGGCAGACTGTAACTGGGCCCCAGACACTACCCGATTTAGGGAAGAAGTCGGGCTTTGCTTGCCTAGGTACACCCAGGCCAGCCAGGGTCACTTCAGGTTCTGTCAGCTAGAGGTCTCTACCACGACCTCCTGCCTGCCAGGTCTCGGCGGCTGCTGGCCCTGGTGACTCAAATCTGAGGAACAGTGTGACAGGCCCACAGCTTTTCATGATGCTGTTCCTGTGAGCTAAGGGTCCTGCCAAGCCCCTACCCTATCCTTACTGGATGCCTGTCACACTATCACTGATCCCCTGCTTTGAAGGAAAAGGCGCACGCTCTCTCAGCCCTTGCCCCACCATCCTAGATGAATGCACCAGTGCCTACAAACCAAGAACTCCTGAGGAGCGAGAGACCCCTGGTGCCAGAAAGGGCAGGTTCTGACCCAAACCTGACAGCTGGGCACATCTGTGCTCCTTTCTGATGCATCCTTGAGAGGCATCGACAGTGGACAAAGACAAAACAAAGACACTGAACACTGCAACAGACAGGGAGCTCACTAACAGCCTTGCCAGAAGCTGTGGGTCCCCAAGTACAGAGCAGAGGAAGCTGGGTTCAGAGCAGGCAGACCCTGCAGGTCTGCACCCGCCTGGCACCGCTCAGGCTCTGTATGTACTGAGCCAACAGCCCCACCTCCAGAGTCCATACAGGAGGGAAGCGTCACAGCCCTGTTCTATATAGCAAAACCTGTCCAGAGCAGAGATGACATAGCCCTCGACAAGAAGTGGCTAGACCTGCACTCATAAACCTGGAATGATAGTCACAGCACAACGCTGTACTACGAAACTAACATGCAGGCTCAAGGACACTGTAAATTCCTTCTGTGTAAAAGCAGAAAAAAAAAAAAAAAATCCACGGACTATTTCTACACGAGAGCCACAAGAGGGATGGGATGGAAGGACTCCCAGGTCTGCTAATGCTGGTACTCAGGGTGGGATGGAGGGATGGGGGAGCCTGTGGCCTCTTCTTTGTATTTCTGGGTCACAGTGCAAGCACGTATGCCCTTCAGAAAACCCGATGAGGAACACTTGTAAAAAGTAAAAGAAACAAAGATGATAAAATCATTAAGCTTCTAGCCAAGCTAAGAAAAAAAAGAGGACACAAATTACTAACAAGAGAAATGAAAGGGCAGCCATCACTACAGATCCCACGGACATTAAAAATACTGTGGATTACTATGAACAACTCTGTGCACACAAACTTAATAACCCAGATGAAACAGGCCAATTCTTTGAAGGATACAGCCGGCCAACACTCACACATGAAGAAACAGTCAATCTGAACGGGCCTATTTTTATTAAAGAAAGTGAACCAATTATTAATAACCTTCCAAAAATTCCCTGGTGAATTCTACCAAATATTTAAAGAAGAAATTATACCAATTCTGTACAGTCCTTTTCAGAGGAGAGAAGCAGACGGAATACTTTTTAAGTTATTCAATTACTCTAACAGCAAAACAGACAAAAACATTGTAAGGAAACTGTAGACCAACATCTGTCATGAACACAGGTGTAAAAATCCTCAATAAAATGTTAGCAAACCTAATCCATTAATGTAAAAAAAGAATTATACACCACAACCAAGTGGGATTCATTCTAGGCATGCAAGACTGGTTCAACACTTGAAAATCAAGCAATGTAATCCATCAGGTCAATAGGCTAAAAAAGAAAAACCCCATGATCACATCAATTGCTGCAGAAAAAGCTTAAGACTTAACAAAATCTAATACCCATTCATGAGGAAAGCTCTCAGTAAACTAGGAGTATAGGCAAACTTGTTCCACTTGATAGAGTATCTATCAAAATACCTAATAGCATCTTAATGATGAGAAACCTCATGCTTTTTCACTAAGAGAAACAAGCCAAGAATATTCCACCTCGCCAATGCTTTTCATGATCATACTGGAAGTTCTAGCTAAGGCAGTAAGAGAAAAGAGAACAGAAAGTATACTGAGAAGGAAGAAATATGACATGATCATCTGTGCAGAAAAAACAGACAGAAGAATAGACCAAAAAACCCCCTAAAACTTCATAAGCTATTATAGCAAGGCTTCAGGATACAAGGTTAAGCTACAGAAATCAATCACTTTCCTATACACCAGCAATGAATACATGGAATTTGACATTAAAAACATCATACCATTTACATTAGCATTTCCCCAAACGAAATACACAGGTATAAGTCTAACAGGATATGTACCAGATCTATATGAGGAAAACTAAAAAACTCTGATGAATGAATTCAAAGAAGAACTAAATAAATGAAGAGATAATCCATGTTCACAGATAGAAAGTTACTCAATGTTGTCAAGGTGTCAGTTATTCTCAACTTGATTTCCAGATTCGGTGCAATTCCAGTTGAAATCGGTTATTCTGCACATACTGACAAACTGATTTGAAAGTTTATATATAGAGACAAAAGACCCACAACAGCCAACACAATACTGAAAAAGAAGAACAGAGTCAGAGGACTGACATTCCCTGACTTCAGGGCTTCCTGTAAAGCTACAGGAATCAAGGCAGTGGGGGGATTGGAGAGAAAATGGACAAGCAGGTCAACAGAACAGAATAAAGAGCTCAGAAACAGACCCACGCTCATACAGTCAACTGTTCTGTGACCAAGGAGCAAAAGCAAGGCAACGGGGCAACAACAGTCTTTTCAAGAAACAGCGCTGAAACCAGACAGACACATCCAAGGAAAAAAAACTGGACACAGACCTCATAAGCCTCACATTCACAAAAATTAACTTAAAAAGTTTATCACTGATCTAAATGTAAAACAGAAGGATATCTACATAACCTTGGGTATCGCAAGGACTTTTTAGATAAAACATCAAAAGCACACGATCCATGAAAGCAACTGACAAACTGGACTTCATTAAAATTAAAAACTTCTAAGAAAAAATAAATAAATAAAAAATAAAAACTTCTGCTCTCCAAAAGACAAAGTCAAGAGTATGAGAAGTCAGGCCAGCCACAGACTTGGAGAAATATTTGTGAAAGACACATCTGATAAAGATTGTTACCCAAAATATACCAAGAACTCTTAACAGGCCAAAAAAAAAAAAAGAAAACAAGTCAGTCAATAAAAAACAAGTCAATGACCTTAACACACACCACACCAAAGAATATTTACAGATGGTATATAAACATTATGGCAAGATATTCTACATCACATCATCAGAGAAATGCAAATCAAAACAATGAATATCACAACATATCTCTAAGAATGGCCAAAATCCAAAACACAACAACGTCAAATGTTGATATGGATATGGAGCAACTGAAACTCATTCATTGCTGGGGGGTGGGGCAACGCAAAAGGTACAAGCCACTTTGGAAGACAGTTTGTCAGTGTCTTACAAAACTAAATATACCATACAATCCAGCAATCACCCTTTTTGGTACATAAAGAGCTGAAAATTTATGTCCACATAAAAACCTTGAACACAGATGTTTAAGGCAACTTTATTCCTAACTGCAAAAACTTGGGAGCAACCAAGATGTCCTGAAGGAGGTGAATGGATAAATAAACGGTGGTACATCCAGACAAGGGAAAATTATTCAGTGCTAAAAAGAAATGAGCTATCAAGCTATAAAGAAAAAAAAAAAAGACTCAGAGCAACCTTAAATGCATGTTACTAAGTAAAGAAAGCCAATCTGAAAATGCAACATACTATGATTCGAATTAAGTGACGTTCTGGAAAAGACAAAGCTAGAATCAGTAAAAAGATCAGTGGTTGCCAGGGGTTGGGGAGGAAGAGAGGATGAGTAGGCAGAACAGAGGCAATTTCAGGGCCGAGAGAATGGAATACTCTGTATACATCATAAAGACAGACACATGTCATTACACATTTGTCCAAACCCAGTGAATACGCAACGCCAAGAGTGAACCCTAATGTAACCCACAGATTTTGGGTGATTATGGTACGTCAATACAGGTTCACTGACTTAACAAATACACTATTCTGGTGGGGATGTTGATAATAAGGGAGGCTGTGTGTGTGACAGGGAAGGGGGCACACAGGAAGCCTTTGTAGCCTCGCCTCAACTCTTCTGTGAACCTAAAACTGCTCCAAAAATAACCTTAAAACATAAGAGACCAAACCAAGAAGTTGTTCAGAGACGGAAGGGAGCAGATGGCTGGATTTAAAAAAGACTCATGGCAACCGGGACGTGGATTTAAAGCGATCTGATTTTTCCAAGAAAAGCAGACTGGGGAATTCACCCACTTGGGCAGGGAGGCAGTGCCAAACAGCGTGGGTTTCCTCTAGGCTCACAGGCCTGCCTCTTCCTGGCCTCAGCTGATGGTTCCTGCTGCGTCTCCTCAGAGCTGCTCTGAGAGGCAGCATGCACGAGCCCCCCACGGGCAAGCCTGTCTGCAAGGAGGGTCCTTGCTCACTGTGGGCCCTGGGCACAAGTGCAGGGGATTTTACAACAAAGACCTCTCTGGTTGGAGTGGGCAGAGTTAACCAAAGTTAACACTTTGGTGTATTTCCTTCCAGACTTATTTTCAGTGGAGTTATATTTGAACAGAGGTGTGATTCTATTTTCCACATCCCGATTTTTTTTTTTTAAGTTTCCTAACCCAACAACATATGGCTTTCCCATTAGACCGCAGCGTGGCACGGTAGTGAAGGCATCTCCGCAGACTTGCCTCCTTGGTTTCCTCACTGGTTGAAGGCCAACAGGCCAGGCTGCTATAAAGAACATGGTTCACCCAGGTGATGTGTTATAGAGCCACGCACGGCTTGAGATTTGCTGGCTGCTGCCACCTTCAATGACATGACTTCCAATGGCCAAGATTACACTGGATTTAGCCCACTGGGGCTAGACATTCGCTGTGTTACTAATTTTTCATGACTATGGCAGTGCTATATGTAACGTTATTTCGGGGGATGGCATCTCAGAAGTGGGATGACTGGTCAAAGGAACAGGTATTTCCAGCTTCTCCACAGATGAGCATAGCTATTATGTTTCCCAAAACACAGAGCTCCTCAGAAATCAGGAGAACAGCAAAGGACCAAGAGCAGCAGGAACACCAGATGGCTGCTAGATTTGGGGGCGAGAGGAGCTGCCTTGCACCTGACCCCCGAGGGGAGAGGAAACCGTCTGCTTGGTGTGGACCTGCATCTCTTATGCAGGCCCAGACACCTGATCCTTCCTTGCTTATGCTTTTTCCAACTCGGGGAGTACCGACCGTGGATCAGCTCTGGTGTGGAAATGAGCTCCCCCAGACCACAAGGGTCACCTTCAGCTGCTTCCCTGCCAGACACCCCCAGGCTCTCATGCCCCTCATCCCCAGCAGTCACCCTGTCACTACCCAACAAGCCGCATGCCTAACAGCAATGCCTTCCCAAGGGGCAACAGCCGCATGGCGGGCCTGCAGTCGCTTGTGGTGATGCCTCTTGGCTTTGACCCCACAGGAGAGGCTCAGCTGGAGCTGCTGAGCTCAGGAACCCTCTGACCAGGGAGAGCCACCTGGGCTGGAGGCTTTGTACAGAATCCTATTACCTCACCCACTTTGCCTACAATAGATTTTTAGTCAGCTCTAGTCATGATGAGTGACTGGACACTAAGTTTCCTACTGAAATAAATAAACTTACTTATGTAAAGTAAGGAAAAAAAAGATGTAGTGATGGATTGCTAAATAACACTGGTTTGAACAGTGCAGTGCAACAGCTGGTATCACTACACTGTGAGGAGACCCTGGGTCTTCTGAGCATTAGACCTGAACACCCCACGGGCCCCATGAAAGCCCCCAGGTGCCTGGGTGCCAGACGCAGGGGCATCTGAAGCCTCAGCAGTCCTCCTCTGCCCCACTCGATGGCTTCCCCGTGGGCCCATGTGTCCCAACCTGCTGGGTCTGACCACACTCCACAGCTGTGGCCAGACTACCCTGGAAGCACAGCTGACCCTGTCACTCCCTGTCAGACCCTCCAAAGGCCCTCAGTGAACCTGAGCCCTCTGGGACTGAGCCCTGCCCGGCTCCACGGCCCATCTGCACCAACGCTCACCCCGCACCTCCGCCATCTCTGCCGCTTCACTCCTGCATGGCAGTCCCTCCAGACGCCCTTCATGGTGTTCCGTGTCTAGCTCACGCTGCCTCACATGTGATAGATGTGACTGGCCGCCTGCCCAGCATCCACTCCTGCTTCCTTCTTCCTGTGTCCCTGATGGCGTCTAGAGCTGCTGAATCAACCAGCCCAGATGGCTGCTGCTCCGACACTTTTTGTTATGAGCGCCATCGCATCTCCTCACTGACTGAGTAGGAACCTGTGTTACTTGTGGCCCGAAGTGTCCTCGAGGGGGTGTCACCCTCACAATGGGCTCAGCGCCCACCTCACAAACTTCTGCCTGGCCCCTCCCTGCAGCAGTGACCACCCTACCCCCACCCAAGATCCCGCCACCCAGCAGCCTGCCCCCATAAAGAGCAGGGGCTGAACCCACCCAAAGAAAGGCAGTGGGTGAGCACAGACCCAGCCTGAGGGGGTGGCGTGTGTCACGGCCGGGGACAGCAGGGAGGCCCGGCTGCGTGTCCTGCGTGCTCTGTGGACCCTGCACACAGGCTGTGGTTCGCCCTCCCCAGAGCCTGAGGCACCACGTTCCCCACTCTCCTACCATCTCCCTTGTTGTACAGATGAGAGGATGCGCACAGTGAACAACAATTCTGTTAGTTTCTGTTTGAGAGCCCAGCCTATTCTGCTACAAAAAGAGCAAGGCAAGTGCTAGAGACTTTCTCGACGAGGCTCCCAGAGAACAGAGGCTCCAGAGGCCCTCGCACACCTGGCTCAGGGATGACTCAGGAACCAATGTGCACTTGGAGAATGCCGCTGGGGCAGCAGGGCTGAACTCTATGATCAGAAACTCCTGGACCTGGGTCTGGCTTTGCCAACCTCTTGCCATGGGATCCCAGCATGTCTCAGTAGCATACCAACCCCGTTTTCTCAGCAGGGAAGCTGTGACTAGGCTGAAGAGTTTAGCACCTGCCGTGGGCGCTCCCCCTTACCTGAATGCCTGGTTCTCACGGTTGTTCTGGAGCGCAATGGTTTCCACCTCAGGACCCCCATCCGCTATGAACCTGGCCAACTTTTCTGCGAGGTTCTTGACCTCTTCGTCCTCTGGGGGTGAAACTTTAAGCAGGCTGTCAGTACTGAGCTCAACTCACCACACCCAACAGCCTAATTTCTGCTAAGAACCCCACGGGCAACAAGAGGGGTTTATTTTAGAAACAATACAAAGAAAAACAGGCAAATGGGAATCAGATTACTGTACTGGAACCAAGCAAAAATAATATAATATTTTGAGCCTCCACCCCCCCATGCTCCACCCTTTCCCACCCCATAGGTCTGAGGGTTTTGGACCACACACTGGGATGTGGGAACAGAAGGTGAGGGGTGGCCTGGGTCCAGGCTGGATAGGAAGCCCCATCTCGGCCTTTCTGATGGGAGCCACCCACCCAGGTCACGTAGGGGGATAGGCCTGCCCCACTTCTCCTGGGAAGGTCAGAGCCAGGGGCTGCAAGTGACAGACACGATGACCCAATGTCCGCGACCCACGTTCGGCTTACAGATCAAGGCCCCTGCTTCCCACCAGCACTTGGCTGGTGCCTCACTTAATCCCAACTGGAGGCCAGGCAGCATCCCCCCTCCCCTGACAGTCATCCCACCAGCCTCTAACCAGCTACTTGTCTCTGTCTCCTGGGCTCCCACTCCACTGCCCACCCCTGCCAAGTGTCAGGCACTGCATTTATCTCTCGGTGCCCAACATGCCACAGGTGCCCATAAGCACTTGTGAAAATGACCATGAACCAAGGGACAAGCATTCCTTCCTTGCATGCACTTCCCAAGTCTTAGCTGAGCTCCTGGACATGCCCTTGATCTTCACCTCGACCCTTAGATTTCCCCACTCCTCGGAGCAGCAGCAACTAGGGCAGTACTAGTTCCAGCATGACCCCAGCTGCCTGGGAGGGCACAAACCTGTGCTGTCAGCGCCACCCCATGCCAAGGAGGGCTCCAGGAAAGGAATCCCAATTCCACATGGGGCATGGTTTGTCCACACGCCTCCCCAGAACTTCCACCCACTTCGCCCACCTACCTTTCTGAGGGGCTGCCTGCAACTTCTGTGCTTCCTTTCTTATCTCAGCCACCTTCTTTCTGTAGTAGAGGAATTCCCTGCTATTCTTATCGTGCAAAAACCTGGAGAGGAGTTTTACAGAACAGAGAGTAGAAAATGAGCAACGGGGACGGGTGGGCCCATGCAGCTTCTGAAGACATGGTGTGCAAAAGCAAGCTGGTGAGCAGAGACGCCTTGATGGAGCCCAAAAGTCAGTCTCCATACTGCAGCCCCTGGCAATCTCTGGTGTGAATAAAGTGGTATCTGGCCCACGCAAGTAAGCACCCAGCCCCAGTCGGCCTCAGTCACAACCATGGCCTCATAAGAATGTGGGCATGTACTAACGTGTGGCAAGAACATTAAGTACCAGCGGCCTTCCCCTCCCAGAAATACTTACGAAAATGCCGGGTTATCCTTGTAGTTCTCCATAGCTACTTTTTCTAACTCGGGGCCTCCTTCTGCCACAAAGCGGGCCAATTTCTCTATCACTTTCCGAGTCTCGGCTCCCTCTGGGGGTGAAACTTTAAGGAGGCTGTCAGTACTGGGGTTCAACTCACACACCCCACAGTCAACAGGCACACTCTCTCTATGGACCATAAGGACAGAGGGGTGGGGGGAAAACAGGGTGAAATGCGGGAGGCTGTCGGGAGTCCTGGGTCCATACACAAAAGCACCATGATGAGGCTGAGCCAGTCCAGACAGCCTTTGCAAGACACGCAAAGGTGGGGAGAAAAGCGTGTGAGCCTCCCAAGGGCCAAGCCAGTCACCAGGCTGGCAGGGAGACGTTGGAAAAGAGAGCCAGCTTCCCCCTTCTCTTTTGGACTGCTCAGTTCTTTTATTTACATGATTTA
The DNA here is from genome assembly GCA_006410675.1 of Oreotragus oreotragus. NCBI lineage: Eukaryota > Metazoa > Chordata > Mammalia > Artiodactyla > Bovidae > Oreotragus > Oreotragus oreotragus. Next base: position 413,361 of record SJYX01020368.1, read on the forward strand.
ATTCTTTATATTTCAGTACAATATATCCATTCCCTTTCATCCTTCAAAGGTGACAAATTCTTTTTTTAAATATCACTATAAACTATGATTGAAAGACATGGGTGGGTTTCAATCCAATGCAATTAAAGTCAACACAGAAGCTCCATCTTCCCCTCTGTGGCTGGTGGAGCTTCTTCAGACTGGCTCCTAAGACCTGTAGGCATGGCCCCAGGAGTCTCTGCCTGCCTCCTTGCTACCTGCTGGGAAACGGCGCTTCTGGGACATGTCAGACACTTCCTGCCCAGATTGAGGGCCAGTCAATTCTCCAGAAGTCCTGGCATCCGTGAGTGAGAAAGTGTATTTCCAGACTAACATCTGGGAGCTAGGGGGGCTCACTGCGACGGACTTAATTGTTACCTCAGGGCATTTTCAGCGAACAAAACTAAAAAATATACTTTTGTATTTGTATTGGCCTCTACTTCGAGCCACATGGAACTTGCTTCTGTATTTATTGCTGGCCTGTTTCATACAGCTTGAATCCCTCATACGAGAGCTCCCAGGAGAAATTTCTTGATGTCAGTCAGTGCTTAGGAACGTTTGCTTCTCCTGGCAATGGGGTGAGACACTGAGTCTGTGGCCTCTTTCTCCTTGTTGCTTGTACTGCCAGGAAGCTCGGGAGGAGCTGGGAGAGAGGAGTGGTACAAGGTGTGGCCAAGAAGGGCCTGTAAGAGGACCTATAAGAGGCCTCAGGGACATTCGCACCCACCTTCCCCTTAGCCTCACCCTCCTGCCACATGCCTGCCAACGACCCTAACCTGGTCACTTTATAAGTGTAGTTGCTTCTCTGAGGTTAAATCAATAGCAGGCCACAATAGGTTTCAAGGGCCTTGAGGCACCCACTGTCCCTCCTAAAGTGGCAGTTCCCAGCAGGGTACCACTGGGACTGCCAGGCCACCTCTCAGAGGAAACACCACATTCACTGGCTCCATTCTGACTAAACCTCCAGGGTTTGAGGCTGGCCACTGATATGCTCAGAGGCAAGGCCTGAAGTTAGCACCTCACCCAGAGCAAGAGGTCTAGAGGCTGTCATAACATGTTGGCGTGGTCACTTCAGCCTGTCCTCACTGTTAGGGGCGTGGCTGTGCCAGCCATCCTGGATGGCCAGGGCTGGGATTCACATAGCTCAGGTGGCACCCTGTCTCATTCTGAATATGGACATGGCTGGGTGCGCTGGGAGTGCCGCCACCCACTCCCCGCCCGCCTCCACCACGGGACCTGAACTGGCTCACCTAAGGCCAACGACCATCTTGCGCTGGACTGGAGAGTGCACTTCCCAACCCCTATGCTCACATCTCTGGCCCAAACTAGTGGAGACAATTAACCCACACTGAGGAGCCCCTCTTCCAGAACTGGATGAGGCGTGCACAAGTGCACACTCCCCTGAGAACGCCACCCCACCATGGAGACCAGCCCCCACAAAAGTGGACAATGAGCCAAACAGCTCCAGTAGAAGCCCACACTCTGCAGCCCTTCCAGGGCTACAGACCCTACAGGTCTACTCCTCACCTCTTCCTTCACCTCCCTCATCCTGAAGGGCCTCACTCTGACCCTTGGCTCAGCCTGGAGGCCTGGTGGCAATGCCCTGACCACAGCCCCCAGCAACCCACACCCGGCTGCGCTTTCCCCGGGACCATGGAGCCTGCCTGTGGAGCTGCAAGAGCAGCTGTGGACGGTGGGCAGCAGCCCCTGCACCTTACCTTTGATCTCCAGCCACTGCTCATAGTCCTCCTCGTCGTCCTCATCAGGGGACTGGAAGACACTTGGGCGGCTGGCCACAGGCAGCTGCTTGGCGTGCATGTAGTTCTTCACCGGGCCCAGCGGGCTACTGATGAGGGGGGGCCTCTTCCCGGTGCGGGGGAGCACACGAGGCGGGGCAGTGGGTGCGCTGGGAGGAGCATCTTGGGATACAAGGAGGGAGACCCACATTCAAGGTCTGTGGTGCAGCTTTCCTTGTCTTCCTGCCTAAACGCCCCTGGGTCCCCCTCGGCTGGGTTCTTTAGCTTCCAGCACAACACTGGCAGACAGTGAGTGCTCAGAAGCACTCACGGAAGATGCTACCCCCATTACAGATGAGGACCCTTGAGGCTTCGGGAGAAACAATCTAGAGGGGTCACCCAGCCCAGGCCTCTGCAGGTGGCACTATCGCTCTGACACCTGTATCCACAGACTAGTGATGCAGCAACTCTTCAGGGTAAGACCCGAATCCCCCAGGCAGCGTCCACCCACCCCCTCTGTCAGTAGCGGGCAGGAGCTAGCCTATTTGGGACTTTTCAACCGCAACTCATGGCCTGAGAGCCTGCAGTGAAGGGCTCTTATAGCCCTTCCTCCCTCTCTGTGGGCAAACCTGGCCTTGGGTTAACTTTTGTAGCTGTTAGCTGGGAAACCTGACCAAAGCCCAAAGTCAGCTGTTTCACCAGTAACTTTCCTATAGGCAACACGAGGCTAGGGGGCTTCCCTGGTGGCCCAGGGTTCAGAATCCACGTGCCAACGCAGGAGGCGCAGGCCCAGTCCCTCGCCTGGGAAGATGCCACACGCCACGGGCAGTCGCTGGGGCCGGTGCCCCACGCACCGAGCCTTACTCCAGAGCATGTACGCATGCTCTGCAACCACTGACGCCCGAGTGGCCCTAGAGCCTGTGCTCTGCAACAGGAGAAACCCCCGCAACGAGAAGCCTGCGACCCGCAACTGGAGAGCAGCCTCCACCTGCCGCAACTAGAGAAAGCCCGAGCGCGGCAATGGAGACCCAGAGCAGCCAAGAAGAAATAAACGAGTAAGCAAATGAACGAAAATTAAAAAAAAAATGAGACTAGTACAGTGCACAGCCATAGTTGTGGGCGGACTCCCACAGGAGGTGATCCTGACACCCGGCGTGTCCCGCGGGGCTCCTGTGGGCCAAGCAGCCCCTCCCCAGCTACAGAAGGAGGGCCTGTGCCTTCCACTGCAGCTGCCTTTCTAACTCAAGCCACAGCCCCACACAGTCCCTCAGGTGTGCTGGGTTCTGGCCCCTACCGCCCCCTCCCCAAATAGAAACCTGGCTTATCGACCTCTGGTTCTTGTGGGTAGGCACCTAAATGGCAGGGCCTGCATTCTCCCCGGGGCACTTCCTGTGAGAACAAGCAGAGTGTCAGTACTCAGTGAACAAGGGGTGAGAGGCATGAGGTGTGCGGCGGGACCTGCCACTTCCAAGGCACCGAGGACCCTTGGGGGAGAGAGTCACCGGGGTTAACTCTAGGAGCAGGTGACACAGGGCAGGGGGGACCGCGCTTACCTGTGCTGGTCTGTGCCTTCTGCAACTTCAGAAACTGCTGCAAGAAGCTGCCGTCGTTGGCAAACTTGTTGGAAACGTTAGAGTTGTGTGCGTTTGCAATTCTAGACCGGAGGCAGAGGACAGAGAGGATAAGCCTTGAGAGGAGGGCAGGGTGCACACCTCGCCAGCCTCAGTCCTACCCCCACCACTGTGCTCTAAGGGGACCCAAAATGGACCCCCAAAGATGCTGGGGACCCACTGAGTGCAGGGAGCAGCCTTCAAAGAAGTCAGATCGGACGATCGGGTTCTCCTAGTCAATGGGATGCTACCTGGCTGAAGCTGTCTCTACCTGCATGTTGACCCTTTGGGGTCAAAGGCTTTCCCAACAAGATGGCTCAGAAGTACCCGCCCTGCTCCCACACAGCACCTGCCATACCTATTGTTAACGAGCCATCCGGGCTTTCGCTGGCTCCCATATCTGTCCTACCAGCCAATCTGTATGGTTCGCAAAGGCAGGGCCTGTCTCTCTCCCTGTGTGTGACCACAGTTCTGGGCTGAGGTCAGTCAGCACTTCTGTGGGTTTCACATGTGTCCACGAAAATACCCAAAGGAATCTCTTGGTGGGAGAATTAGAAATTTTACACTCTTATTACTTTCTCTCTTTTTCATTTTTACAAAAGGCATGCTTTATTTTTTTAAAGACTTTTTTTTAACGTAGACCATTTTCACAGCCTTTACTGAATTTGTTAAATATTACTTCGGTTTTACATCTTTGGCTCTTTGGCCACAGGGCAAGAGGGATCTTGGTTCCCCGACCAGGGATCAAACCTGCACTCCGTGCACTGGGAGGTGAGGTCATACCCACTGGGTCACCAGAGAAGTCCCGAGTATTTTATTTTGAAAAAGAAAATGTATTTTAAATGAAACACAAAAGCAAACCCTTATCATAAAAGTTACAGGGGCTTCCCCTGTGGCTCAGTGGTAAAGAATCCGCTTGCCATTGAAAGGAGACACAGAAGATGCAGGCTCAGATCCTTGGGTCAGGAAGATGCCCTAGAAAAGGGAATGGCAACCCACTCCAGAGTTCTTGCCTGGAGAATCCCAGGGACAGAGAAGCCTTGCAGGCCTCAGTCCACAGGGTCACAAAGAGTGGGACGCAACTGAGCAAAAAGTGATGGAGGCTCATTACGAGCAAATGGGAATCTGGGAAAAAAAAAAAAAACAGAAATACAGAAAGCAAGGAGAAAACCCCTCAAAAGTCTCCTCACCTCACAAGAGTCGCTAAAACGGTTTGGTATACTTCTTTGATTTATCGTTAATTAGAAATAGAAGGAAATAAAGCTGTGACCACGGCTATGTAGTCTACTTCTTTCATCTTTTACTACAACACACTGCCTTGCTCCAGCCTCAGAAACTCCTCACATGCGCTTTCAGAGCCACGCCCATCATACAGACACACTCAAAAACTGATAAAAACTCAAGGAGCCCACAGGTCCGCATTTTTTCCTTTAAAATAAAGTTCTAGCCTCCTAGAAATCTATTCTAATGAAATAAAAGAGGGAAAAAAGTCAACAAGGGGCACTGGCTAAATAAATTACAGGACAGCCATAGAGCAGATGGAGTGGTCCTGGAAAGCTAGAGTCTCATAAATAAAACAAACACGCATGACAATAAGTGAAAAACAAAAAGGCAAAATGTAAAACAGTATCTGCAGCATGGTCCTCCTTATGTCAACATATATTCGACTGAAAAAGCTTACAAAAATCCATCAAAAAGCAGCCAGCTCCTGCCTGTGAGCTGCAGGGTTACGATGACTTTATTTTTTCCCCCACTTCCCAGTTTTTCTACCACATATACGCATTATCATTAAAGTTAAAAGAGAGCGAAGGCAACAAAAGTTGTTTTACGTGAAAGAAAGATCCACTGATAGCCAGCCTTGGCCTTAAACAAGCAGAGCCTTCTGGCGGCCCTGGCCCTGTCCTCACGCTGAGCACACCCACCCCCAGGAGGGAAAGGAAGAGGCAGGGACAATGCAAGACAGGAGAACACTTTGGAGGGAATTCCCTGGCAGGCCCGTTCACTGCCGAGGGCCCAGGTTCAACGCCTGACTGGGTAACTAAGGTTGCGCAAGCTACACAAAGGCTTAAAAAAAAACCAGACAAAGCCACTGCGGGGCAGCAGCATGCCAGCATCTGAATCCCACACAGAAACCACCCATAACAAACAACAGGGGGTATTACACAGGCGTTGGATGACGGCTCTTGATGACACATAAACAATACATGGTCCATTCACACAATGGAATATTATTCAGTCCAAAAAAAAACAAAAACAGAGAGAATGAAGTCCTGACACAGCTACAAAGTGATAAACCTTAAAAACATTACATCCAGTGAAGAAGCCAAACACAAAAGGCCAGATATTGCATGAAACACCTAAAATAGGTAAATCCACACAGACAGAAAGCAGATTAGTCATTGTCAGGGGAGTCTCCCCCTTGGGGAGAAGCCACGGACTCTTAGAAAATGTGGGCGCTGGAACAAAGCTTCCGTGCGGGACTGACATGCTCATGGGCTTCCCTGGTGGCTCAGTGGTAAAGAATCCACCTGCAGGAGACACAGGTTCGATCCCTGGGTTGGGAAGATCCCCTGGCGAAGGAAATGGCAGCCCACTCCAGTATTCTTGCCTGGGAAATTCCATGGACAGAGGAGCCTGGTGGGCACAGTCCATGGGGTCACAAAAGAGCTGAACATGATTTAGTGACTGAACAACATGCTCCACATTNGTTCGATCCCTGGGTTGGGAAGATCCCCTGGCGAAGGAAATGGCAGCCCACTCCAGTATTCTTGCCTGGGAAATTCCATGGACAGAGGAGCCTGGTGGGCACAGTCCATGGGGTCACAAAAGAGCTGAACATGATTTAGTGACTGAACAACATGCTCCACATTTCACACCACAGAGGAAGGGACTTGTCTTTCCGTCAGTCTCCAGCATGGAGATCTTGTCACCCTGATCATATCACTGCTGCTCAAAACTCCTGGGTGCCTACAGAGTTTTTCAGAAGAGTCAGGAGGAAACCCTGCCGAAACTACCTCTCACCTGACTCAGAAACAGCCCCTTCGGTGCAGCAGCTTGGGTTGCCTGACACACAGGGGCTCACCTCCCTTTCTGGCCTTTGCAGTCCTTTCCTGCTTCCTCAAAGGGCTGGCTCTGCCTGGGCCTTCAGAATACAGTCTCTTCCACGTCTGGGAGCACAGTGCCTTGTGTTACCTACCGTCAGCTCAGGCATGTAACTGGGACTCCTCCTTGCTAGTAGGCTGTGAGCCTCATAAGGGCAGAGGTGGAATCCGGGTTTCTGCTTCGGGCTATACTCGTGGTCCCTGGCCCGCAAGTGGTCAGCAGTAAGTAACCACGGAGTGAAAGAGGTGGCAGCCATCCTCCAGGATCCCATACACCCTGTGTTTCTCTCCTGCCACACTGAGCCTCCTAAAAGAGTCTACCCGTGTCCTCCTTGCAGCATCAGGTTGGAGTCAGATGCAGCAACATCTCAACTGCTCTCACAAGCAGAACCCTCTGCTGGTGACCTTCTAAGACCCTAACCCAGCTTCAGGGTAGACTTACTCGCCAGGATGCGGGGGCTGAGGGCTGGCCACCTGATTCTGCTTGGCCTTCTGCTCCATTCTGGCTTCAATTTCCCGTTTCTTCTGAGCAATGAGCTCCTCTTGGTGAAGGATGTTCATGTTCATTTTTCCAGACTTGGGAGGAGCAACCCCAAACCACCGGTTAGCCTTTCCTGGGGCGGGAGAAAAAGTACATCAGAAATCACCTTTGCTCTGAAGAAATACAGATGACCAACAGGGACATGAAAAGATGCTCAACACTGCTAATTATGAGAGAAATGAAAATCAAAACTACAGCGAGGTACTGCCTCACACCACTCAGAATGACCATCATTAAAAAGTCTACAGAAAAAAAATATTAGAGAGGGTGTGGAGAAAGGGGAACCTTCCTACACTGTTGGTGAGAATGAAGGCTGGAGATGGTGCAGCCATTATGGAAAACGGTATGGAGGTTTCTCAGAAAACTAAAAATGTGCTCTGGCAATAACACTCCCGGGCATGTATCGAGACAAAACTATACTTCAAAGAGACATATGAACTCCTGTGTTCATTAACAGTACTATTCACAATAGCCAAGCCACAGAAACAACCTTAAATGCCCACAAAGTTGTCATACACGTATGTGTACAATGGAACATTACTCAGCCATAAAAAAACAGTAAGATAATGCCATTTGCAGCAACATGGATACAACCACTGAGATTATCATTCTCAGTGAAGTTAAGTCAGAAAGACGAGGACCAGATGGTATCACTTCTACCTGGAATCCAAAATATGGCACAAGTGTACCTATCTATAAAGCAGAAACAGAATCAAGGACATAGAGAGTAGACTGGGGTTTGGATTCGGAGTTTGGGGTTAGCAGATGCAAACTCGTATATACAGAATACATAAACAACAAGGTCCTACTGTACAGCACAGGCAAGAATATTCATATCCTGTGATACATGATAATGCAAAAGAACATGGAAGAGAACGTGTATATATAACTGAATCACTATGCTGTACAGCAATAATAAACACAACACTGCAATTCAACTATACTTCAATAAAAAAAATACATTAAAAAAAAAAAAGAAACAGATCACCTTAGCTCCACTAACATGCCCAGCAGCTACATGGTGCGGCCCAGGTGCTGCTGCCTGCAGCAACTGGCATTCAGATTGACATTCATTCACATTCACACTTCTGTTCATTTATTTAGCAAGCATTTACTGAGTTATGCACCGGGTGCTGTACTTGGTGCTAAACAAGACAGCTGGAGCTCTGCTCATGTGTGATTCACCTCTGGCTGAGGATACAACAGACTTATAACAGGAAAGTAGTTGCAAAATCGTAAGAGCTCTCTGCTGGAAAAAACAACAACAACAACAACAACAACAAAAAATGGTGAGAAGAAATAACAGAGGAACACGTACAGAGCTAAGGCAGCCAGAAAACAGCCCGTAGAAGAGGGGACATTTAAGCTAAAACCAGAAAGATAAAGAGCCGGCTTCCTGAAAAGCCACATGGGGACTAATCTGGGCAGAGCAAGAAGCAGAGGTAAAAGCCCAAGGGACCAGCAAGGGTCCAATGTGGTCAGAACGGATAGTTCCGGGGGCGGGGGGGGGCTCGCAGGGAGCAGTGGGAGAATACAGGGAGTCTGAGTTTTACTTAAAGGGCTTTAAGAAGCCACAGGGGAGTATTAAGCCGATAAGATCCAATTGGTACTTTTATTTTTAAGATCATTCCAGCTACTGATTGGACAGAGTAAGGAGACAACCAGGAGGCTTACTGGCTGTAAGCAAAGGATGATGGTGTCTTCAGACAAGGGTGGTAGTTGTGGAGATAGAAAAGCCACCTTGAAGGTTCCCCGTGGGGCTCAAAATAAAACCCAAACTCTGAAAGCTGATTTTGACGACCCTGCCAGAGATAACCCCCTTCCCACTTCCAGTTCATCCCTGATATTCCTCAAAATAACAAACCCTCAAGGCCTTTGCATTTGCTGTCCCTCTCTCCATGGAAGGCTCTGCCTTCCAATAGTTGGCACCTTCTCATCCCAAATGTCTTCTGCTCAAAAACGCCTTCCTTGACCACTCAGTATCAGCAGCCTGCATTTCCACTCTCTCAAGTCACTATAACTAACTCTCTATAAATATTTCCTCCTTGTGCATTGTATGATGCCTCGGGAAAAGTAACCTTCAGTAAGACACGACCCCATTTTGGATACCACTGCATCCTCGACAACTAACACTGTGCCTAGCACATAAAGTATATTTGTTGAATGCATCCCAGTCTGGGGGCGCCAGAACTGGGAGAGAGGGAGGGGCAAGGTTTATGGTAAAAGGGGGGCTCGAAAGACCCAGGAAAATGTGTACAGGGAGTCAGAGTGCAGTTCGGAAAAGCAGTTTTTCCGGAAAGTGGGATAGAGGTGAGGAGGGAGCTTAGTAGAAGAGAGGGGCGCAGAAGAGCCGAAGGCTGCCGCTGGCTCGGGGAGCGGAGCTTGGAGCAGCCCTTAAGGCGGTCAGCTCGGAAAGCAGGCGCAGGGCAGATAACCGTGGCGGCCTTCTTTGAAGAAAGCCTGGCGTCCTCACCAAACCAGCGGTGGGGGCGGGGAGGATAACTGGGTCTCGGTGGGGTCCCAGGAGACTGGGGTAGTGCAAAAGCCACCTCTTCCAGACGCCCGGAGGCTAAGGCTAAGGGCCAACGGGTTGAGGTAGGCCCGACGGGATGGCGAAGCAAAGACGCGTAGTCGGAGGACCCAGGCGGACGCTTGAGGGTAGGCGGGGGCTGTTACCTGCAACATCCCGGTTGTCCATCTTGAGACTCATCCAATCCCACAATGCTCCGGCGCCACCGGAGAAGGGGGGGGGGGCCTGTTATAGTGCGCGTGGCCTGATGGGAGATGTAGTCCGCCTCGGCAAGCCAAAGCCCTACCATTGCTTGGACATCTGAAGTCTTCCCCCAGGAACGCAAACCTCAGCCCATCCGCAATCTCTGGTCTTAGTTACGCGGGCCAGAGAATGTTGCCTTTTCTCAGACCTTCCCGGAGCCGCAGCCACTTCAAATACAAACTACACATTCCAGGATGCTTTGTGCAGCAGCTCTCGCGAGAAAGGCGAGGAGCTCCGGCCCCGCCCCACGCGCCTGTTTCCGCCTCCCTGTGGCGGCGGCTTGTTGTTGTGGAGGCTAAAATGGCGGCTCAGGCTGCGGCGGCGGCTCAGGCTGCGGCGGCCCAAGCAGCGCAGGCCGAGGCTGCTGAGTCGTGGTACCTGGCGCTGTTGGGCTTTGCCGAGCATTTCCGCACTTCCAGCCCGCCCAAGATCCGCCTGTGCGTGCACTGCTTGCAGGCCGTGTTCCCCTTCAAGCCGCCTCAGCGCATTGAGGCCCGAACACATCTGCAGCTCGGCTCGGTGCTCTACCACCACACCAAGAACAGCGAGCAGGCGCGCAGCCACCTGGAGAAGGCGGTGAGCGTGGGCTGGGCCGCGAGGGAGGAGGCGCGGGTTCCTTTCCGGGCTTGAGCTGACGGGCCGCGACCCTGGCGGGCGGGGGCCGCCGACGGGCCGCTCCTCTGGAAACTGGGGCGTGACTTCCGCACGAGCAGCAAGACCCCCAAAGCTGTTAGCCTCTCAGGGGATCCGAGGGCCCCGCCTCGTACCTTAGTTGGTATCTCCGGTGACAGCAGAGGCCTAGGACTCGGGATAGGGGAGGGTCCAGGTAACCCCAGGTAACAACAATCCAGGCATCCTTTGAGAATCTGAAATTTGGCTTCCAAGGAAATCTAGGAAGGTCTCGCCCAGGACGTGGAAGTCTGAGGACTTCCAGACGGAAGGTACTGTGCCCCCATCAGTGATGAGGGGAGTCACAGGCGGGAGGCAGACTCGAGAGACCGTTTGACGTCTTGAAAAAAGCAGAGCTGAGGGTTGCGGGGTCTGGATTCCAGGGCTCAGGACTCCTGCTTTCTCCACAACCACCTGTGACTTCTCTTCCTCCACCATCCACTGGTCCATCCCTTTCAGAGGGCAGGCCCCATCTTCCCACGATGCCTTGTGGTCTTGGTGCCCCGAAGAATGTGAGAAAGTGGCCGTCCCTCTGCCCTCTGGGGCTGTGGAGTTGTTCCTTTCAGGGCAACACTGTGCTCCTGACAGACTGTGTTTCCATTTGCCATTTACTCAAGCTTTATTCAGCTTAGAGGAGAGACTTCTTGAGTAGAATCAACGACCATGTAAAAAATGTCTTGATCCGAGGTAAATCTGAATTCACCTGTGGCTACTAACAAGTTGCCTTGGGGAGGATAATCAGATCTGTGTTTTGCAGACTGTAGAGTTGGAAGGCGGAGAAGGCAATGGCAACCCACTCCACTACTCTTGCCTGGAAAACCCCATGGGCTGAGGAGCCTGGTAGGCTGCAGTCCTTGGGGTTGCTACGAGTCAGACATGATTGAGCGACTTCACTTTCACTATTCACTTTCCTGCATTGGAGAAGGAAATGGCAACCCACTCCAGTGTTCTTGCCTGGAGAATCCCAGGGATGGAGGAGCCTCGTGGGCTGACTGCCATCTATGGGGTTGCACGGAGTCGGACACGACTGAAGCGACTTAGCAGCAGCAGCAGCAGAGTTGGAAGGGGCTTTTGTCCTTGCCNAAGGAAATGGCAACCCACTCCAGTGTTCTTGCCTGGAGAATCCCAGGGATGGAGGAGCCTCGTGGGCTGACTGCCATCTATGGGGTTGCACGGAGTCGGACACGACTGAAGCGACTTAGCAGCAGCAGCAGCAGAGTTGGAAGGGGCTTTTGTCCTTGCCTGAGCCACTTCCTTGTGTAAGGAGTGAGGCAGTATGGGCCCTGAAAGTTGAAGTGATTTGCCCGAAGCCACACAGCAAATTATTAACAAAACTGGTCTCACAGGTAGGCTCAAGACCACCAGGGTGGATGCCACAACATTAAGTCGTCATTTTTGTGAAGTTTGTTTCTTCTGTTCATTCAGCAGGTATTTAATCAGCTCACACTGGGTTCCAAGCCCTGTTCTAGGTGCCAGGGATCAGCAGTGACTGATAAAACAGTCCCCCCGCCCACATAAGCTTGTGTTTTTGTGACGGAGATAAACAATGAATATGTCGTAAAAGATTAGGCAGTGATCGAAGAACCATTAAACGTAGACCAGAGTGAAGGTTGGAGTTGACAGGGAGCTATTTTTGGCAAAAGTAATCTGGGAGTCTCTATTTGTGGGAGTGACGTTTGAACAGAGGCCTGAATGAGGTGGAGGAGGCAAGCCTTGAGAACTGCTCCAGGTTTCATCTCAATCCCTAGAAGTACCCCAGTTGTTGGTGACTAGTTGATATCAGGGTTTCTCCTAGATAGCAATGAGGCTGAGAGCAAATGAAGTGTCGGGCTTCGGTGGGTGTACGAAGGGTGGAGGCTGTGACTGCCCAGGCCTGGCAGCCCAGGGCCTTCAATAGGATGCTAGTTATAAAGCTGTCCCTTCTCTCAGGTAACAACAAATCTTGCCACCTCCTTTGTCTGGTCTCCAGGCCATTCAGCGTGTTTTGTTTTTTTTTTTCTTTTTTTAATTGAAATATTATGGAATTTAAAAAAATTTTGTTTGGCCATGCTGTGCGGCTTGTAGGATCTTAGTTTCCCAACTGGGCATTGAACCCAGGCCACAACTCAGTGAAAGTACTGAGGAATTCCCAGTTGAAATGTAGTTGACATAACAGTACAATAAATCCCCTACATACAAATGAGTTCTGTTCTAAGAGCACATTCACAAGTCCAATTTATTCTAAGTCCAACAAAGTTAGCCTAGGCACCCAATTAACACAATTGACTGTATAGTACTGTACTAATAGGTTTATAATACTTTAAAACAACTACTGTACAAATACTATAAAGCAATACATAAACAGACACACACAAAAACTAGTTTTAATCTTACAGTACAGTACCTTGAAAAGTAGAGTAGCACAGTATAACAGCTGGCATACAGGGCCTGGTAGCAGTGCTACCTGCATCACCCCTGCTTTTATACTTGCTTCTGAACATCCTGGGCTTGAAATAGAGATACTGTCCTCTATACACTACTGTACAGTAAAGTACACAGGAGTGCAACCACTTGTAGAGGGTGTACTCATGTGATAGAGTACGCCTGACAGGTGAACTAGCTTCTGAGAGTGGACACATGAACACAAAATCACATCTTTGGAAGGTCACAGCTTGAAGGTTTCGTTTGTAGGCGGCTTACTGTATTGTGTTAGTTTCAGGTGTATTATGTAGAGCTTTGACATTTGCATGCATTGTGGAATGATCACCATAATAAGTTTAGGAACCATCTGACCTCATACAGTTATTACACTATTATATGGACCATATTCTTTATGCTGTGTATTACATCTCCATTGGGTTGCTTGTTTCATAACTGGAGGTTTATACTTCTTAACCACTATGAGCTATTTTGCCCATCTGGCAACCGTTGTTCTCTGTATATATTAGTATGTTTTCATTTTGTTTATTAGATTCCACGTGTAAATGAGATCATGCAGTGTTTATTTTTCTTTGGCTTATTTGACTTAGCATAATACTTTCTAAATCCATTTATGTTGTCACAAGTGACAAGGTTTCATATTTTCTTTTAAAGGTTTTTTTTATTTGATGTGGACCTTTAAAAAAATTATAAAAAAATTAAAAAAATTATTTATCGTCTGTGCTGGGTCTTTGTTGCTGCTAGTGGGCTTTCTCTAGTGGTGGCAAGCAGGGGCTAACTCCTTAGCTTTGGTGCATGGGCTTCTAATTGCTGTGACTTCTCTTGTTGCCGAACATGGGCTCTAAGACACGCAGGCTTCATTTGTGGCACATGGGCTTAGTTGCCCATGGCATGTGAAATCTTCACACACCAGGGATTGAACCCGTGTCCCTTGCATTGGCAGACGGATTCTTAGCCACTGGGCCACCAGGGAAATCCTAGATTTCATTATATTAATGGCTGATTAATATTACCTAGTATGGTAGCCATTCCCTTCCCAGAGGATCTTCCTAACCCAGGCATTGAACCTGAGTCTCATGCATTGCAGGCAGATTTTTACTGTCTGAGCCACCAGGGAAGCCCCCAATATTAGCTTGTATGTGTATACCTCATTGTTTTTATCCATCAGTGGACACTTAGGCTGCTTCCGTATCTTACCTACTGTATTAATAAATGATGTTGCAGTGAACAATGGTGTGCATGTTTATTTTTGAGTTTTTATCAGGTAAATACCCAAAAAGTAAAACTGCTGAATCTTGTGGTAATTCTATTTTTAATTTTTTTTTAGGAACTTCCATACTGTTTTCCATAGTGGCTGCATGATTAACAGTCCTACCAACAGTGCCCAAGGGTCCCCTTTTCTCCACATTCTGACCAGCACTTGTTATTTGTTGTCTTTTTGATGTTAGCCATTCTGACAGGTGTGAGGTGGTATCTCACTATGATTTTTGATTTGCATTTCCATGATAATTACCCTCTTTTCATGTGTTTATTCATCTTTTCATGCCACCTGTATGTATTCTTTGGGAAAATGTCTCTTTAGGTCCTTCATCTATTTTTAAATTGGATTGTTTGTTTTTTTGATGTTCAATTGTAAGAGGTTTTTTGTATATTTTGGATATTAACCTCTTACTGGATATATCATTTGCAAATACAGTTGACCTTCCATATCAGCGGCTTTCACATCCTTGGATTCAACCAACCAAGGATATAAGGGCTGATTATATTCATTGTGTGAATTAGGTTGATGCAAATGTAATTATGGTTTTGGACTGTGAATTTTAAATCATTATATCTAGACTCAAACACATTTTTTTTAATTAATCAAAATAGAAACCACTACAATCAACACATTTTTGCCAACAAAAAATCAGTTTATTTATTCCTATAGTATAAAAATCCATGCTTCGAGATTTGACAAACTCTTGAAAAACATTTTCTGCCTCCTGCTGGTTGTGGAAGCATTTTCTGTGCAAAAAGTTGTTGAGATGCTTGAAGAAGTGGTAGTTGGTTGAAAAGGTGAATATGGCAGATGAGGCAAAACTTCATAGCCCAATTGTTGAACTTTTGAAGCATTGGTTGTGTAGCATGCAGTTGGGTGGTGGTGTCATGGAGAAGAATTTCTGTTGACCTATCTTTTTTTGATAAAAGATAGAAGGCCTTTCTGTTGACCAATGCCAGCTGCAGTTGTCAGTGCATCTCATCGATTTGCTGAGCATACTTCTCAGAGATGTAATGGTTTCAGGGGGATCCATGAAGCTGACGGGCAGCAGACCACCAAAACAGTGACCATGATCTTTTCTTGGTGCCAGTTTGGCTTTGGGAAGTAATTCTTCTCAGTCTAGCCACTGAGCTTGTCATTGCTGGTTGTCGTATACAATCCCCTTTTTGTCACATGTCACAATCTGATTGAGAAATGGTTTGTTGTTGCATAGAATAAGAGAAGACGACACTTCAAAATGAGTTTTTTTTTTAAATTTCTGGTCAGCTCATGAGGCACTCATTTACTGAGCTTTTTCACCCTTTCAATTTGCTTCAAGTGCCAAATGACCACAGAATGGCTGACGTTGAGTTCTTGTATAGTTTGTAAGAGGATCAGCTTTGATGATGGCTCTCAATTGTCATTGTCAATTTCCGATGGCTGCCCACTACTCTTCTCATCTTTAAGGCTCTCGTCTCCTTTGCAAAACTCCCTGAACTCCACTGCACTGTACATTCATTAGTAGCTCCTAGGCCAAATGCATTGTTGATGTTGCAAGTTGTCTCCACTGCCTTATGACCTATTTTGAACTCAAATAAGAAAATTGCTTGAAATTGCTTTTTGTCAACCATTTACATAGTTTAAAATAGATATAAACAAATAATGTCGTTAGCCAAAAAAAAAAAAGCGAGAATGTACGTTAAAATGATGTATAACATAAGTACATTTATTTAGAATATATTCAGCAATGCAAAAATATCATTGGTTTTGAACCAACTGAAGCGACAGTTAGAACTGGACATGGAACAACAGACTGGTTCCAAATAGGAAAAGGATTATGTCAAGGCTGTATATTGTCACCCTGCTTATTTAACTTCTATGCAAAGTACATCATGAGAAACGCTGGGCTGGAAGAAGCACAAGCTGGAATCAAGATTGCCAGGAGAAATATCAATAACTTCAGATATGCAGATGACACCACCCTTATGGCAGAAAGTGAAGGGGAACTAAACAGCCTCTTGAGGAAAGTGAAAAGAGAGTGAAAAAGTTGGCTTAAAGCTCAACATTCAGAAAACAAAAAATCATGGCATCCAGTCCCATCACTTCGTGGGAAATAGATGGGGAAACAGTGGCTGACTTTATTTTAGGGGGGCTCCAAAATCACTGCAGATGGTGACTGCAGCCATGAAATTAACAGACACTTACTACTTGGAAGTTATGACCAACCTAGATAGCATATTGAAAAGCAGAGACATTACTTTGCCAACAAAAGTCCATCTAAGGATGTGGTTTTTCCAGTGGTCACGTATGGATGTGAGAGTTGGACTGTGGAGAAAGCTGAGCGCCGAAGAATTGATGCTTTTGAACTGTAGTGTTGGAGAAGACTCTTGAGAGTCCCTTGGACTGCAAGGAGATCCAACCAGTCCATTCTAAAGGAGATCAGTCGTGGATGTTCTTTGGAAGGAATGATGATGAAGCTGAAATTCCAGTACTTTGGCCGCCTCATGCGAAGAGTTGACTCATTGGAGAAGACTCTGATGCTGGGAGGGATTGGGGGCAGGAGGAGAAGGGGACGACAGAGGATGAGATGGCTGAATGGCATCACTGACTTGATGGACAGGAGTCTGAGTGAACTCCAGGAGTTGGTGATGGACAGGGAGGCCTGGCGTGCTGCGATTCATGGGGTCTCAAGGAGTTGGACACAGCTGAGCGACTGAACTGAACTGAATATGCCATTTCATATAAGGAGCTTGAATCTAGACATTTCTCCAAAGAAGATACACAGATGGCTTCTAGGCACATGGGAAGTTGCTCAACATCACTAATTATTAGAGAAATGCAAATCAAAACTTCAGTGAGGTATCACCTCACATCAGTCAGAAAGACAATCTTCAAAAAAATCTATGAATAATTTTTTAAAAAGTCTATGAATAATAAATGCTAGGGCATGTGTTGAGAAAAGGAAATCCTGCTTCATTGTTGGTGGGAATGTAAATTGGCGCAGCCACTGTGGGGAACAGTATGGAGATTCCTTAAAATTGAGTTGTCATATGCTCCAGAAGTCCCACTCTTGGGCATATATCCAGAAAAGATAAAAACTCATTCAAAAAAATACATGTGCCAGAAGTTTATAGCAGCCCTATTGATAATAGCCAAGACATGGAAGCATCCTAAATGTCCATTGACAGATGAATGGATGAAGAAGATGTAATATATGTATATATAATAGAATACCAGTCAACCATAAAAAAGAATGAAATCATAACCATTTGCAGCAATATGGCTAGACCTAGAGATTATCACACTCATACTAAGTAAGTCAGGCAAAGACAAATATCATGTGAGATCACTTATATGTGGGAACCAAAATATGATACAAATGAACTTTTTTCAAATAGAAACAGACTCACAGACATAGAAAACAATGTTACAGTTACCAAGGAGGGATAGCGGTAGGAGAAAGGTAAATTACGAGTTTGGGATTATCAGATACAAAGTACTATATATGAAATAGATAACCAATAAGTCCCTAATGTATAGCATAGGTAGCTATATTCAATATCCTGTAATAAGCCATAATGGAAAAGAATATGAAGAAGAAATATGTTAAGCTGAATCATTTTGATGTGTACCAGAAATTAACACAACATTGTAAATCAACTATACTTCACTTAAAAAATAAATATATAAGGGCTTGAGGATCTATGGATTTTGATATCCTCAAAGACTCCTGGAATCAATCCCCTGAGGACAACTGTATCTTTTCCTACTCAGTAAGGTGCCTTTTTGTTTTGTTAATATTTTCCCTTTGCTATGTAAAAATTGCTTTTTAGTTTGGTGTAGTCCCATTTGGTGTAGTTCCACAAAGTGTGGAACAATTCTTAAAGAGATGGGAATACCAGCCCACCTGACCTGCCTCCTGAGAAATCTATATGCAGGTCAAGAAGCAACAGTTAGAACTGAATATGGAACAGACTGGTCCAAATAGGGAAAGGAGTATGTCAAGGCTGTAGATTGTCACCCTGCTTATTTAACTTATATGCAGAATACATCATGCAAAATACCGGGCTGGATAAAGCACAAGCTGGAATCAAGATTGCCAGGAGAAATATCAATAACTTCAGATATGCAGATGACACCACCCTTATGGCAGAAAGTGAAGGGGAACTAAACAGCCTCTTGAGGAAAGTGAAAAGAGAGTGAAAAAGTTGGCTTAAAGCTCAACATTCAGAAAACAAAAAATCATGGCATCCAGTCCCATCACTTCGTGGGAAATAGATGGGGAAACAGTGGCTGACTTTATTTTAGGGGGGCTCCAAAATCACTGCAGATGGTGACTGCAGCCATGAAATTAACAGACACTTACTACTTGGAAGTTATGACCAACCTAGATAGCATATTGAAAAGCAGAGACATTACTTTGCCAACAAAAGTCCATCTAAGGATGTGGTTTTTCCAGTGGTCACGTATGGATGTGAGAGTTGGACTGTGGAGAAAGCTGAGCGCCGAAGAATTGATGCTTTTGAACTGTAGTGTTGGAGAAGACTCTTGAGAGTCCCTTGGACTGCAAGGAGATCCAACCAGTCCATTCTAAAGGAGATCAGTCGTGGATGTTCTTTGGAAGGAATGATGCTGAAGCTGAAATTCCAGTACTTTGGCCGCCTCATGCGAAGAGTTGACTCATTGGAGAAGACTCTGATGCTGGGAGGGATTGGGGGCAGGAGGAGAAGGGGACGACAGAGGATGAGATGGCTGAATGGCATCACTGACTTGATGGACAGGAGTCTGAGTGAACTCCAGGAGTTGGTGATGGACAGGGAGGCCTGGCGTGCTGCGATTCATGGGGTCTCAAGGAGTTGGACACAGCTGAGCGACTGAACTGAACTGAATATGCCATTTCATATAAGGAGCTTGAATCTAGACATTTCTCCAAAGAAGATACACAGATGGCTTCTAGGCACATGGGAAGTTGCTCAACATCACTAATTATTAGAGAAATGCAAATCAAAACTTCAGTGAGGTATCACCTCACATCAGTCAGAAAGACAATCTTCAAAAAAATCTATGAATAATTTTTTAAAAAGTCTATGAATAATAAATGCTAGGGCATGTGTTGAGAAAAGGAAATCCTGCTTCATTGTTGGTGGGAATGTAAATTGGCGCAGCCACTGTGGGGAACAGTATGGAGATTCCTTAAAATTGAGTTGTCATATGCTCCAGAAGTCCCACTCTTGGGCATATATCCAGAAAAGATAAAAACTCATTCAAAAAAATACATGTGCCAGAAGTTTATAGCAGCCCTATTGATAATAGCCAAGACATGGAAGCATCCTAAATGTCCATTGACAGATGAATGGATGAAGAAGATGTAATATATGTATATATAATAGAATACCAGTCAACCATAAAAAAGAATGAAATCATAACCATTTGCAGCAATATGGCTAGACCTAGAGATTATCACACTCATACTAAGTAAGTCAGGCAAAGACAAATATCATGTGAGATCACTTATATGTGGGAACCAAAATATGATACAAATGAACTTTTTTCAAATAGAAACAGACTCACAGACATAGAAAACAATGTTACAGTTACCAAGGAGGGATAGCGGTAGGAGAAAGGTAAATTACGAGTTTGGGATTATCAGATACAAAGTACTATATATGAAATAGATAACCAATAAGTCCCTAATGTATAGCATAGGTAGCTATATTCAATATCCTGTAATAAGCCATAATGGAAAAGAATATGAAGAAGAAATATGTTAAGCTGAATCATTTTGATGTGTACCAGAAATTAACACAACATTGTAAATCAACTATACTTCACTTAAAAAATAAATATATAAGGGCTTGAGGATCTATGGATTTTGATATCCTCAAAGACTCCTGGAATCAATCCCCTGAGGACAACTGTATCTTTTCCTACTCAGTAAGGTGCCTTTTTGTTTTGTTAATATTTTCCCTTTGCTATGTAAAAATTGCTTTTTAGTTTGGTGTAGTCCCATTTGGTGTAGTTCCACAAAGTGTGGAACAATTCTTAAAGAGATGGGAATACCAGCCCACCTGACCTGCCTCCTGAGAAATCTATATGCAGGTCAAGAAGCAACAGTTAGAACTGAATATGGAACAGACTGGTCCAAATAGGGAAAGGAGTATGTCAANAAAAATTGCTTTTTAGTTTGGTGTAGTCCCATTTGGTGTAGTTCCACAAAGTGTGGAACAATTCTTAAAGAGATGGGAATACCAGCCCACCTGACCTGCCTCCTGAGAAATCTATATGCAGGTCAAGAAGCAACAGTTAGAACTGAATATGGAACAGACTGGTCCAAATAGGGAAAGGAGTATGTCAAGGCTGTAGATTGTCACCCTGCTTATTTAACTTATATGCAGAATACATCATGCAAAATACCGGGCTGGATAAAGCACAAGCTGGAATCAAGATTGCCAGGAGAAATATCAATAACCTCAGATACACAGATGACACCACCCTTGTGGCAGAAAGCAAAGAAGAACTAAAGAGCCTCTTGATAAAAGTGAAAGAGAGAAATGAAAAAGTTGGTTTAAAACTCAACATTCAGAAAACTAAGATCATGGTATCCAGTCCCATCACTTCATGGAAAACAGATGGAGAAACAGTGGAAACAGTGAGTGACTTTATTTTGGGGGGCTCCAAAATCATTGCAGATGATAACTACAGCTATGAAATTAAAAGATTCTTGTTCCTTGGAAGAAAAGCTATGACCAACCTAGACAGCATATTAAAAAGCAGAGACATTACTTTGCCAACAATGGTCTATCTAGTCAGAGCTATGGTTTTTCCGATAGTCATGTATGGATGTGAGAGTTGGACTATGAAGAAAGCTGAGTGCCAAAGAATTGATGCTTTTGACCTGAGGTGTTGGAGAAGACTCTTGAAGAGTCCCTTAAACTGCAAGGAGATCCAACCAGTCAATCCTAAAGGAAATTAATCCTGAATATTCATTGAAAGAACTGATGCTGAAGCTCCAATACTTTGGCCACCTGATACAAAGAACTGACTCACTGGAAAAGACCCTGATGCTGGGAAAGATTGAAGGCAGGAGGAGAATGGGACGACAGAAGATGAGATGGTTGGATGGCATCACTGATTTGATGGACATGAGTTTGAGCAGTCTCCGGGAGTTGGTGATGGACAAGGAAGCCTGGCATGCTGCAGTCCATTGGGTTGCANTACAAAGAACTGACTCACTGGAAAAGACCCTGATGCTGGGAAAGATTGAAGGCAGGAGGAGAATGGGACGACAGAAGATGAGATGGTTGGATGGCATCACTGATTTGATGGACATGAGTTTGAGCAGTCTCCGGGAGTTGGTGATGGACAAGGAAGCCTGGCATGCTGCAGTCCATTGGGTTGCAAAGAGTCAGACACAACTGAACTGGGTCCCATTTATTTTTCCTTCGCCTGAGGAAACATCCAAAAAATACTGCTAAGTATTTGATATCAGAGAGTATACTGCCTATGTTTTCTTCTAGAACTGTATGGTTTCAGGTCTAAAATTCAAGTCTTTCATTCATTTTGAGTTTATTTTTTTATGTAGAGTGAGAAAGTAGTCCAGTTTAATTCTTTTTCTTATGGCTGTCCAGTTTTCTTAACACCATGTATAGAAGAAACTGTCTTTTCTCGCCAATTTGTATTCTTCCCCCTTTTCTCATAGATTAGTTGGCTGTGTAAGTGTGGGTTTATTTCTGGCTTGTCTCTTCTCTTCCATTGACCTATGAATCTGTTTTTGTGTGGATACCATAGTGGTTATTACTGTAAGTTTGTGGTATAATTTGAAATCATGGTGCATGATACCTCCAGCTGTCTTGTTCTCTCAAGATTACTTTGGCTCTTCGGGGTCCTTTGTGTTCTCATACAATTAAAAAGAATTATTTTTGGCCGAGCTGGATCTTCACTGCTGTGCGGGCCTTTTTCTAGTTGTGGAGAGATGGGGCTGCTGTTCTCTAGTTGTGGTCCAGGGGCTTCTCACTGCGGTGGCTTTTCTGGTTGCAGAGCACAGACTGTAAGGCATGCAGGCTTCCGTAGCTGCAGCAAGTGAACTCAATAGTTGCAGCTTCCACGCCCTAGAACACAGGCTCGATAGCTGTGGCACACGGGCCTAGTTATTTCAAGGCATGTGGAATCTTCCTGGACCAGAGATTGAACCTTTGTCTCCTGCATTGGCAGGCACATTATTTACCTCTGAGCCACTGGAGAAGGCCCCATACAGTTTTTAGAATTATTTGTTGTAGTTCTGTTTTTCACAGAATGCCACTGGTATTTTGAGGATTGCATTGAATCTGTAGATAGACGTGGGCTGTATGCTCGTTTAACAGTATCAGTTCTCCCAGTTCACAAGCACAGTATAGTTTCCATTCATTTCTGCAGTCTTCAGTTTCTTTCACTGAATGTCTTAGAGTTTTCAACGTGCAAGTCTTTTTACTTCCTTGTTTAGATTTATTCATAGCTATTTTATTCTTTTTGATACAACTGTAAGTGGTATTGTGTTCTTAATTTCTTTTTTTGATCATTATTTAATGTATGGGAACACAGTATATTTCTGTATGTTGATTTTGTATCCTGCAACTTTACTGAATTCATTTATTAGTTCTAATATTTTTTGATGGCATCTCTAGGATTTTCTGTATATTATATCATGTAATGTGCAAACAGTGACAGTTTTACTTCTTTCCATTCAGCCTGTTTCTAGCAGTGGTTCATAGTTACTGTGTATATCATCCTTATCATATTTTTGCGCACTCAGCGCTATTGAGGGGAAGAAACCATGCCTTAGATTGCTTCTTTGTAGCTGCTTGGCTTTTGGACCTAAAATTTAAATTCTTACCCTTGTGGAGAGTTTTCCCTTGATTTTATAGAACCCTAAATCTTATGGGATCTTCCACAGAGCCGTAATGTAACTTCTGTAGCTCACTGTCATTATACTGGAAATAAATCCCTTTCTCTGTCAGGTGCATCCCCAGCTGAAAGCTTGTCCAGGTCTCAGGTAAAATGCCATTCTCCGTACTGTTCTCTTTCTGTGTGTGTTGTTGTTGTTGTTTTACAGTTTTATTTATTTATTTTTGGCTGTGCTGGGCTTCATTGCTGAGTGGGCTTTTTTTCTAGTTGCAGAGAGTGGGAGCTACTCTCTGTTGCAGTGTGTGGGCTTCTCACTGCTGTGGCCTCTCTTTTTGTGGACCACAGGCTCTAGGGTGTGTGGGCTCAGTAGTTGAGGTCCCCAGGCTCTCGAGCACGGGCTCAGTAGTTGTGGCAAAGGGGCTTAGCTGTGCCTGAGGCATATGGGATCGTCCCCGACCCGGGATCGAGCCCGTGTCTCCTGCCTTAGCAGGCAGATTCTTCACAGGAACCATCAGGGAGGCCCTCTGTGGTTGTTTCTGATCTCCCTTTGCATCACATTGCAAGCATGCTTTCTTTAAACTTCATTCTTTTTAATTGTGCATTTTTTCCAAATCAGAAAGCTGTCAACTTTTTTTCTTTCTTTTCATTCTTTACTAGGCAAAGAATCATATGTGTATTATAGGTAAACATTTTAATTGATCGCTAAACTTGGGATCACATTTATCTTTCTTATCTATTATTTTCGTCATCTTTTGCTTTCCGTGTAAGAGACTAACCTTGTTTGTGTGTGTGTGTATATGTTTCAGTTATTATTTCTGTTTCCTCCACTGGGTTTGTAAGCTTTCCAGAAGGAATGTGTAATAAACTCACCCATATGTTTCATCAGTTCATTCGTTAAGAATTCCGAGGCGTGAAGGGTGTTGCACTCTATCCTTTGCAACTTTATCCAGATTGCAGCCATTGGTTTCTCAGGGGTACCTGCCTCTACAGGCCTTTGGATAACCTGCTGGCTGCCTCAGTCCCTGGATCTGCTCAGCAGACCGTAACTATTAGGGTACACAACAGGACACTTCACCTGAGAGCCTTCCCTTTTTGACTATGATATGGCAGTGATGTGGATGTATCAACAGAATTCCTGACACCCTGGGGACTTAACTAAATTGTTCATGATTATAAAGGATGTTGCTTTACCCAGAAATCTCTTGCCTAGATAATTTATGAAGTCATTTCTCCAGATTCTGTCAGATTTTGTGCTTTTTCACTTCATTTTTGCCTTTTTATCTTTCCTCTTGCCGCACATCTCTTCCTCTGTGAATTTTCAGTCTTCTCTTGTCTTATATTCACTGTTTTTCAAGCAGACAGTTCCATTTGTAGACAGTTCTGTTTCAGTAATTTGTGCTTGCACTGTGGAATTGAGAATCTACATTTCTGTATTTAAATGTGTGTCTATTTCCCCCTTAACTTTCTTACTTTTGATTATATTACTTTTTATCTCTTGACGTGGAACATGCATCATTATCCTTATACTTTCCTGATTTGAAAGCTGCAGAGGAGTAAATGCCTCTTCTCTGGAATGGATTTCTGTTGTTTGCTATAATCCAGGCAGTCATCCTTTGGACGATGTGCTTTTCTAACTGCAGTATCTGTGTTAATGCCAGTTTGGTTTCTCTGTGTATTTTCAGTGGGGCTACTTTTTAGTGGTTGGTTGTCTTAGAAAGCTACTCCAAATTGTGCCAGTCAGACACTCCTTCATTCTGCTTCCAGGTTTAGCCAGAGTCTATAGCTACCTTCCTGGCAGGTGATTATAAGCTTCCTTTTTTTCCCTGAAGGCCCTAAAGGGCTCACTTCTGGGCCTTTCATCATCAGGCACAGCAGAAGCAAATCTTTCATCCTTTAGGACAGCGGTCCTCAGCCTTTTTGGCACCAGGAACCAGTTTCGTGGAAGACAATTTTTCCATGGACTGGGGTAGGAGAGAGGGATGGTTTGGGGAAGATTCAAACACATTACATTTATTGTGCACTTCATTTGTATTATTGTTACATTAGCTCGCCTCAGATCATCAGGCGTTAGATCCTGAAGGTTTCGGACCTCAGCTTTAGGATCATGACCGTGTCCTGGTAAATTCCATGCCACATCAGTCAGGAGCAGAACCTGGTGCAGAAGCTGCATTTGTATAACTTAGTGTTAAGCATTTCCACAGAAGAATATCTGTGCCTCTTGCTGTTTGCATTTCCATTTTTTCCTCACATTCTCTGGGTCTCCTCTGACTTTAGACTGTGAAATGTATTTAGGAACCATCACTTCATGATTCTAGCAACTTGACCCCTGCTTCCCTGGTAGCCTCTGCTTCTTGTTCCTGCCTAGGAATTACAGCATTGTTGGTGCCTTCCACGTGCTGGGCCCAATGTTCTTGCTTCTTGGAGCGCTGTCTCTTTGGATCCTCACCAAACGCACAGGGTCGAGACCACTTCCAGCTTGCTGATGACAGCACTGACTGGGCAGCTTGTAGCCATGATCATACATGGAGAGGCAAGGCTGGCGCCTAAGTTAGAATGATACAGAGAATATTAGCATGACCCTTGTGCAAGGATGACAAACAAATTCATGAAACATTCCATATTTTGGGGCGCCAAATTCTGTTATTTGTGTGTGTAATCCCCTCTAATAAACTTAGGTGCTCAGAAATTTTAAAAGAAAACAACAAACAAAAAACCCACTCTCAACTCTGAAGTGAATGTTCTAAGGAACGAGAGGTGTGCTGATCCCAGCCCTTCCACCCCTAAGGGTGCATGCTGGCCCTGTGGTGACCCTTGCCTTCCCTGAGAACCCTAAGGTGACCCCAGAGGCTTCTGGTGGGATCATTCACCTCTCTGCCTCATGCCTGCAGGCTACCTGGCAGTGAAAGGGGCTCTTAACTTTGGCTGCTTTCCCATGACAAGGGAGAAGACATAAAAACTATCTTTTAATGTTACAAAGTAAAAAATATGATGAGGTAGCAACCTTGGGTAAGGTATCCTACCTACTTTTGTTTGTGAGATGGACATATTTGTCTATAGGTTTCTGATTATGGATGTATGTTGCAAGATTTAAAAAGACACAAAAGCAGAGTGATTTGATTGACTTCTGACTGACAAGCCTTAGGAAGTGACTGGCTCACCTTGACATGGAGCTGTCCTATAGCTTCAGGAATGGGTCATCTCATGGGGACAGCTCAAGGTGTCACTGATGCCTGAGCAAGAAGTAGTGATGTTTGAGGCCGAGATGTCTTAATGCCATTTAGTAATAAAAATTCTGTGTTTATGAGGTGTAAGCCTCAATTCTGTGGCTCTTTGTACAGAGGGAAACCCTCATTTCCTGGTGATGCTAGATAAAGTCATCATGTGTGCAACAAGTGTTTCCTGAGACCCTGCCACGCGCCAGCCTATTTTGGCACTGGGGCCACATGAGGAGGCACATCCTGGGGCTCTGTCTAGCAGCCCTCATCTGTGTGTGTGGGACAGGGCCGCAGTGCATGCATGGGAGGATAGTGGCAGGTTGTGGTTCTGGGAATTGGATGCTAAGGACCACTGGGATCCATCGCCTCCAGGACTTGGAGTGTTGCTGACTCCCATGGGGGTCCACATCTCAAACTTCATCCTCTGGCTCCTAGAGCAGTACACCTGACATCCTCTTACGCTGACAGACAAGGCCTTCCAGAAGATTTGAGTCTTAAGCCTTTGGACACCTGACTTCCTGGCTCTCCTGGTGGCCACTCAAGGCCCCAGAGGGGTGTTATGCTCTTTCTCCAACCCTTAGGTCAGAAAAGAGAGAACTGGCAGACAGAAACTGATGACTTTCACATCCGGCTCGGAGAAGAGAGCTGTCAGTGGAGTCCAGCCTGAGCGTCTACTGAGTAGATGCTGACCACACAGCTCTAAATGAGAAGACAATTGATGGGCCCATGTAGGCCTGGGCCCGGCAGCACAGGCCAAGACACCAGAGAAGCGGGCATAGTGGCTTCTGGCTGTAGGCACTGGCTGTGTCCCTTCTCAGTGTGCCCACCATGGACGTAGTTTCTTGTGGGCTTTCCTCACCTCTGGATTTGGAGTATTCCTTGTGCGATGAGATCAAATTGCCAGCATCCGTTAGATCATTGAAAAGGCAAGAGAGTTCCAGGAAGACATCTACTTTTGCTTTAGACTATGCCAAAGCATTTGTGTGGATCACAACAAATTGTGGAAAATTCTTAAAGAGATGGGAATACCAGACCACCTTCCCTGCCTCCTGAGAAATCTGTATGAAGTTCAAGAAGCAACAGTTAGAACCGGATATGGAATAGACTGGTTCCAAATGGGAAAAGGAGTACATCAAGGCTGTATATTGTCACCCTGCTTATTTAACTTACAACCTCCTAGAAAGGCTTGAAGCCTTCTCGTTTGTGAGATGAGGTGGCCACAGGGCCCACCCTCACAGTGATGAGGAGGCCCGATGAGATAAGGTGAGGCCTCCTTATTATCATTATTTCCTCCTGCACCCGGGGCGTGGGCAGAAAGACAGGAGCTATGGACTCAGCAGGTTATGAGTTCAAATGCCAACCGTGCCACTCAGAGGTGGGTGCTGAGCATCTCCATGCCTGCTGACATACCTGTGCTACAGGGACAGGGCAACCTCTCTGAAATGGGTTCATGAGTGTGAGCTCACAAGTGCCTGGCTTAGGGCCTGGCACTCACTAGATGCCCAGCAAGTGTTTGTGAACTTCCTATGGGAAACTGACCCGGGCTCACCACTCCTGGGTGTCTGGAGTGGCCCAGAGCATTTGGTCCCAAATGGGTCTTGTGACCTCGGGACCTGCTGCTTACCCACCTGGAAAATGGGTAACAGCACAGACACCTCCCCACCAAGACGGCAAGCCTGGTCCGGTGGGTTTTCTGGGTTCAGGCCCCTGCCAACCACTGGGACTTGTGCTCCCTCCACACTGTTAGCGGGTTCTCAGTGCTGCCCCTTGTACACACGAATACCCGTCCTACTGTGAGGCCTGCGCCTCTGCTGTTCCCTCAGCCTGGTACATCTTTTCCCCCCAGCCTTCCACCATGATTCCTGGAGCCAGTCCCTTTCATCCTATAGGCCTCCTCTTCTTTTGTTTTTTTAAGATTTTTTGATGTGATCCATTTTTAAAGTCTTTATTGAATTTGTCACAATATTGCTTCTGTTTTACCTGTTGGTTTTTTGGCTGGGAGACATATGGGATCTTAGCACCCCAACCAGGGGTTGAACACTTGACCCCCTGCAGTGGAAGGTGAAGTCTCAACCACTGGGCCACCGGGGAAGTCCCCTGCAGGTATCCTCTTAAATGAACTACCTTAAGAGGCCTTCTGGCCATGCACCCAAATCAGTTGTGTTCCTCTGCACAGCACTCACGCCACCAACGCCTTTCCTATTTCCTCTGGACCGTCAGACCATCCTGGGCAGGAATCTTGCCAACTCGCTCTCTGCAGCACTCCTGTTGCACAGCCCAGGGTTGTGGACATGTTATGCTATGTTGCACAACCCTGTTCCACATAGTAGGTGCCTAAAAAATATGTGAGGAATGAACAAAGGGAGCATGGAAAGCATGCCGCAGACACTGGAAGCAACTCCTGTCCCAACCCAGCCTGCTCCAATGGCACCTATGACTCAGACGAGGCCTGCCATTGCAGGAGTGACGCTTAGTCAGGGAGCCTGACATACAGCTGGAGAATCACAAAACTCCATGTGGGCTGCTATAAATAGACATGTGAACAAGGTGCCAGACTCCACCTGGGTGAGGTCAGGAAGGCTCCTCAGAGGAGCTGACTTTGAGACTGGGCCTTTAAAAACCAGGAGGAGCCCATCAGGCAGAGAAGCCAGAAACAGAAGGTGGGAGCTGCGCAGGGGAGCGCCTGGGAGAGCCCAGCTTGGGCGCAGAGCTCCCTGGTTGCAGCCATGGCTGTTGGCCTCCCTCTGCCTCTAACCAGACAGTGAAGCTGGGTTTCCCCGACCACTCAGAAGCCAGGAGGGACTTTGGACAGGATGCCTGTAGCAGAAAATAAGTCCCCAACACCCTTCCATGTGGACTCAGGGAAAGGGTTGTAGCCAGATCAGGATGTGGGCCCGGAGGTGGGTTGGGGGGGCGGCTGGAGAGAGGATGGCTGAGCCCAGGATGGCGGCCCTCTGGGAGGTGACTCTTGAGGGAACCTCACAAGCGAAATGGCCAAATTAGATTATAATCGCCAGGGGATGTGTTCCGGGTAAAGGAGGGAAGAGACAGGCGGGCGTCTGGGGGCGGGGCTGTGATTTTAGAGACGGGGGAAGAGCCTCACTGCAGCCTCAGGAGGTGAGGGAGGGGAGGGAAGAGCACGCCAGGGAAGGGAACGGCGTGTGCAAAGGCCTAGAGGCAGGAGCGCTGCTCACTCACGCCCTCGGCCCCCTCCCACTCGCAAGTGCACACGCCCCAGATACACATGCATACAGTCGTGAGCACAGCGGGATGCACAAGCGTCTACCTGTCCGCGGAGCGGCCACTCAGGCTCAGGCACGTTCACAGACACCATCCACACACGCACCATCCACACTCGCATACACACACTCACACGCACGCACGCACGCACACACAGCCCTGATGCCGCAGGGCATCCTCAGCTTGCGTCCACAGTGCCCTCTGGTGGCCAGTCCTGGCATGGTGGCTGGACCTCAGCTGGTCACTCTGTGGAGCCCTGGACACTGCCAGGACCTCTTCTGCCCCGGTCCCCGTGCTTCCTGCCCCCAGTTCCTCCGCAGCAGCCAGAGAGCCTTACAAAACAGGGTTGGCCAAGAACGCTCTGACGCTCATCAGAGAACCTCCCCAGGGGTCTCCCAGCCCCAGCCACTCCCAGCCCCAGGTCTCCTCCCTGAACCTTCCTTTGCAAAGGCTGTTCCCTCAGCTGGGAATGCCCTTCCCTGCCTTTTCCACCTGACTCATTCCTACCCCTCAAGGCCCAGTTCTGAAACAAGGAAGGGAGGCTCTCCCTGACACTGCCCCCGAGGGATCCCAGCTCTGCCGATGGCTGCAACCCCACTTGTGTCTCCAGCAGAATCGAGCTGCTCCAAGGTGGGGGCTGAATTCTTTCTGGCTAGAGGTGGTGCTTTAGGGCTGGAAGTAGTTACCTTTGAGCCTGGAAGGAGATGGGAGTCTCTTACTCAGGGTCAGGCCTGGATGCTGCAGTCTACACAGGAGGAAAGCTCATGGGCGGGGATGCAGGAGCTCACCTGCTCTAGCTAAGCTGTCGTCACTCTTGAGTATCAGTGGTGAGTTCACACCAGTTAGGTGGCCCTATGAGAAAAACAGCAAGTCTTACTATGTGCTAATCCCTCAAAGCGCACCATTCTGTGGACTCACTATAAGCAAGCTGCGTGGAGGCATGACTGCTCTGATCACTGCAGTGACCCCACCACACCACAGGTGCACTGTAAACTCATGTGGAAAGGAGGAAGGCCCGCAGTACTGCAGCAGGGTGCGCGCTGCCGCCGTCGTCTCTGTGTATCAGACGAGAGACAGAGGCTTGGAGAGGGGCGGAGGCTGCTAATAGTGGCACAGCTACTGTTGTAACGGCCAGAGCGAGATGGAGTTTTCCCTGCCCAAGCCTCCAGTTTGCGACACCCTTCTGGGCAAATCACATTGTCCCAAACTCCTGCCACGGCTTTCTGGGACAATGCCAAGCACTTTGCTTCTGACTGAGCCCTAGGGTCTGTCCTGCCCAGACCCCGCAGGGCTTCACAGACACCTAAGGCATCCCCCTAGAAACCTTCCAGGCGCTGGGGGCCTCTGAGCATCCCAGGAGCCCTGGCCTGGAGCCTGTCTGTCCCCAAGTCCTCATGTGAAGCATTTCATGCCCAGGAGGCAGGGACAAGCTTTCACTGACGGGCATTGCACTCCAAGTCCAAGACTTCATGTGACCCGGTAAGGCCAATGTGGACAGACCTTCATCCCATAGAGGAGGAAACTGAGGCTCAAGGCTTCAAACATCTGGCCCAGGTCCTACCACCAGGAAGGATGACGTCAGCCATTTAGCCTTGACCAGGAACAACCTGCTATGTACCAGGCATTTTACTAGCAGGCTCAACATAGAACCACATAACCTGAGAGCTGTTCTCATCCCATGGTTTGGGGGAGAATTAGAGCAAACAGACTCATGCCACATGCCCAAGATACAGGACCAGGGGGAAGAGAGAAAGAACTGTGTCCAAACTGGGCTGATGCCACTACCAGACATATCCCAGTATCTGTCTGCAAAGGGCTGTTTTCTGATCTAAAGGGAGTCCTGGCTCCACCAGGAAGTAGCTGAGTGACCTTACACCAATCTCCTGTCTCAGTCAGGCCTTGGAAGTGATCATGTCCTTCTTGTGTCCCCTGTCAGCCATCCCCAGGCCTGAACTCACCCCCCGCTTCCATGAGGGTCTCACCTTCTCACTGGCAGTATCTTCCAATCCCAGCAAACTCTGACCATTACCAGCTTCTTCCTTAAGTTGTGCTAAAGTTGCTTCTTGGAGACCCCAGGCTCAACTCCATCCATCTGTCCAACACATATTTCCTGAGCATCTATTTGTGCCTGATACCATGTTAGGTGCTGAAGGAGCAGTGAAGAACAAGACAGAAAGGGCCCCTGCCTTCATGGAACAAGCCTTCTGGAGGAGATTGAAAAAGAAACCAAATACATCAGTGAAAATAAATCTAAAAAATACTTTCAAATAGTGATAAGAACTAAAAACGAAGTAAGCAGGGCAACATGACAGGGTGGCTTCATTAGATGAGTGGCCAAGGAGGCCTTCTTGGAGGAGGTGTCTTCTGAGCTCAAACTTGGGTGACCAAAAAAAGCTATGTGAAACTGGATGTAGGGGCCAACTTAAGTTATTCCATGGCACAGAGCAGATGCTCAGAGACAAGATGAAGGGGGCTCCTACCTAGTTAACCATGAACTGAACCAGGGTATTTTTCTCCCTTCCCTCCTAAATCTCCACTATAATAATAGTAAACTAAGAAAACTTTAAGGCACAAACTAAAAAGCCTCTTGATGAGGGTGAAAGAAGAAAGTGCAAAAGCTAGCTTGAAACTCAACATTTGAAAAAACAAAAAACAAGGATCATGGCATCCGGCCTCACAACTTCATGGCAGATAGAAAGGGAAAAAGTGAAAGTAATGACATATTATTTTCTTTGGCTCCAAAATCACTGTTGATGGTGACTGTAGCCATGAAATTAAAAGATGCTTGCTCCTTAGAAGGAAAGCTATGACAAACCTAGACAGCATATTAAAAAGCAGAGACATCACTTTGCTGACAAAGGTCTGTATAGTCAAACCTATGGTTTTTTTCCAGTAGTCATGTGCGGATGTGAGAGCTGGACCATTATAAAGAAGGCTGAGCACCACAGAAGTGATGCTTTTGAACTGTGATGTTGGAGAAGACTCTTGAGAGTCCCTTGGACTGCACAGAGATCAAACCAGTCTATCATAAAGGAAATCAGTCCTGAATATTCATTGGAAAGACTCTGAAGCTGAAGCTCCAATACTTGGACCACCTGATGCGAAGAGCTGACTCATTAGAAAAGACCCTAATGTTGAGAAAAATTGAATGCAGGAGGAGAAGGGGACAGCAGAGGATGAGATGCTTGGAAAGCATCACCAACTCAATGGACATGAGTTTAAGCAAACTCCGGGAGATGGTGGAGGGCAGAGGAGCCTGGCATGCTACAGTCCATGGAGTCGCAAAAAGTCATACAGGACTTAGTGACTTAACAACTATAAAACACAAACTCACAAGAGCAAAGAGAACAGGAAAGTCAATGACAGGGACAGAATCTACAAAATGAATAGAAAAATGGTAACCAACTTAGTAGAGTGGAGGAAGGTGAAATTAATGTCTGCAGGGGAGGAAGCCAATCTGAGGCCAGACACCAAAACAATACAAACACCAATACACCAATACACCAATACAGACGTCCCCTTGGACACGGCAACCTGGGAGACACAAGGTCCCGCTGAGGGTGGGTATACAGGTAAGGATGAAAACAAAATAAGCTAAGAGTTTGTAAAAAGGAGCAGTTATGCCCTCCAACTTCCCAGAACTGAAGGCCATGAGTCCCAGGTTGTAAGGACCCCTTGAGTGACCAGAGGGATATAAGAAAACAAGTCAATGATTTAATTCCCGGAAAAACAACACAAAATAGAAAGTGTAGTCATAAACTACTGCACAGCTCAGCTGTGAACGATATTTACATAATCACAACATGTAAACCAAAGCACCGAATGCTAACGTGTCCGGAAAGAGAGTGGGCACTGGGGGAGGGGAAGTGCAGGGATCCACGTGTAAGGGATGAAGTCTTTGCAGTAAGAAGCATCAGACACTGTCTCACACTTAAAACAAGCAATGTGACTGAGAAGTCGGGGCTACGAGGGTTGGGAGCAGTCCCATGAGAATGTCAGCTGAGGGAGCATGTGGAGGTCTCTGCTGCACCCTCAGCACCTAGAGCCCAGTATACACTAGGTGCTCAAACAGTTCCTGTTTGTCCATAGATGTGCCTGTCCTCCAGATGGCTCTTGCAATGCCGTCTGACTTCTATGTGCCTGTATGGCTTCTAGGAGAATTGGAAATCAACTCAAAGCAGCGCTTAAAGGCCAGCGTGTCTGGAGCAGGAGAGGAGGATCGGGGAGTGAGAGCCTGAGGCTCGGAGATCAGCAGGCCTAGGTCATGGAAAGCCAAAAATGGAATATTTTTAGAATATCTGGACTGTCCAGCCTGCCAGCCTCACCTCAGGAACAAAGATACAAGTCTCCCCAGAGCCCTGCGGACCAGACGCCCTCCCACAGCCTCTGTGGTGCTGGCCCTATGGCCACGCCTGGCGCCGCCCTTCTGCCCACAGCCTGGTTTCCAGTGGAGCCTGAGTGGGGCGTGGGTCAGGTGGGCACAAGGCCAGTGAGCAGTGTGCGGGGGCGGGGGGGGGTGGGGAGGAATCCAGGCCAAGCAGCCATCAGACTCCCAGTCAAGCCCCAGATCTGTCCAGCATGGTGCTCCACGGGGCACTGTGACAAGTGCTTTGCAGCGGAAAATGCTATAAATGTCGACTTTTTTCCACAAGCGCACGCCCCTCCAGCTGCCCAGGCTCTGCACTCAGACTGTTTCTAATGCCCTCGAGATGCCCAGCTTCTCGGACAAGCCCTCCTAAGCAAAGACTCCCACCAACCTGGGTCTGGGGGCTACTATGCTTGGGGCGAGCCCAGAGATTGTGGGAGGGGTACTGGAGCTGGCACCCTTGGGCTGCTCTGTGACGACNATGCCCTCGAGATGCCCAGCTTCTCGGACAAGCCCTCCTAAGCAAAGACTCCCACCAACCTGGGTCTGGGGGCTACTATGCTTGGGGCGAGCCCAGAGGTTGTGGGAGGGGTACTGGAGCTGGCACCCTTGGGCTGCTCTGTGACGACCAGGGCACCAACTGCATGATGACCTTGCTGTTGGCAGCTCTGCAGCATCAGGGGAGGAGGGCAGCACATCAGCACCTCCTCAGGGACCTCGTGCCCCATGCCTGGCCTCCTCCGGCTGGTGAGAATGCCTGCTTCTGCCAGCTGGTTTGTGCCTTGTTTGAACCACAGGGAGCATTTGCCCGAAGTCGCAGCCTGGTCCAAGATTCAAGATGGGAAGGTAGAAAGTACTCCAGGCCAGTCATAGTGATTTCTGGGCCTAATTTCACAAGGAATGTGATTATTTTCTTTATGCTTTTCTTGTCCAACATTGCCGCAAGAATTATGTACTTTTGAACTGTGTCCGACTCATTGCCATCCCATGATCTGTAGCCCGCCAGGCTCCTCTGTCCATGGAATTCTCGAGGCAAGAATACTGGAGTGGGTTGCCATTTCCTATTCCAGGGGATATTCCCTACCCAGAGATTGAATCCAGGTTTTCTGCATAGCAGGCAGATTCTTTACCATCTGAGCCACAGCAATTACGCTCCGCCATTTACTTTAAATTAAATATATAATATTTTAATATGCTAATAAAGTCAATTCATATATTACTTTGATATTTTAATGTAAACAAGCAAAATGGCATGATTATTTTTAACTCTGGCTATTCTTTGCCACCAAATCCTGCCTCTTACATGCAGCCTTCCTGGATTACTCAAACTGATCCTCAAAAGACTTGACCACACCTAGTGACTCAAGACTTGACTCCAGTGATGTCAGGGGTTGAGTGTATGTAGTGGTTTGGGGTGGGGGGTTGGGGGGAAGATGGTCATGGCCAGTGTCCCCTGATTCTAATCCAGTCCCATAGTTTTGCAGGGAAAGAGTAAACAGTGGCTCTAGGATTTGACCCTACGCTTGTTGTGGAATCCAGAGTCGCAAAACACATCTCGGAGGATACTCAAGACAGTGGAGTACAGTTTATTACGCCAGCAGGTCCAAGGGAAATCAGTTCCCAACAAAGATCCTGATGTTTCTGAGAGGCCCAGTTTTATATCCCCCCTCCCCTACTATGTGACTGGTTACATATTAGCAAACTCTGTGTTGTATATGATTGAGTTTTACAACAAGTAGGTGCTAGGAGAACAAACAATTAATGTTAAAGGTGGGGAACAATGATTATACATCAAGGCAGGGCAGGGTTAATCTAACAGGGGCAGCCTGATCTCAACTATCTCCATTTGCCGTCTGTAGGGAGGGAAGTCTCCAGAAGACCTGGCTTTTATTAGCATCGGTTTCCTCACTCTTGGGCAGGGTTCAGGCCCAGTGCACATCCTGTCTTTAAGAGGGATGACAGACTTCAAGATGGAGTCTCTCCTGATCCTCACATTGGCCCCAACAGGCTGAGTTCCAAGCCAGTGCCACTTTGGCAGTCCCCAGCCTTTCACAGGTCCTAGCAGAAACGGGTTGAGAAAGGAACGACATCAGAGATGGGGAGAGTCACAAACTCCTCTGCTTGTGTCCTGCTGCCTGACAACCCTAAACCATTGGTGTGGAATAACTATTTTCTGATGCTGTCTCTGTCCCACCATGTCTGGGGCCTCTGCTGGATTCCTTCAGAGAGTCTTTGTTTCCATTCATTTCCAAGTCTGGCACCTGGGCCAGGAGGACTCCGGGGCTGGGCCCTGCGGGGATGCAGTAGGCTGGAGCCCCTCCACACAGCTTCTGCCCCTGTTCAGGTCTTCTGCGCAGGGAGTGGACAGAGGCCGGAAGCTGCGTGGCCCTTTCTGCTGGTGTTGCGTCTGCCTGACTCTACTGGCCAAAGCAACGGGCCTGGTTTTAAAGGGCCGAGACACTGAGGCTGCCCCATAGTGAGTGGAATGAGAATTGCACCATTTCTAAAAACCTCCTTTCAAAACCCCTTCGGCAGCTTGCCAAGGGCAGTGGCCATTCACAGTTACCTACCACACTTCCCAGGGTGTCAGAAAGACCCCAGAAGGGACTTCCTCCTCCAGGGAGGAGGCAGGAGCAAGTCCAGGAGGGGCAGGAGGCTGGGGACAGGGTCTGAGAAAGATTCAGAGGCCTGAGTGGCTAGTGGGAAGAAGGGAGAGGATGAGGCAGGAGGCCACCTCCAGGCCCTGGAGGAGTGTGCCAATCAAGAGATAAAACGGGGCAGGGCAGTAGGTGTGGGAAGAGAAGATAGTGAGCTTGGTAGGGAACACGCTGGACTGAAGATCTGATGGCTACCTCATCCTCCCAGGCTGAGTGCCAGCACCACCTCCTCTAGGAAGCCCTCCCAGCTGCTCCAGGTGGAATTACTGCTCCCTCCCCTGGCCTCCTGAAAGGGCTGTGCTGCCCTCATCCCACGAGGTCGGAGCCCTCAGTCCCAGGCCAGGGCATCTTTGGGGCCCAAGTGACCCAGGACAGGAGAAAGGCACCTCCAAGCTGAGGGGCCTTCCCCCGCCCCGCGGGGAGGAGCCAGACCCTCTAACAGCTGCCAGGAGCCACACAGACAGGACTCCTGCTCCTCTGCCTCCGGCTAATCAAAGGACTTCAGAACTGCTTTGAGCTTCAGTCTCCTCCTCTGTAAAGTGGGGATCTTCACTTTTAAAAGTTAGGGTGAGGATCAGAGGTGCCTGGCACACAGGCAGAGCTCAGTGAAGCTGGGCTGTGAAACCAGCCCCCTTCTGAGGCCGGGCAGAGGCAGGCCAGGCATCAACCCAGTGGCTGTCTAGGGTTTTGAGCTGGACACTAGGCCCCTCCCTCGGGGGTGGCCTTTGGGAAACACTGGTGGGAGATGCCGCCCTAGAACTTATGGGGAGCAAATTTAGAAAAGGGCACCCTCCCCCAACCCCCAGGTTATTCAAAATAGGCATTTCAGGGGATGGAACCAGAGGCAGCCTCCAGAGGAGGGAGAAATTTCAGTTTGAAATTCAAGCAGTGATATGATGTGCAGTGAAAAGTGTCCCCCGCTCTGTTCCTCACCCCCCAGCAGCCCGTGGGGCGTGGCCAGTGGGCACCTTCACAGGGCCAGGCAGCCTCTGTTCTCCGCACACTATCCCTTTGTGACTCAGAGGCCACGGGTGTCCTTCCAGCTCAGCCTGGGGACAGCAGCCATCCGCATCACCGCTGCCAACAGTGTCCACCCGGTCTCTCTCCCACGAGGCGCTCAGTGGTCCCTGCTGAAGGCATTTGGGCGCCTCCCAGGCTTCTGCACTGTTTGCCATGTAAACACCATGTCCCACCCACATGAGTGTCTCAAGGAAGACAGTCCCAAGGGGGCCAGAGAAAGGAACACGCTCCTCCATGTAGCCAGATCTGACCACATCACCCTCCACACCTCGGGGCCAGCAAAGGCTGTGAGTCAGCCACGTCCATTGGAGGCTCTGCTGACTGGGGTGGGGGGCGGTTCTTGGGTGGGGAGGGAGCAGGGAAACAGCCCTGCACAGAAAAGGGTGCAAAGACAGGGATGTCACAATGAGCTTGAAGGCAGAAGGGAAGTGGGGGAGTCATGGGCGAAGTGGGGGTGCCATAACCAACTTCCAGTGGGCATTATCAGTGAGGTGCATGCCACCCCCACAAGTTGGGGCAGGCCCCACGGAGGGGACAGAGGCCACAGGTTCAGCCTGGCCCAGCAGGCAAGCATTCAGGTTAAGGGGACACTGATTTCTTCAAAGAGTCACCTGGGCTCCCCCAGCCTCAGTTTCCTCATCTGTAAAATGGGACCATAGCAGCTACTCCCTGGAGGGAGATCGTCCACGCAGAGCCCTGTGCTCAGGAGCCCCTGTCTGCCTCCACTTGCCCTCAGCCTGAGGAGCATCTGCTGAGTGCCAGTGCTGCAGATCACCTAGTCGGGCACTAGAGCCAGGGTCTTCTGGGTGGTGGGTGGTGGGCTCTGGGTGGCCACATCACCGCCTCTAGCCTCAGCTGTCTGGCAGACAGGCCTTGGATTCTGGGTGCCACTATGAAGCACAAAGGAGGGGACATGTCTGTGCAGGCCCACCTGGCACTAGGAGCATGGACTGGGGGTGGCAGGGACGTGTCTGTGTCCTGCGGGCAGAGCAGGAGGGCGAGGCCACCTCTGGGGCTTCCTCTGGGCCCAGCTGGGCAGCCAGGGCCAGCTGGCTGGTTTTGATAAGTGAACGTGAACATGTAAACAACAAACACAGGTGTCCTGGGCTCCAGCAGAGGCTGCCCCCGCCCGAGGGGACCTGGGGGTGGCTGTGGGCAGCCTCACTGCGGGTGCCATGGGGAGCTCCGGTGCAGACTCGTGAGGCCTTGTTCTGAAAACAGAATAACACGCAGCAGTGGTAAAAAGACTCATAAGGATAAGACTATACCCACTGACTTGGGCTTCCCAGGTGGCTCCATGGTAAAGAATCTCCCTGCCCGGAAGGAGGTGCGGGAAGATCCCTTGGAGGAGGAAATGGCAACCCACTCCAGTATTCTTTCCCAGGAAATCCCACTGACAGAGAAGTCTGGTGGGCTACAATGGGGTCGCCAAAGAGTGGGACGAAGCTCAGCAACTAAACAACACGCCACTGACTTAGTGTTTATGATGTCATTTAATCCTCAAAACAGCCCTGATAAACGGCTTGTACGCAGAATATACAAAGAATTCTTACGACTCAATCATAAGAAAACAAACAACCCAATAAAAAGTGTGCAAAAGACCTGAACAGACACCTCATGAGGAAGCTATCCAGAGAGCAGACAAGCCCGTGAAATGACGCTCTCATCACCAGTCACCAGGGCTTGCAAACTGAGACCATGGAGAGTGTCCACTGTGCACCTGTTAGGGTGGCTAAGGTTTTTCTTACACACAGATTTTTAAGAATTGAAATGCAGTTGATTTACAGTGTTGTGTTAATTACTGCTGTACAGGAAAGTGATTCAGTTGTGCATGTCTATCTATTAGTTTTCTCATATTCTTATACTGTGCTTACGTGCTCAGTTGTATCCAATTCTGTGAGACCCCATGGACTATGGTGTAGCACAGATTTTAAAAAATATTTATTTATTTATTTACCTGGCTGCCTTGAGTCTTAGTTGCAGCTAAGACCTTTTTTGGTGGCACATGGATTCTCTAGTCGCTGCTCACGGGCTTAGCTGCTCTGTGGCATGTGGGATCTTAGTTCCCTGACCCGGGATCAAGCATAGCAAGGCAAATTCTTAACCAATGGACCCTCAGAGCAGTCCCATATCATAGAATATTGAATATAGTTCACCGCACTCTATGGTAGGGCCTAGCTGCTTATCCATCCTATATATAAAAACTTACATCTGCTACAAACAGGTTGACAGTCTCCTATAAAATCAAACCTATTCCTGCCTACAACTCAGCCGTTCTACTTCTAAGAGATGTGAAAACCTACATTGACACACGTGAGAAACCTGTATGCAAGTACTAAGAGCACCTTTATTTATTATAACTAAATCTTGGAAAGGCCCCAAATGCCCGTGAACTTGCAAATGAGCAGACAAAGGCGGTCAATCTGTCAACGGGAGGCTGCTCAGAAATCAAGGAACAGGAACAAGACGATGCACCCAAGGTGGTGGAGTCCAAGGCACTGGACCTAAAAGGTGACTCCGGAGGATCCCACTGTTTCCTGAGGGTCACTGGCATAACCTTCTTCTCCTACCCGTCAGCATGTGTCCCCAGAGAACAGAAACCTTCTCCTCAAAGCACAAAACGATTATCCCATCTGGGACAAAAGCCATCATTCCACAGGCAGCTAACACTCAGGCCAAATTAAAATACCCCATTAGCCCCACGTGCCTTTTACAGTTGATTTTTTTC
Organism: Oreotragus oreotragus; assembly: GCA_006410675.1. Classification (NCBI taxonomy): domain Eukaryota; kingdom Metazoa; phylum Chordata; class Mammalia; order Artiodactyla; family Bovidae; genus Oreotragus; species Oreotragus oreotragus. The sequence continues at coordinate 453,573 of SJYX01020368.1, forward strand.
AGACCAGGATTTGACCAATATTCCCATATTCTATTTGATTTTATCTCTTCTGCCCCATGGTGGGTTTTTTTTTTTTTTTTTGCATTTTTTTGCCACACAGCACGTGGGGTCTGCACCCCCTGATGAAGGTCAAACCCACACCCCTGCCTCGGAAGCACACAGTCTTAACCGCCAGACCACCAGGGAAGTCCCCCCACAATTTTTATTTTTGAAAAATTTACATCTCCATAAGGATATCTGGAATCCTGCAATGAACATGCTGATGGACGTTATCTGCCAGATTCTCTCTCTCTCTCCCCAGTAAGAGTAGCAGGAGCTACATGTAACTGTGTATTTAATCAGTTGCCATCATTTAAGCAACAGGAGACCTCACTTTACTTTTGTTTCCAGCTCCTCCTGGAAAATCAGATCTGAGACAAGTTTCCTACATGACCCGTCAGATGGAGGGGGTAGGACAGGACACCCCACTCCGCCTCAGTCCACACTGCCCCCTCCTGCCTGGCACCTGGCCCACATGCCTGTGCCCACCGCACTCTCCACCCCCATCTTCCCCAGAGGATCTCAGGGCCTCCAGTGGCTTCGGTTTTTCCTTCACCTGCAAGTTCAGCCTCGGACTCAGCCTCACCGGGCTTGAGTCCTGGCTCTGCCACCTCCCACCCAGGAGAAGCTCAGGCCGCCTAGTGCCCTCGCTCGAGGGACCCCGGCTTCTCAGGCAGGAGGGAGAGGAACTGAGACCCTGCCCGGGGGCACTCAGTGCAGCGAGAGCCTTGGCCCCCACTGTGAAGGCCCAGCGCAGGGCAGGGCGTCAGAGGGTCATTGTCTCCTTAAGGAAGTCTCAGCGGCGACAGAGGCTGTATTTAGAAATGACTCAGGAGCCCGGGGTTGCGGGTGATGGGGGCCGGGGGAGTGGGTCACTGCCGGGACCTCGTCATCTGCTAATGTCGTCATGGTGTCCACCTACCATGCACCGGGCACTGACTGTCACTGAGTCCCCGTGGCTCAGTGACAGGCTTCACTTTGGAGTTAAATAGCAAGGGGAAGAAAGAATATACATTTGTATTTAGTGGGTTTATGTATGGAAAACCAGGAAAATTCACAAAGCGAGAATGTTTCACTCTGGGGGATGGGAAAGGACCAGGAAAGTGGAAGAAGGAGGTGGAGTGGGCCTTGGGGCTTAGTTTACTTTTGGAAACATGTGAAAATATCACATAATCAAAACTTAACCATAAGAATATCCTTAAAGAGTGATTCTGTGGGACTTCCCTGGTGGTCCAGTGGTTGAGAATCCACAATGCAGGGAACATGGGTTTGATCCCCTGTCCGAGAAGATCCCCCATGTCTCTGGGCAACTAAGCATGGGCATCACAACTATGAAGCCTGTGCTCTAGAGACCAGGAGCTGCAACTACTGAAGGCCACCCGTCCAGAGCCCGCCGTGCTCCACAAGAGAAGGCACTGCAATGAGAAGCCCGCGCACAGCAATTAGAGAGTAGCCCCCTCGAAGCAACGAAGACTCTGCGCGGCCAAGATAAATAAATAAATAAAATTAAAGACGGGGGGAAAAAAAACTCAAAGCATAAAAAAAGAATGATTCTGGGGTTTCCTAAGGAACTTGCTCATAGTATTTTATTAAATTGGTAGAATGAGTACGAGACGGTGAGCATGAGCCCACCTGTGTTGGAAGGGAACACTCTTCCTGTGTGTAAAGAGCTCACGCCAACAACTTCAGTGCCTTGTTTGCCAAGTTCTGGGTGTAGAATCAGGGCCACTCGGCAGGACCCAGTGGGTTGCAAGGGGCTTGGTCTTCTGGATGTTTTCCTGCTGATTCTGAAGACTGTAAATCAGCCCCTTGTGCGTCCACTCAGGCAGGAAGAATGGGAGAGGAGCCCTCCCTGGGTGGTGGCAATGGGCCAGAGAAGCACGGTGGGACTCCCTGGGGAGGATGTGGGCCTGAGGGTCAGCACAGGCATCTCCCGCCCATCGCCTGCACCTTCCACAGAGCTGCCGCCGGGACATCAGACACTTGATGACATTATTCTGACCCCTTAGGCGAGAGGCTCTAGATCCACCAGTGCAAATTCTAGATATGTTTCTTCTCTACTTGCCATGCAGCCTCAGACCCTCTTGTCACTGGAGCCCAGGATGCAGGGTGGTGTGGGCGCCGAACCCTCCCGCCACCTGCACTGCGTGCAGCGGAGTCTCCAGGCACCTGAAGCCGTTGGGGTTGGCCTTCAGGATTCTGAGGTCAAGCTTGGCTGCCTCCCTGTGCTGGTGGCCCCTGGCCCTACAGTGGGGTCAGAGTACCTTCCAGTGTCCACAGAGCCCACTGGGGGCCCATGGAGAACCACTCACATTTGGGATGGAGCAGAAAATAGTTGGGTTTGAAGTGGACTCTGCCACGAACCAATGATGGGACCCATGCCCAGCTGCCGCAGCTCATCTGTGAAACCATTCTTATTGGGTTTCTGTGAGAACTGGGAGCTCAAGCTGGTCCTCAGCCTCGTGCTTCCCCGGCACAGTCCACACCCACATGGTGGGCAGGAGCCTCGAAACAGTGGAACACAGCTCCTGCAGCCCCCTTTGGAAGGATTACCATGCAGTTCTTTCTGGGGATAGAAAACAGGTTGGGTTGGGGAGAGTTGGAAGGGGAGGGCTGGGGGCTTGAGAGGGTCATAAAGCTGCTTTATAAATGGGTTGTAATGGCAGCTGCAGGGAGTACACTTTTGTCAAAACCATATGCTAATACCTTGGAGCAACTAAGCCCATGCACCACAACTACTGTGCACTCTAGGGTACTCAAGCCGCAACTGCTGAAGCCCAAGTGCCTGGAGCCTGGGCTCAGCAACAGAAGTCACTGCATTGAGAAGCCTGCTACCTCAGTGAAGAGTAGCCCCTGCTCGCTGCAACTAGAGAAAGCCCGCGCAAAGCAATGACAACCAAGTGCAGCCAAAAATAAATACATGGTTAAAGCAAAAAACACGACACGCTGAAAGGGATCATTTTCACTGTATGTAAACACTACCTTGGGCTTCCCTGGTGGCTCAGTGGTAAAGAATCCACCTGCCAATGCAGGAAACATGGGAGGATCTCCTGGAGAAGAGAATGGCAACCCACTTCAGTATTCTTGCCTGGGAATACTGGCAAGAGGAGTACAAGGAAGAGGAGCCTGGAGGGCTATGTATAGCCCATGGGGGTCGCTGAGTCAGACACAACTTGACCAAACAACAATAACCACAACAAAACACTACCTTAAAAATTGTTTTTAATAAAAGAAAGAAAAAAACACAGAAACAAAAACCTCCGCCATGATGGGTGTGCTGGGCTTCATTTTATAATTCTATTTACACAAGGGTTGGGATTTTCCCATATTAAGAAACAAACAAAAACCTAAGATCCTTGATCTGTTTAAAATCCTCCAATAGCCTCTTCTGACTCAGAATGAAAGCTGAAGACCCCATGTGGCCTCAGGGGTTTAAACCCACCACAGGGTCTTTGTACTGACTGTTCTCTCCGCCTGGACTGGGGTCCCTCACCTCCTTCAAGTCTTTCACTGAATGAGCCACAATTGGTTGAGGTCTTCAATACCATCTGAACCTTCCCAAAGTACCTACTCACCCCTCCCCACACTGAGGCTCCAAACCCTTGGTCTCTGTTTCCTTCTTGGCTTGGTGTCTCCCTCCCCTAGAAGTCCCTCCTGAAGAGCAAGTTTGGTGTTTGTTCCCTGGGTACCCCTAGGACAGTGACCCGCACACAGTGGCTGCTCACATACTTGGGACCCAGTTTCGGCGTGGCCCTGCTCAGCCTTGGTCATGAGGGCTTTCAGGACCATCCACCCAAGACTTCTGGGACCCAATTCTGCTTTCTAACTTTGGGGTGGGGGTCACAGGTTCATTCAGCACCCCCTCCCAGACGCTCCACAACGAGTATGCTTTGGGATCGAAAGATACACAACTCTGTAAACACCAATTTCTTGCTTCATTCTTTTATTGATCTACTGCCTTGTTCCACAAAGGATTTCTGCAATATTTGAAGATTCCAACAAGATAACAGACATTTAAAATCAGAGAAGAAAGAAGAATAAAAAACAGGGAGAATCTTAGGCTCTCACGGTGGACCTGTGTGCACTTGGCCCTGCCTGGAATCTCCCCTGGGCCCAGGCTGGCAGGGGAGCTTCGACGAGGACTTTCCAAGGGAAGTGCACATGCAAAGTCCCAGAGTGGGAAATGGCACAGCCAGGTGATGGGATTTCCAGAAGCCTGTCTGGCTTCCCCACACCACTCAAGTTCTTTGGAGACAAAGAAGTCTCCTGAGACATACACAAAGTTACATCTCCTTCAGGATTGCAGTCAGCCCTGATTCAGCTCAAGTCAAAGCCCTCTCTGATCTCATGATCCTTTTCTATTTCCTTGTAAAGGATGACTCACTCTTCAATCCTGCTTTGTTTCCAAACTCTGTGATACAATGCACATGTTTTTCTTTAAAACAAAAGAAAGTCTGCTAGGATAGGATACTCTCAATAAGTATATGTGACAAAGGACTCAGAACTAGACAACAAAAAGAACTCCAATTAAAAAAAAAAAAAACCCACAAAAATAGATACCGAAAGAGCCAAGAAGGGGATGAAGAAGGTTCAGCCTCAGGGGTCATCAGGGAAACGTATACTGACGCCTGTGAGCCACCACTTCACGTGCACCAGAACGGCTAGAACCAGAGACTGGTGACACCAAAGGAACACTCGAAACTGTTGGCAGGAGTGTAAAATGAGGTAGCCACTTTGGAAAAGGTCTGGCTAGTTCTCATAAAACTCATGGTCCTAAGACCATGTTCAAGAATGGTTGCACCATGTGTAATCCTAACAGTCAAAATCCAAAATCAACCCAAATGCCCATCAACAGTAGGCAGATAAGTTACATTGTGGAATATGCATCTGGTGGAATACTACTCGGTCATGAAAAAGATACACTCAACAACGTGGATTAATCTCACACAAAATGTTTTATTAAAAAAAAAAAAAACACTGATTCCTGAAAGGGCACACTATAAGGTATTGTTTACATGAAGTTTTAGGAAAAGCAAATTAATCACGCGATGGGGCAATGGCTGGAGAGGGAAACACAAATGATGGACATCTTAAATTGGGCGATGGTCACGTGGGAATGACGTCATGCTCACGCCTTCACCAGCAAACTAATAAAACCTGCAGTCATGTGACTCGGTGGGCGGCTGTGGATCCCAGCGGTTGGGGAGGGGGTGGTGGGGGTGAGGTGTTGTCCAGTCCCATTTCAAAAATGTAGTCTGTTCCCCACTCACCCACCCAGAGTCCTGTGTGTCCTCAAGCAAGTCCCTGGCCCTCTTGGGACTCAATCCGCCCCCCCACCAAAACCCAGTGAGTGGGTCCAGGGATCTCCAAGGAGCTTCCCGCATTTGTTTCTGGGGTTAGAGGTGGCCTTTCACCAGATCGCAAGCCAGCCTTCTCGGGACAGTCGTTCCAGCGGTGTGTGACCCTCGCAAGTCTCCCCCAGGCGCCTGGGTCAAACGCACCTACTTCCCGGCTTCAGGAGCACTTCCTGCAGCTTCCGGGGCTTTGCTGCGCGCAGGCACACAGCAAGAGCTGAGTAAGTGGTGGCTGCGAGGGGACAGTTAGAACTGCCCTACAGATCGAAACGTGTGTTTGAGACGTGGTCCGTGGGGGTGCCCCAGAATCTCCTGCAGGTCGGGGCCAGAGGCCCAAAGGCCCCAGCACGGAGCTATGCGCGGCGCTGCGCCTTTAAGAGGCGAACGGAATGTATCAAAACAGAGCGGCTGCGCGCCCACTGGTCGCGCGCCGCACGTGACCGCACAGCTGATTTCCTGCTCCCCCCTTTTTGTTGCTGCGGCCGCCGCCGAGTGTCAATTTCCGCGCCGCCGCCTGCGGTCGCCCCCAGTGCGGCTCCGCGCGCCGCCCACCGAGCCCGCCGCGCGCCCCTGGCTCGGGTCCGAGCGCCCATGGCGCAGTCGCCGGCAGCAGCGTCGCCGGGCGCGCCGGAGCAAGGCTGCCCCATCCGCGTGGAGCACGACCGTCGGCGTCGCCAGTTCACCGTCCGGCTCAACGGTAACTCCGGGCCCGCCCGCCCCCGCCTTTTGTCTGCGCGCCGCGGGGCCGGGGGTGCACTCGCGGGCCAGGTGGGGGCGGGCGCCCGGGGCGGCGCGAGCCCGGGAGCGGCGGAGGCAGGCGCCGGGCGGCTCCGGTCCCGTCTCGGCCCGGAGGAACCCGCACCTGCTTGGCCCGGCTGTTTTCCGGGATCCTGCCGAGGTCCCGGGGAGCGGGTGTCCCGCCATTTCCCCATTCCCGGTGTTGAGTGGCTTCTGGCTGCCCCTGCGAACCTTCGCTGTTTTGCGCAGAGGGGGCTGGAAGACTCTGCTAGACCGACCGGGGGCTGACGGACTGAGGGGCTTCGGCCCGTCAGGGGCGGGGCGGGGCAAGAGACCGGGAGGGACGGTGTCTCCTTCAGACCCCGGCGGCTTTGGGGCTTGGCCAACTTGCCTCATCTCTGCGCGCCCGTTTCTCGCCTCTACAGTGGGATTAACTCCTGGCCGGTGGGAAGAATTGGATGTCCCATTAAGAGTGAGGTTCAGAACAGCGCCTGCGGCAGGTAGTCAGTATTGGAGGACATGGACTGGGCTTTACTGATTTTTTTTTTTTTTTTTGCTGGCAGGATCTTAGCTGCAGCATGCGAACTCTTAGTCGCGGCAATTTTGATTTTTCAGTTGGGGCCTGTGGGATCTAGTTCCTTGACCAACCGGGCGCCTTGCATTGGGATCGCACTGGACCACCAGGAAAGTCTTTGGGCATTACTTTTTAAACCAGAAGCGAAGTCAAGCCCTCCACCGCTAACTAGTCCACGCCCCCTCCGCCTGATTGTGAAATGGAGGGTTGAATTCCTTGCATCCGACCCCTCTCTGTTAATAACTTTTTCCTCCCTCCCAGCTGGGCCTACTTTGGTATTGCCCAAGCTGGATGGGCCCGTATGGGGCCACTGTGCCCTTGTCTGAGGAGGGAAGGGCGAGGCTTCCTGAGGTCAGGCAATGGGGGGAGGGGCAAAACTCCAATAGGGTCTTGTCTGGGCTGACTCCTCCCACCTGCGCTTGGAGGGTCTGTCTGAGCTGGGACTTCACCTTCTCAGACCCCATCTGGCTGTGCTCGGCTTTGAACCCGGCCCCAACACATGTCTGTTACAACCCACTGGTGATGTGATCATCACCACCCTGTGTTCAGAGGAGTAAGCTGAGGCCCCCGCAGGCCAGAACTCAAACACTTTTTCCTTCCTCTTCTCTGCTATAGTGCCCACCCTGGCGCACCTGGCCGTGACTCTCAGGGCTCCCCCGCTGCTCTCATTCCAAGAAGCCCCCTGGCTTTTCAAGGCTCCTGAGAGGCCTCTGATTTCCTTGTGGGTGTTCAGGAGACCCTCAACACTCAGAGAAGGAAGAAAAAGGGGACCTTTGGGGTTGTTCCTTCTTTTTTTCCCTAATGAGTGCAGCCATTAGGGACGCCCTTTTGAGTTGGCTGGGGTCAGGACTGGGTGAGCCCAGCTGCCTTTGTAAACTTGCCCCGTCTGTCGCCTCCTGCTCAGATGGCTGACTCTAAAGTGGACCAGGATCCCTGGCCAAGTTCTCACCAGTCTGCAAGACTGGGCTGTGCATCCAGACCCGAAATGGTCTGGGTGTGTATAGGGGTTTGCCGAGGGCTCCTCTGTGCCCAGATCCCCACCCTGTCTCACCAGGGGAGGGGAATGGCCTGCCGTGGTGACTTGCAGCCAGGCCCTGGAAGCCAGCTCACTGTGCCTAGTGAGAGAGGTGGACACTGAGGCTGAGAGGTGGAGCAGCCCTGTGGCTCCTAGCGCAGGTGTGTGTCAGCCATCCCCTAGCAGAGCTAGGCTGGTGAGTCCCCAGCAAGTTCCAGGTCTGGGGAGGAAAGAGCAGCTGTGTGCATTCAGTCCTTGGGTTCCCGGCTTTCCCCTCGCACTAGAGTCACTTATTTTATCCTCAGCATTGCTGGCGGTGTTGGTGGAGGGGCTGCTCTGCCCATTTTACAGAGGAGGAGACTGAGGCTAGGAGAGTGACCAACATGCCTGCAGTCTTGCACCTTGGAGGTAGAAGAACTAGGATTCATGCCACAAGTGCTTCTTGAGAGCTTACCATGTGCCACACATTGTTGTAAGTGCTGGGGGCCCAGCCATCTGAGGGTCAGTGGACAATAAAGCATAGACCATCCTGAAGAACAAGACCTGTGAGAAATAAGGTTGGGGTGTTGGGAAGATGCCAGTGCTTTTTTGTTTTTGTTTTTTTGCATGACATGTGGGATCTCAGTTCCCCAACCAGGGATCAAACCCTGCCCCCTGCATTGGAAGCATAGAGTCTTAACCACTGGACCACCAGGGAAGTCCCAAGGGCTGTTGTCCAGGAGGGCCACCCAAGAAGGAGACAAAGAAGGGAGCTACGGTGGCAAGAGTGCTCCTTGTGGAGGGGGCGGCAAGTACAAAGGCCCTGGGGTGCTTGGTGTGTACTGGGAGCAGCAGAGAGGGGAGAAACAGAGCCAGGCCACAGGACAGAGGGCATCAAGAAGCATGGAGGCAGGTGGTGCAGGGCTGTGGCAGGCATTATGAGAACTTGGCCTTGACTCTGGGTGAGGTGGGTGCCTGGGAGGGTCCTGAGCAGAGGGTGGATCAGATGTCATGGGCTCCCTCAGGCTGCCTGGGGGCAGGCAGTGTGAGCAGATGGGGAGAAAGCCCAGTTCCTCGGTGCTTGCTGAAGGAAGCGTGGATGGGTCTTGCTGACATGGGGTGTGAGAGGACATGGGTGCTCAGGCTTTTGCCTGACTGCCAGATCCAGGGCCTGAAATGCTGGGGTGACACATGGGCTAACCTCAAATAGTGAGGACCCAGCCCTGGGGGACTCTCGGGGAGGTGCCAGGAAGAGGGAGCAGCTGGCTGAGGCAGGTGGCCCTGAGTGGCCATGGGGAGGCTGCTGAGCTGAGGATGGGGGGGGGTCTGACTCTGCTTCCATGGGGGGTGCAGGGGCCGGTGGACATGTGAACAATGGTCAGATTCCAGGCAGATACTGAAAGTTCTGCTCACGGGCCTGCCGAAGGCTCAGACTGGCATCTGAGAGCTGTGCGAGAAGAACCCCAAGCACCTTGGCCTGGCTTGTTCCTAGCCATGTCCCCAGCTCCCAAGAAGTGCCACGGACGGGCTCAGTGAACGTTTGTCAAGGGGGCAGAGGGGTGGGTGAGCACGTGGTTGGAAGGACAGACAGGCTGGCTGAGAGGCTGGAACTCCAGCTAAGTGCTTCTCCAGCAGGGGACTGGGGCAGATGGGTGCACCAGGCCTGAGAGGGTGTGAAGGTCAGTTGCCTGTGCCTGCTGGGCCCGGTCACTTTTCTGCGGACACTGGTGTCTGCTGCTTCTGACCTTCCCCAGGGTCTAGTGGGTGGTCCAGCTCTCTGGTTTGTTCAGGCTCTGGTCTATTTGGCAACTTGCTGAGTCCTGCTCTACATCCAGTGTTGGGCCTTGGGCTCCTATAGCACTGGGCAGGTGCTCCAGTGGGGGTGCAGAGAGCTGGGCCTTAGGGGGCACTGGGAGCCCTGGGATGCTAAGCTTGATGATAGCAGAAAAGGCCCACATGGGGCTCGGTGTGTTCTGGATGCTGTTCTAAGCACGCTAACCCTCCAGACACTCTCCTGAGGAGTGCTCTGTTGCATCCATACTTTGTGGATGAGGAACTGAGGCATGGAGAGGTGATTTCAGACCCAGCACTGCAGCCCGGCACCGAACCCCTGACCCTCCCCGCCAGACCTCCCTGCTTGTCAGGGCCTCACCCACCCACCCCCTCCCCACAGGATGTCATGACCGGGCAGTCCTGCTCTATGAGTATGTGGGCAAGCGGATCGTGGACCTACAGCACACAGAGGTCCCTGACGCCTACCGCGGGCGCGGCATCGCCAAGCACCTGGCCAAGGTAGGGCATGGAGGCTGACCCCACTCAGAGGAGACCAGGCCCAGTGGTGGCCCGGCCCCGCCCTCCCATGGGCTGCAACTGCCTTATGTGGGGCGCTCACTGCTGGGACTCAGTGTGCATGGATGGTAGGTGCCCAGCGAACTCTCCAGGGGGCCAAGCCTGGTGTCAAGGGTGAGGGTGGCCGTGAGTCCCCTAAAAGCTGCTCGGGGCCCTGCCCTCTGCCACTCCTGTCTCTACTGCCCCTCTGCCCTTTTCAGGAGCAGCTCTGTGCTGGTCTGTGGGGCCATCCTATTACCAATAAGGAGCCCTGGGTAACAGGAGTGGGGTGGGAATCTGTTGGGCATGAGGGCGCTTACCTGCAGCCCCCAGTTCATCCACAGAATGGGAGAAGAGATTGGAATCCTGTCACCAGAGGGTCTCAGGTGGAAACTGGGGGTCAGGTGTGTGGGGTGCTGAGTGCTCAGGTGGTTCCAGACCCACTGGTTCGACAACTGCAGGCTGACCACTCCTACTGCTGGCCTTGGGATCCCTGTGAACACTGAGCAACCTCTGGTGGGAGCAGAGGGAGCCCCAGGTGCCCTGATCCAGCCCACAGGGGTGCTTCCTGGAGGAGGCATCCGGTGAAGAACGAGTGGAGAAAAGGGTTCTCCCGGGGCAGATCTGACCCTGGCCCCCTCGCTCCCCTGCCATGTCCCTCAGGCAGTTTATCAGTCTGCCTGGGTTTCCCAGCTCTAACCGGAGTGGTGACAGCACCTCTGCCTCCATCGCAGACCCAAGGGAAAGCTTGGGGTGTGAGGGACTGGGGCTCTGACCACTCTTCTCTCTGCCTGGCTGCCAGGCCGCTCTGGACTTTGTGGTGGAGGAGGACCTGAGAGCCCATGTCACGTGCTGGTACATCCAGAAGTTCGTCAAGGAGAACCCTCTACCGCAGTACCTGGAGCGCCTGCAGCCATAGCCCGGGCTCCACAGGGCTCGAGCCCGCCTATCGGACCCCCAGGCTTTGCCCTGGCCTCCGTGTGCTCTCAGGAATCCTGGTCCCCACGGGGGACGGACTCAGAGTTATTTTTGTAAGGACACTCGTCTGTGGCCCTGGGAGGCGGCTGGCCAAGGATGGGCCGTGGTCCAGCTGCCATGGCGAAGCGGAGCCCGGCTGTTCCCGCTCTGCAGACAGCGTGAGGGCCTGCAGTCGAGATCAGAACGTGTGGATGGGGACGTCCCTCTGGCCATACCAGGTCCTGCCTGCTGCTCCGTGCTCTGTGAGGGGCAGCAGGGGGTCCGCTCCTCAGATGAGGAGCAATAAGGAACTATGTGTGCCAACTTCCAGGGCTATTGGGCCAAGCGAGGTGGCCCCCATGCTGCCCCTGCTCGACTGTGTGCCTGGTGCAGGAGATGGCTACAGTCACGGGAGCCCTCCCTGATGAACAGGGCCAGGAATGGCCTGGGTGCCAGTCCAGGCTCAGGCTCACACACACACACGGCTGGTGTCTCCTTTACATACACACATGCACGCGCGCGTGGCTGGTATCTCCTTGGCAACCCACCCTGCAGGATAGTGGTCCTCTCCCTCCACCCCACCCCCGTCCCCACCCTTCCCTTTCCATCTGAGTGTCTTGGGGATCCCTGGCCCTCATTGTGGGTGAGCTTTCTCAAAGAGGACCCTTGAGCTGGGGTGGGAGGGAGAAAGATGTCCTTCACAGACCATTCTCACCACCCAGAGGAAGAAGCAGTTCGGAGGGATTCCTGTGCAAACGCCACACGTCAGAGCGTCCTTCCCTTCCTGCAAGCCTGTGGCCCATCAGGAGTCTGAGGCCCCTCCCAGACTGCCTTCCTGGGAACAGTTTGGGAAGCACCCCGGCACCTTTGTTCTTTGAGGCCTGCCTTTTTGGGGGCTTCCTTTTGGGGGCTGGTTGAGGCTCAGAGTACAGCCTCCTGTGTCCTGCTCCCCACAAGGGCCGAATTCTTGCCTGCTCCCCTGTGGTGCCAGAGGGCAGCTCAGGAGTCCCGTCCCTCTGGGGCTGAGATGTGAGTTAACAGTGAACCCCTGGGATGACACGGCCCCTCCAGGCCACTGCCGGGGGTGGACTGTTTGCCCCAGTGACCCCTCCCTTTCTGACCTCAGCAGCCCTCTCCAGGGAGCTCCCACTTACATACATCTCACCCAGCAGTGGGGACATCTCCATTTACATGTGTCCAAAGGCCTGGCAGCCCTGAATCACTGTCCTCGGCCCCCACATCCCTCCCAGCACCCAGCCCCACTCTGGCCTCCAGGAATTCCTTAGAGGTTGCAGAGCACCCTCCCTTTCCCTCTCTGCCCCTGGCTGTGTTTGCAGAAAGCTTTGGGAGAAGCTTTTCTGAGGCCACACATGTGCCCTCCTGGTGCAGCATAAGAGTAGAGTGGGTAGTGGGCATGAGGGTGGGCTGTCAGGCAGCCCAGGCTCTGGGCCATTTCCCGCTGCAGCATCACCCCTCCCCATCCACACTCCCCATGTTCAAGCACACACTCCGTCATGACACTCCAGTAGCTCAGAGAGCTGGTGCTGATGCCTTTGCGGCCTTCTGGGCGAGGCAACCCGGTTCCAGGAGGCATTGTCCATGGGAGGGTGTCCTGCAACAGTGGCACAGGGGACCCCAGGGCAAGTTGCATTTGGAGGACCGGAGGGCTGCGTGGCATGCCCCAGCCTGCACCTGTGTTCTCCCAGTGGGTAACTCTGGCTACCCGGCTGGCACACACAGCACTTAGTACTTGAACCAGGGATGTACAAGGTCCCCAGGGCCCTGCGGCACTGGGCCAGGGACAGCTCGTCCTGTTTCTCCAGGTGCAACCTGGGCCCCCTTGCCTCGGGCTGCCTTACAAAATGCCGCTGCTCTCACTACGGCCCTTGACAGCAGCAACGGCCAACTCCCCCAATTAGGTGGGTGTGCTGCAGACCCAACTCCAGAACCCCAGTCCCCTCCACCAGCACTCCCAATCCTGACACTGCTGGTGCTAGCCCGACTGTGTGACGTCTCAGCCTCGCCCTCCCGCCCCACCCATCCCAGGAAACTTGGGGAACCCTCACTCAGGAGGCAGGTCACGTGGGCCAGTTTGTGTGCCGCCAGCAGGGAATGGGAAAGCTGAGAGACCTATCAGGCCCCCAGCAGATGGCTTTTCTGCCAGGACCGTTTGGTAGGTCTCACCCAGTTGAGACAGGCGGCCACCCATGTGCCTTTCCCACTCAGGACCTGCTGCAGGTGGTGTCTGGGCCAGAGCTGGTCTCCAGACGGAGTGCATGACATTTCAATAAAAGATGTGACCCACTGTGGCTCTAGGACTGCTTCTGGACGGGCAGGGGTGCTCGCCTTCGCTCCACCCCCAGGACAGCCAGGCTCCCTGGGTTGGGAAGACCTTGGGAGTGGGAGGAGCGAGAAGGGCAGACCTGGCAGGTGTCTGGACTCTTGCATCCTCACTGGCAGGGAAGTGAGGCCCTGAGGTGCAGGTGGCATCAGGATCCGGGGGTCTGCTTGCTGCGCCTGTACCTCCTCCCAGGCACGGGCCCCTCTGACTGAGGTCATGGTTAGGCCTCCAGCATGAGGCTCCCTTCGCTGGGAGCAGCTGGACAGGGGGACCAGGAGGAGAATGTCACATCATGTCATCTGCCCCTCTTCCCCCAGGAATCCTCTAGGGGCTTCTGTCCAGTGGGAGAGTCGGAGCACTCAGGCAGGCCAGGGCCAGCAGCACCTAGGACACAAGGGATGGAGAGCCTCCTGCATGGAGTCTGGAGCCCGAGGACTCCAGGATGGAGCATGTTCCTCTAGGTCCCCCTGGGGCCCTCTGTGGTCATGACTAGTTTGGCTTCCATAGCAGCTCCGTGAGAAAGCAGGTATTGGGAACTGGAGGCTGGGGGTGGGGGGTCAGAAGGCTACAGAAAGGTGAGGTCAACAGGACCCATACCCAGTTCCTGCCCCCCTACGTCCGTGTCCTGTGGTGGGCCCTTGCAGGGTGATACTTAGGAACACGTCCAGCAACTGCCCTACAGCAGCCTGGGCTCTAGAAAAAGCCGTGCTACTCTCCATCCGAACCTGAATGAAATGGGGCAGGGACAGGACAGGCTCAGCGAAGTCCCACTGGGAGAAGAGAGGGCAGGAGCCAGCAGCCAGGTGGGTCCGGGGTGGGTGTTGGGTGCTGCAGACACCCGCTTAACTGGTCCTCCCCCTCTGGTGTCCCCTGCAGCCACCTCTCGGGAGTCTGCTCACTTTCCTGCCCACGTACGTGTCAGCAGGATTTCCTCCAAGCAACAGCTCAGGGGCTCAAGGCCCCTCTAGCCTGCAGAGCTGCCATCCCCACAGCTGACTGTGTCTATCTGTCGCACAAGTGGGATGGGACCTGCTGTGGAGGAGGCTGGGGACAGGTTCCAGGCATACAAACAAGGAGCCTCCGTGCTGAGGCCTGGATGGGAAGAAGACAGCACAAGCCCACTTCGATCTGGAGTTGGGGAGGGCTCTTTGCTCACAGCACGAGGCAGGGTCTCCTCAAGGCAGCCTGGCTGGCAAGGTGAACCTGGGTGGTTCAAAGCCTGGAGTTAGATGGCAGGAGAGACCAGCACACACAGCTGTCAGTCTCTAGGTAAAAGAATGCAGTTTTGTGTTTTAACTGAGGTATAGTTACTATACAATTAGATAAGTTTCAGGTGTTCAAGATTGATTCCGTTGGCCTGCCCAACATTTCCACAATGGCCTGTATTAAATCGATTTTGTTTGAAATACCTAGGGTGGATTTTTTTTCCCTAATTAGACTCTGATGACTCCATTTACACTTGAGAAAGGTGATATTCAGAGAGGAAATGACTAACCGAAGGCAAACCCAGTATCTCTCCTGTCACCCTAGTCATGTTAGTGAGTCACAATGCTTAGTCCCCAGCTCTTCCATGCACATTCCTCCTCCAGGCCCCATGCAAATGCCATCTCTTGAAAGGACTCCTAACCACCTGTAACAACCAAGTCATCTATTACATCATTCTGCTTAATTTATTATGACTCTGGAAATGGTTGTTAATCCCATTGGACTGGAAACTCTGAGACCAACTACAGGGCATGAGGAATCTCAGTTCCCTGACCAGGGATCAAAACCCTGCATTAGAATTACAGAGTATTAACTGGACCACCAGGGAAGTCCCAGACCAGTAAGTGTCTTACTAAATGCTGCGACTCTAGTGCCTAAGAGTATCTGGCACTGAGTGTGCACATGGTAATTACTTGCTGTAAGAATGAATGGCTCACTGGTAAAGAATCTGCCACCAATGCAGGAGACACAGGTTCGGTCCCTGATCCAGGAAGATCCCACGTGCTGCGGAGCAGCAAAGTCCATGTACCACAACTAGAGCCCAAGAACCATAACTACTGAAGCCCATGTGCCCTATAGCCTATGCTCTGCAACGAGAAGCCATCGCAATGAGAAGCTCACTCCAACTAGAGAGCAGCTGCCACTCGCCCCAACTGGAAAAAGTCCTCACAGCAGTGAAGACCCAGCACAGCCAAAAATAAAGTTATATATGTGTATGTATGTATTGCTGCTGTTCTTCAGCTGCTCTGTCATGTCTGACTCTGCAACCCCATGAACTGCAGCATGCTAGGCTTCCCTGTCCTTCACCACCTCCCGGAGCCTGCTCAGTCTTATGTCCATTGAGTTGGTGATGCCATCCAACCATCTCATCCTCCGTCATCCCCTTCTCCTGACTTCAATCTTTCCCAGCATCAGGTGGTCAAAGTATTGGAGCTTCAGCTTCAGTATCAGTCCTTCCAGTGAATATTTAGGACTGATTTCCTTTATGATAGACTGGTTCAATCTCTTTGCAGTCTAAGGGACTCTCGAGTCTTCTCCAACACCACAGTTCAAAAGCATCACTTCTTTAGCGCTCAGCCTTCTTTGTGGTCCAACTCGCATCCATACATGACCCCTGGAAAAACCATAGCTTTGAATAGACGGACCTCTGTTGGCAAAGTAATGTCTCTGCTTTTTAAGACGTTGTCTAGGTTTGTCACCAAAAAGCAAACACCATCTGCAGTGATTTTGGAGCCCAAGAAAATAAAGTCTCTCACTGTTTCCATTGTTTCTTCATCTATTTGTCATGAGGTGATGGGACTGGATGCCATGGTCTTCATTTTTTGAATGTTGAGTTTTAAGCCAGTCTTTTCACTCTTTAACCTCCATCAACTGGCTCTTTAGTTCCTCTTCACTCTCTTCCTTAAGGGTGGTATCATCTGCATATCTGAGGTTGATATTTCTCCTGGCAATCCTGATTCCAGCTTGTGCTTCATCCAGCCCAGCATTTCTCATGATGTACTCTACATAGAAGTTAAATAAGCAAGGTGACAATATATAGCCTTGATGTACTCCTTTCCCAATTTGGAATCAGTTCATCAGTCTGTTGTTCCGTGTACAGTTCTAACTATTGCTTTTTGACCTGCATACAGATTTCTCAGTGGGCAGGTAAGGTGCTCTGGTATTCCCATCTCTCAAAGAATTCTCCAGTTTGTTGTGATCCATACAGTCAAAGGCTTCAGCCATAGTCCATGAAGCAGATATTTTTCTGGAATTCTCTTGCTTTTTCTGTGATTCCAGCTTGTGCTTCATCCAGCCCAGCATTTCTCATGATGTACTCTACATAGAAGTTAAATAAGCAAGGTGACAATATATAGCCTTGATGTACTCCTTTCCCAATTTGGAATCAGTTCATCAGTCTGTTGTTCCATGTACAGTTCTAACTATTGCTTTTTGACCTGCATACAGATTTCTCAGTGGGCAGGTAAGGTGCTCTGGTATTCCCATCTCTCAAAGAATTCTCCAGTTTGTTGTGATCCATACAGTCAAAGGCTTCAGCCATAGTCCATGAAGCAGATATTTTTCTGGAATTCTCTTGCTTTTTCTGTGATCAAAAGGATGTTGGCAATTTGATCTCTGGTTCCTCGGCCTTTTTTAAATCCAGCTTGAACATATGGAATTTCTCTGCTCATGTATTATTGAAGCCTAGCTTGGAGAATTTTGAGCATTGCTAGCATGTGAGATGAGTGCACTTGTGCGGTAGTTTGAACATTCTTTGGCATTTCTTTTCTTGGGGACTGCAGTGAAAACTTACCTTTTCCAGTTATATATATCTATATATATATATATAGATATATATAAAGAAATACATCCTTTAGAAAATGAAGAATAAAAAAGAAATGAAGAAAAGGGTGGTAAGGGAATGGCACATGATTTCTGAGCGCCAGACCCAGCTAGAACCCATCTGCCCTGCAGACTGCCTCTTTGCCAGCAGTCAGTGGTACCTGGGGGCCTACAGGAATTCCAACTCCAGCCATTCACATTGTGCCCTCCGTGGGAGCTGTTACTATATGCTGAGGGAAGCCTGACTGTGATGCTTCCGGGTATCTGTGCATTAGCAGTGATCGAGGTGACATCCTGAGGGGTCTCTGCTTAAGTTAGCAGGCTGAGGCAAAGTTAGCAGCCTGTTAGAAGTTAAGTGCAAGTGCAGGCAGAGGATCCCAGGTCCACAGATTCTGAGCACTTTCCTCTGTGCACTAGACCCCAGCCTGACTCTTCCTGAGTGGTACCATAAAGAGCAAAATCTCAGCAACCAGACAGCTTGGGCTCAAATCCTGGCACATGAGGTCAGAGAGTGAATCAGGTAGGTTCTTCTCATTTGCAACATGAGAATGTTAATAATAACAGTATCACTTTCATCGGGCTGTTGTGAAGATAAAAGTCACCTAATTTTTTAGAACAGGGCTTGTTCTGACTTAAGTCGGTTGATTGTTACTTGTGTGCCGAGTTCCTCAGGTGTCACCTTATGTAATAGTCATATTGGTCTTCTTAGAAGAGGTGCTAGCTAGCTAGTATCACTCCAAGGAAACCAGGAG
>SJYX01020368.1:474458-487609 GCA_006410675.1 Oreotragus oreotragus
CCTCCTGCCCCCAATCCCTCCCAGCATCAGAGTCTTTTCCAATGAGTCAACTCTTCGCATGAGGTGGCCAAAGTACTGGAGTTTCAGCTTTAGCATCATTCCTTCCAAAGAAATCCCAGGGTTGATCTCCTTCAGAATGGACTGGTTGGATCTCCTTGCGGTCCAAGGAACTCTCAACAGTCTTCTCCAACACCACAGTTCAAAAGCATCGATTCTTCGGCGCTCAGCCTTCTTCACAGTCCAACTCTCACATCCATACATGACCACAGGAAAAACCATAGCCTTGACTAGACGGACCTTAGTCGGCAAAGTAATGTCTCTGCTTTTGAATATACTATCCAGGTTGGTCATAACTTTTCTTCCAAGGAGTAAGCGTCTTTTAATTTCATGGCTGCAGTCGGCTGTGTTAATTCAGTGCCCACTTGTCATTTGCAGCAATTAAATCTAAATTAAAGTGAAAACTTCAGCTCCTCAGCCACAGTACTCACATTGCAAATGCTCAGTAGCCAACCATGGCTTGTGGCTTACATACTGGATAATGAAGATAGAGAACAGAAAAGTCAGTGGTAGTCTAGACCAGGATAAGAGAGGGATGGAAATAAAGAATGAGAGCCGCTTGCATGTTTGTTTCATTGAAGTATAGTTGATTTACAATGTTGTGTTAATTTTTTTTTTTTAAGAGAATCCCTAGGCTTCCAGTAGAAGCTGTTGGTCTGGACCCTTTTAAAGTCTTAATTGAATTTATTACAAAATTGCTTCTGTTTCATATTTTGTTTTGTTTTGTTTTCTTGGCCATGAGGCATGTGGGATCTTAGTTCCCCAACCAGGGATCAAACCCAGATTGCCTGCATTGGAAGGCAAAGTCTTAACCCCTGGACTAGTAGAGAAGTATCCCCTCACCCTTTTTTTTTTTTATTGCATCAGGTCTTGCTTGTGGAGCACAGGCTCTTCCCTTGAGTCACGTGGGCCTGCCTCTCTCTAGCTGAAGCACATGGGCTCAGCCGCTGCAGCTCATCAGCTTCCTTGCCCCTTCTCACTGTTGTGATTGATTCTGCTGTGAACAGGGGTGCAAAAATGTGTTTGAGTGTGAGCCTGCTTTTAATTATTTTGGATCTATACCTAGAAGCAGGATTGCTGTATAATATGGTAGTTCTATTTTTTTGAGGAACTTCCACACATTTGCCACAGTGGCTGCTCCAGTTTACATTCCCATCAACAATGCATATGTGGGATCTTCCCGAACCAGGACTTGAACCTGTGTGCCCTGTATTGGGAGGTGGCTACTTAACCACTGGACCACCTGGGAAGTCACTAACTGGCCTTTGAGTCCACAGCATAGGATTTTAGTGATTTCCTTGGCTCCTGAGGAAGTAATTTGGTGTTTACCAAAAGTGAGTTTTCCTAGACCCCAGGGAGGTGGGGGAGGGGAGGGTTGGTAAAGGCCACCACCTGGTGTGGTCACATGGCCCCATACTTCCTGGGTGGGAAGCAACTTCGTTAATAGTTTTTAACAATATATTCGTTTAATTTTTACAATAATGTAACAGTTTTTCAGCCACAGGTGCTCTAATTACTGTGATTTTCTCCTTTTGTCACTCTCTTTTGCTGTGCTGGGTCTTCATTGCTGCACGCCGGCTTTCTCTAGTTGCTTCTCGTGGTCTTCTCATTGTGGCATCTCTTGCTGGGGGGCAGGTTCCAGCACAGGCTCAGTAGTTGGTGCACCAGCTTAGTTGCCCCATGTATGTGGGATCCTCCCAGACCAGGACCTTGCATTACAAGGTAGATTCCTAATCACTGGACCACCCAGGAAGCCCTCTTGTCACTCCCTTCCAAAGTACTTTCTCTAAGTCTGTTGGGAACCTGGCACTTGGGCAGAGGGTGACTGTGATGAAGATAGTCACAGCCCCCAAGGAGCTTTGCGTCACCTCCTTCTGTGTTTGAGCTGAGTACAGGAGCCCAGGGCCACTCCAAAAAAGGTCCCTAATGTAGGTCCCTGTCCTGGTTCAGTTCACCTGGCTCCAGCATGACCAGAAAAGATGGTGGGCTGCAGAGCCAGTGCCCACTTTAGTGGGACAGGGACACAGACCACAAGGCTGTGAGACCACCTTGGCCCCGGGAGTGCAGGCCTCTTCGTGGGGCCCAGGAAGTTGCTGGAGCAGGAGGGGTTCCTTCCCCTCAGCTGGAGGCCTCGGCCTATCTGGTCTCCTCTACCTCAAGGGATACAAAGCTACTGGTTTAAGAAAAACAATAAAACTTTCTCAGTATAAAAGAAATGTGTATTTAGTTTTTGTTTTTGCAAAGTACAGAAAACTATGAAGAAAGATAAAATTTCAAAAGTTACCTGTTGGGCCACCATTCAAAGAAAGGCTATGATTGGCCTTTCTCATACATAGCATCTTTAATGATTTCCAGCAGGTATCTTATCTTGGAGTTATAAAAATTGTATGTTAAACCCATCAAAAGTCCTCTCTAACATGTGAAAAGTTACGAACTTGCTACCACATGTGGGGCCCTGGAGGCATGAGGCTGAAGGAAGAAAGCAGCCCCAGCACATGTGCCCTGCGATGCCTTCCTGCCAAACGCCCAGAAGAGGCAGGTGTGGAGTCGGGAAGTCGGCTGGTGATTGCCAGGAATGGTTGGTGATTGCCAGGAACGGGGGTCATGGGGGATGGGGAGCAGTGAGTAGGGTTACTCTTTGAGATGAGGAAGACACTCTAAAACTGATTGTGTGTTAACTCAGTGACAGTGAGTGTCGAGCCACTGACTTGTGTGGTGTAAGTGGGTGAACCTATTTCAATTAAAGCGGTCATGTAGAAAGCACAAATCAGAACTACCATGAGATGCCACCTCACGCCACTGTAGGGCTACTATTGAAAAAGCAGAAAACAGGTGTTGGCAGGGATGCAGAGAAAAGGGAACTCTTGAGCATTGTTGGTGGGAGTGTAAATTGGTGCGGCCGCTATGGCAGTGTGGAAGTTTCTCAGAAGATTGGAAATAGAGCTCCCAGATGATCCAGCAATTCCATTTCTAAGTATATATCCAAAATAATTAGAAGCAGGGACTCAGACATATTTTTACACCTATGTTCACGGCAGCTAGAAGGTGAAACTTACCCATCAACCATGGATGGGTAACAGAATGTGGTCTCTACATACAAGGAAAAAGGAAGGAAATCCTGAGACATGCTGCCGTGTGGATGAGCCGTAAGGATATTATGCCAAGTGGAATAAGCCAGCTGCTAAAAGAAGTATCACGTGGTTCCACCTATATGAGGCCCTGGAGCAGTCAGATTCATGGAGAGACCACAGAAGGCAGCGTGGGAGTTGTGGTTTAATGGGGACAGAGTTTTCGTTTTGCAGAACAAAAAAGTTCTGGAGATTGGTTGCCCAACAGTCTGAGTGTATTTAACCTTACTGAACTATATACTTAAACTGGTTAAGAGAGTAAATTTCCTGTTAATGTATTTTACCATAATTTAAAAAAGATCAATAATCCAAATGCTAGCATTTCCCTGGCCACATGTCCCTCCCTGCAGACAGCAACCACCTCCCTCCTAAACCCTCCATCATCTCCATGACAACGTGTGTGTGTGTGTGTGTGTCTTTGTCTGTCTGTCTCTTTCTCTGCTCGTGTAAGGGGTCTTTGGCTCTCACCAGGCAGTACTGCTGTGGACATACTTGTCCAACCCTGACTTTGGGAGGAGTCTCCAGACTTGGGGGTTCCATGCCTGAGGTCCCTGTAATCCCAGGTTTCTTTGAAACTGGCTTTGTGATGGTGTGGGGTCTGTCCTATGGGTTCTTCATGGGGGCCCCCCAGGGTGCATTTGATGACTTTCCTGGGTGCTGCCGGGGCTGATTCAGATGAGGAGAGGGGAGACCGACTGGCTGGAAGCAAGATGATCAGCTCCTGACCCCACAGCAGCAGGAGCCTGGCAGGCCATGCCGTGCACTAGCCAGTCCCATTAGTTCCACAAAATCTCCTGGATTCAGAGGGTTCCGCATCAGTTAGTACAATCGGCTCCTTTTCTTACTGGAGCCACTCTGCTCCCTCCCCAGGGACAGTCATAACTCTCAGGTCTTAAATCTGCTCAGCAGCATTCTGTGCATGTAGAAGCAAACGTAACTCACAGAAAAGCACTGAATTTGGCAGGCTACACACACTGTTTCATACTTGACTTTTTCACTTTCTTTGAAGGCTTTTCCATTATCAGCCTGCTCTCAGTTTTGTTTTTTAATATGGACTTCTTTTACTGTGTTCTCTTACTGTTCATTTCTCGCCTTCAACAAAATGAAAAAATACAGTCCCTTAGTAAGGCTCAAAGGACTCCAGTTAGCTATTGTTTTTAATTTGCCTTTGTGTACAGGGTTCATGTTGGCTGGTGATGCTGAGATGGTTCAAGGTAACCCTCTAAGTGGGTCCTTTCCTCAGTTGGGTTACTTTTGACCCAGAAACACAGGCTAATACCTCCAGTGGGCACTGGGGTAGCCAGGCTTGGTGGCTGTGGCCCCTGGCTTCTGAAGCAGTAGTCTCTGTCAGCTGGGGGACCAGCTGGATCTGGAGGTCTAGGCAGGGTGGAGGGCACCCCAGCTGAGGGTGTGGGTGCTGAC
Organism: Oreotragus oreotragus; assembly: GCA_006410675.1. NCBI lineage: Eukaryota > Metazoa > Chordata > Mammalia > Artiodactyla > Bovidae > Oreotragus > Oreotragus oreotragus. The sequence goes on from SJYX01020368.1 coordinate 479,066, forward strand.
CGCAGGGTAGGTCCTCTGAGTGAGCGGCTCTTGTGAGTCTGTGTGGACCTTGCGCTTGTCCCCATCCCTGCACGGGACCTGTTTCTCTGGGTGTTGCAGTCCGTCCTCTCCTGAGGGTAAAGAGGTTTGGCTTCTGAAGCAGACGTAGCGGTGAGCCCAGGGTGGCATGCCCGCTGGGCTGGCTCCCAGCCTGCTGTGTGAGAGGGCCCTTAGGAGGGTTGGTTCGTGATGATGGACAGGAGTCCACGGGAAGACCCGGGGGCTCCAGGCGGCCACAGCAGGTTATCCTCTGGTCCACACCTCCTCAGCCAGGCCGTCCTGACTGCCCCTGTCCACTGACTGTTGCTCTGTCCTGTCCGGGCTGAGCCAGGAGCCTGGGGGGACCTGTGGCACACGCACCAGTCAGTGGGGATGGCCTTGCCCAGCATGTCTGTGGGAGGAGCCAGGGAAGCCTTCCTCCAGGGTGAGTGCTAGCTCAGCCAGAGAGGGGAAGGCCAGGGAGCTGGGAAGGGCTGGGTGAGCAATCAGGTGAGGGTGGGGCCTGTTCACAGAAAAGCACTGAATTTGGCAGGCTACACACACTGTTTCATACTTGACTTTTTCACTTTCTTTGAAGGCTTTTCCATTATCAGCCTGCTCTCAGTTTTGTTTTTTAATATGGACTTCTTTTACTGTGTTCTCTTACTGTTCATTTCTCGCCTTCAACAAAATGAAAAAATACAGTCCCTTAGTAAGGCTCAAAGGACTCCAGTTAGCTATTGTTTTTAATTTGCCTTTGTGTACAGGGTTCATGTTGGCTGGTGATGCTGAGATGGTTCAAGGTAACCCTCTAAGTGGGTCCTTTCCTCAGTTGGGTTACTTTTGACCCAGAAACACAGGCTAATACCTCCAGTGGGCACTGGGGTAGCCAGGCTTGGTGGCTGTGGCCCCTGGCTTCTGAAGCAGTAGTCTCTGTCAGCTGGGGGACCAGCTGGATCTGGAGGTCTAGGCAGGGTGGAGGGCACCCCAGCTGAGGGTGTGGGTGCTGACCGCAGGGTAGGTCCTCTGAGTGAGCGGCTCTTGTGAGTCTGTGTGGACCTTGCGCTTGTCCCCATCCCTGCACGGGACCTGTTTCTCTGGGTGTTGCAGTCCGTCCTCTCCTGAGGGTAAAGAGGTTTGGCTTCTGAAGCAGACGTAGCGGTGAGCCCAGGGTGGCATGCCCGCTGGGCTGGCTCCCAGCCTGCTGTGTGAGAGGGCCCTTAGGAGGGTTGGTTCGTGATGATGGACAGGAGTCCACGGGAAGACCCGGGGGCTCCAGGCGGCCACAGCAGGTTATCCTCTGGTCCACACCCCCTCAGCCAGGCCGTCCTGACTGCCCCTGTCCACTGACTGTTGCTCTGTCCTGTCCGGGCTGAGCCAGGAGCCTGGGGGGACCTGTGGCACACGCACCAGTCAGTGGGGATGGCCTTGCCCAGCATGTCTGTGGGAGGAGCCAGGGAAGCCTTCCTCCAGGGTGAGTGCTAGCTCAGCCAGAGAGGGGAAGGCCAGGGAGCTGGGAAGGGCTGGGTGAGCAATCAGGTGAGGGTGGGGCCTGCCCACTGACATGCCCCCGAGATGGAACAATCTGTTCAACTGATGCTTTCCTGTTGGGCCTGTCTTGTCACTGCAGTTGGGGTGGCCACAGTCTGCCAGGCAGGCAGAGCACTGCACTCAGGTAGATCAGGGTCTGGGCAAGAATGTTCTGTAATTCCAGCCTTGTCCGTGTGTCTTGCTCTCAGTGCCGCAGAGGGACTCAGTGGCCAGAAAGCTCCACTTGGATTCCAACAGCGAGGCCTCACCCCCAGAACCCCCTCTGTGGGTCAGCAGGGTGTACAGACCCCGTCCAGCCCTCCCCGAGCTCCTCTCCCACTGCCTGGCTGCCTGTCTCAATTATGAACTTGAGAGCACAAAGGAGATCCCAGGCCAGGATGGCTCCTCTGAGACTGAGGTCATGCCTCATAGGCTTGCTTGTCTGCTAAGGAGCTGAGTCCCACCTGGAACCTGTCTCCTTTCTGAATTAAAAGACCAAATGGGGAGACTCCAGCAACGCCCCAGAGGAAGACCTTCTCTTCCAGGTTCATTGATTTCGGTGGTTCAGCTCATTAACTGCCTAGAAAGGCTGCCCTGCTAACTGGATCCTGTAGCCAGTGCCCGGGGGTGTCCCATACCCAGGGGACAGCTTCTTCCCACACACACAGTTTAATGGGGGCCTGTGACTTAACTGGGGGGCTTCCCCAAGCCCACCTTGGTTACAGTAAACTATAGGATAAAGAGCCCCTGCCTAACTCCCGAAGGCCAGTGGTGCCTCCTCACCGTCCCGCCTGCAGCCTCAGGAGAGCATCAGGCCCACTGTTCATCTACCTGGAAGGAAACTCTGCTTCCTGAGTGTGCACACTTTTTTGCTTGGGTAGCTTTTCCCACCAAATCCCCTGGGAGCATGACCAGAAGCGCACCAGCAGCCAGCTCCCCATTGCCCCTCCATCCTCCCAGAGCTCTGTCCGACAGTCCAGCCTCTGCTGCCCTGAACACACAACTGTTTCCCGCTTCAAAGGAAACACTGACCGTGGAGATTCTGGAGTGACCTCACTCCACACGCCTTCCCTGGTCCCAACGTGCGTGGTCGCTGACTGGGAAGCTCTGAGCCCTGCTCCCACTGGCCTTTGGGTATGCGCGGGGTGGTGGGAGGCTTGCCTCTGTATCTCCGGGCCACAGAGCAGCCACCAGTGCCTAACTATCTCCTTTTTTTCCTCATCTCTCCTTCCCAAGGGTGAGCCTGTCGGCCACAGACTGTTACATCGTGCACGAGATATACAACGGGGAGAACGCCCAAGACCAGTTTGAGTATGAGCTGGAGCAGGCCCTGGAAGCCCAGTACAAGTACATCGTGATCGAGCCCACCCGCATCGGCGACGAGACAGCCCGCTGGATCACCGTGGGCAACTGCCTGCACAAGACCACCGTGTTGGCGGGCACCGCCTGCCTCTTCACCCCACTGGCGCTGCCACTGGATTACTCCCACTACATCTCCCTGCCCGCAGGCGTGCTGAGCCTGGCCTGCTGCACCCTCTACGGCATCTCCTGGCAGTTTGACCCCTGCTGCAAGTACCAGGTGGAGTACGACGCCTACAGACTGTCCCGCCTGCCCCTGCACACACTCACCTCGTCCACCCCGGTGGTGCTGGTCCGGAAGGACGACTTGCACAGAAAGAGACTGCACAACACGATAGCGCTAGCGGCCCTGGTGTACTGTGTCAAGAAGATCTACGAGCTCTGTGCTGTATGACCGCACTGCTCCATGCCGCGAGGCGGCCAGGCTGGGAGGCATCTGGCGTCACGGCTGTTATTTTAAAGAAATAACAGGTGACAAGTGCACCAAGGGTTTTCTCAGCTCGTCATACTAAGATGTGGATTTCCGCCACCATGGGGCCTGCGGCTGTGGAAGTCCCACTGGGCAGCAGGATGTGATGGAAGCGAGGCTCCGGAGGGGGTGTGGACGCGCTTGGGGGTCGTTAAGTGTGTCATTTAACTGTACCATCCAGAGCCAGCCAGAGGCTAGTGACCATTAAAATGATGAGAATTTCAGCTCCAGGTTTCTGCTCTCTCGTGACAGCCCTGGTGGGAGCGTGCAGGCAGCAGGAGTGGGTACCACTTGCAGCAAGAATAAGCCTCTCACCAGGCAGGCCCAGCCCCTCCCAGAGGAGCCTCCTGTCCCACCTGGGCCTCAGTTCAAGGAGCACTGCCCCGGGGCTGCTCGGGTTGGGCGGGGCAAGGCCAGGCCTGCCAGTCTCTGGGTCTCTGCTGAGTTTGCCTAGAGAGCTGGGGCCTGGGGTCTCTTGTCCAGGTTCTGATTTAGGAAAACAAACTAATGCCTGTGTCTTTTTTTAAGCATCGAGGCTATCCTGCTGTGGACCCTGAGTTCAACCTGCTACCCCAGGCTAAGGGAAGACTCCTCTTGTCTTCCACCAAAGAGGGGGCCCTGCCAGCCCAAGACTCTGCTCAGGCCCCCCTGAGGGCACATGTGTGAGTGACACCTGGAGTTTCAGAGGGTCCCTCGGGAAGGTCAGATACCAGAGTGAGAAGGGGTGCAGGGGAGGCATCAGGGTGCATGGGGCAACAGGGCCATTTGTTTACCGGGGGAGAGCCAAAGATTTTAGAACAGTTAGAGAAACTCTGACTTAATTCCAAGAGGCCTGGGAATGTTAGTCTTCAGCTGGGTGCCATATGGTCCACAGGTAACCTGGCAGTGATTTGGACCTCGTGTCCACTGTGCAGTGCCCACCACCCTCCTGAGCCTGTGGGGTTGGAACGAAGTCGGGGCCAGATCTGGAAAGGGAGCCTGGCTCTGCCTGCAGACCAGACTTGGGGGAGGTGGCCAGAGGTAGACAAACAGCAGCCATGTCAGGGCAGCTGAGCAGAAGCTGTCACTGAACAAGCCTGGTGCAGGAGGGCAGCTTCCACGCACCGAACAGCGGGGAGGCCAGTCACATGCTGACCATCTGCCGCGTTGACAATGTGAAGGCCGCTGCCTCCCTGAGAACCAGGTTCAGGTGACATGAGGGTGTCTTCTGACCCTAAGATGCAGAGGCTGAGGTATGAAAGAGGCATGGTTCTGCCTGCCCTCGGGGACCACAGCTCCCAGGCTCCTTCCTTTATTTCATGTCCCAGGGTTTAGACCCTCCACCTGGAGGAAGCTGTCCCTCACCCTTCTTGGTTCCCAGACATCCTCCTAGTTCCCGCGTCCCACCAGCAGGCCTGGCCAGGGGTCTGCAGGGAAAGCGTGTCTCCCTCTTTCCCCACCCATGAGGCTGAAGTCCAGCACAGTCCCCATGGAGCAGTGACTGCCCCACCTGCCCACCAGGACGGGCACTAGCTGTGCTTGGACTTCCGCTCCTTCCTGGCCCGGGAGGCCATGAGTCTGAAGAAGAGCCCAGGAGCCAGAGTTCGAAGGTAAACAGCCAGGGAAGGCATCAGGTCAGCCAGCACCACATCCTTCTTCTTCTTCCCCAGAGCAGCCAGGATGTCTTGGGCCACCTGCGCAGGACTTCGGCCCTGGGCCGTGGTCTCATCCATCACTGAAATGAAACAGGAAACTCACTGAGCTTGGGGGCAGAAGCCCCAAGGAGGACCTGAGTCAACTCTGGACACTGGGTCCCCCAGGGAGCTCTCCCAGGGGCTTGGGTAGCAGATGCAGCGACCATCCTTGCAGTCCAAGGAGGGAGGTGGTCAGAACTTTGGTCCATAGCCAGTGCGTGCCCAGCAGATGCTCCCTCACTCCCTGACCTGGGGCATTTCAGCCAGCTGGGGCAACCAGTGACTAAGGGTGTTGTGCCAGGGCAGGGGGCNGAGCTCTCCCAGGGGCTTGGGTAGCAGATGCAGCGACCATCCCTGCAGTCCAAGGAGGGAGGTGGTCAGAACTTTGGTCCATAGCCAGTGCGTGCCCAGCAGATGCTCCCTCACTCCCTGACCTGGGGCATTTCAGCCAGCTGGGGCAACCAGTGACTAAGGGTGTTGTGCCAGGGCAGGGGGCCAGGTGGGTGGGAGGGTGCAGAGCACGCTGGCTGGAGTGAAGGAGCGAGGCAGGTGGCAGGGCCTCTGTCTTGGGTGTATGGGTGACAGGCAGGAAGGAAGCCTTGGTTTGTTCTGTGGACCAGAGGCCAATGCAGGGGCACAGGATGTTACTTTTCCCTTGTCACTGGTAAACTGTGCCCACAAAGCAGGAGCAGCAGGCAGAGGGGAGGCCGCCCGCAGCCACGGTGTTGCCCGGCTCCCTCTACCATCAACACAGAGCAGTAGGCTTCTGGTGGCTGCTCGTTTTTAAGCCACAGAGGAAATTCTTAAGAAAGATTCTTGGGGCTTCCCTGGTGGTGCCGTGGTTAAGACTCTGTACTTCAATGCTGGAGGCATGGGTGCAGTCCCTGGCAGGGAACTAGATGCCACAAGTCATGGGGCGTGGCCGCCATCCTGGGAATAAATACATATGACCTTACCCAGCCCCGTGCCTCTGTACGGCTTCTGCTGCCTTGCTGAGTGAGGGGGCTGCTGTCCTGGGCATGGGTGGTCTTGGTTCAGGCTTGGCCAGGAGTCCCCTGCTGAACACCCAGCATACTCCCAGGAGCATGTCCCAGGAGGCAGACCCCAAGCAAGCGCGGGAAGGCAACTCATGTGGGTCCACCAGCTGGGGAGGCAAAAGCCAGCTGGTCCTGGTTGGCCCCACCTGCACGCTGGGCCTTGCCGATCAACCACTAGTGGTGACTGCAGGTCAGCTCTATGCTGTCTTTGGCCTCTGCCTACCCCTGAAGTCTTGTCCTCCCTACACTGCAGGGGAACCTCATGGGAAGAGAGCTGGCCTGGTCACTTGAGCACTAACAGCGGGCCAGCTGGAGTCCTGTCAGCGTCTCCCAAGCCCTGGTGTGGGCTTGTTCCCACAACTTCCTCCAGCCTGCAGGCTTCAGGGTCATCAGTATATATGACCAACCTCACAATGTCAGGTGGTTTAAACTGATACTCTGAATGGAAACTGCAAGATCAGCAGGGAGCTTTCACAGAGGAACACACGCTGGGGCCTCACCTCCATACTTGGACCCGTCGGCTGTGACTGCATTAAGGGAGAGATTGGTGTGGATGTAGCCGGGACTGATGACTGTCACCTCGATGTCATGCTGTTCCACCTCAGCCCGCAGACAGTCAAAGAAAGCCTGGGTTGCATGCTTGGAGGCCGCGTCTGCAAAGGGGGGTGACCAGGGAGGGTAGGATGATGCCGGTCAGGACCCTGAACAGGAGGGCATCACGTCTCCCACTCTAGTTCAGGGAATACCCTGTGCGTCTTAACGTACATGTACTCACTCACACCGAACACGACAGAGCGCACACGGTCAAAGGTTCATGGGCATTCTTGCTCCTGCAAGTTCTAAGTGTGAATTTGATCTAAATTAAAAGTTTAAAAAGTCTGCTGTATAAAACATTGAGATAGTTCAGAAGAAACTAAAGTAAGAAAGCGAAAGTCCTCCTCACACCTTCCAGCACAGTTCCTCAGAGGGGCCGGGCTGCTGGTGTCTCACATCAGCCAGGTCCCTGCACACATGAGGACATGGCCACAGGTTGCTCCTATGGTCCATGTTACTCATGCTTAGGGTTCTCTCTGTGAGGAAGGCTGGCTGGGCAGCTGCCATGTGACTCAGGGTCACAGCCACAGAACGGGCTCAGCGTTGTTTCAGGTTTCATCACTGAAAATGAATGTCCAGGGATGCTCCCTGCCTGCATGGCAGCATGTGTGCAAACCCACGCCAGGCCTCCTCAAGTCTGTCTGTCAGCTCCCACGGGGCAGCCTCGTGTGGAAGAACCCCAAGAGTTCCACATGCTCACCTCCTGGATCCTCCCACCTGGCCTCACAACAGCCCCGAGGGGATGAAGCCCCCCCCCGCCCTGCCCCACACTTCACGACTGGGGAGCGCTGCCTGTGGGTTGGCCAGTGTGCCCAGGAGGCGCCACCTTGCCCAGCCTGGGGGTTATGAAGCTTCCAGACCAAGTGTGGCCTACGCAGTCACAGCCAAGAGGAGGATAAAATTCAGAAAGACCAAAGCCAGTGACATCTAGAAGCAACTCGGTACAAAGAGCACTGTGCACACCTCCCCCCCCCCCCCCCCCCCCGGCAAATGCCTGGCGTGGCCCCTGCTGTCAGCTGTGATGTCCACACATTTCCTGAGGAAGCCACCTGCCAGCCCAGGACAAGTGTGGACATGGCATCCCTGGGCGTCAGGGCATCCTGAGCGTGGCTGTGGGGGTGAGGGAGCTGGTATGGGCTCACGAGCTCCACAGCTGGCCCTGGATACATGCTTGCACCAGGAGCGCTGGGCTGCATCCAGTTCTGACGGGCTCCCCGTCCAGCTGAGGGTGCCATGTGGCCGTCCTCGCCAGTCTTTGCCCCTCCCCTCCACACGCCCTCTCCCCTCCACATACCCCCTCCTCGCAGCTGCCTCAGGCATCTGGGGGTGGGGAGCTCGGTTACAACAGTGTTTCCTTGCAGACAGTGAACCAAAGAATGCAGTTACCAGAACAGTTCAGAGGTAATTGTGACGTTACCTCTAACATTTTTAAACAAAAGTAGAATCTACCTGCTGGTGCCCCGTGATGGTGCAGTCCCACCATCCTGGCACAGCTGTGCACACTGGGAGGTGAGTCTAAACTAAGGTCGAGCTGGCAGCATTCCCACTTTGTGGAACTAATCTTATTCAAACCCTCTCACAGCGAGGGAGTGCCCAGAGAGAAACACTGAAGGACGCTGCACACAGCACATCCCTGCTGCCGGCCACTGAGGAAGGCGGTTCCCTCAGGCACCGAGACAACTCCCGAGTTACGTGACGCCCATCCGTTCAGCAAGTAGGGAGCTGAGTGGGAAGATACTGTCAAGCGGGATAACGGAAGCACAGAACTGCATAGAAGGGCCCCAGCGCTGCACGTCTCATCACATGCAGAACTCTAGAGGCGTGTGCAGTAACCGGACGGAGGGGCAGCACCTGTGGGCTGACA
>SJYX01020368.1:488485-512428 GCA_006410675.1 Oreotragus oreotragus
CCCCGCCCCCGCCCCCCCCCGGCAAATGCCTGGCGTGGCCCCTGCTGTCAGCTGTGATGTCCACACATTTCCTGAGGAAGCCACCTGCCAGCCCAGGACAAGTGTGGACATGGCATCCCTGGGCGTCAGGGCATCCTGAGCGTGGCTGTGGGGGTGAGGGAGCTGGTATGGGCTCACGAGCTCCACAGCTGGCCCTGGATACATGCTTGCACCAGGAGCGCTGGGCTGCATCCAGTTCTGACGGGCTCCCCGTCCAGCTGAGGGTGCCATGTGGCCGTCCTCGCCAGTCTTTGCCCCTCCCCTCCACACGCCCTCTCCCCTCCACATACCCCCTCCTCGCAGCTGCCTCAGGCATCTGGGGGTGGGGAGCTCGGTTACAACAGTGTTTCCTTGCAGACAGTGAACCAAAGAATGCAGTTACCAGAACAGTTCAGAGGTAATTGTGATGTTACCTCTAACATTTTTAAACAAAAGTAGAATCTACCTGCTGGTGCCCCGTGATGGTGCAGTCCCACCATCCTGGCACAGCTGTGCACACTGGGAGGTGAGTCTAAACTAAGGTCGAGCTGGCAGCATTCCCACTTTGTGGAACTAATCTTATTCAAACCCTCTCACAGCGAGGGAGTGCCCAGAGAGAAACACTGAAGGACGCTGCACACAGCACATCCCTGCTGCCGGCCACTGAGGAAGGCGGTTCCCTCAGGCACCGAGACAACTCCCGAGTTACGTGACGCCCATCCGTTCAGCAAGTAGGGAGCTGAGTGGGAAGATACTGTCAAGCGGGATAACGGAAGCACAGAACTGCATAGAAGGGCCCCAGCGCTGCACGTCTCATCACATGCAGAACTCTAGAGGCGTGTGCAGTAACCGGACGGAGGGGCAGCACCTGTGGGCTGACACTGGTGGTGGCACTGGGAGGGGGCCTGGCACGCGGTCACACGTGGCATGAGGAGTGGAGCTGGGACTGAGCCCAGGCTTCTGCTCGGGCACACGCCTCTCAGGTCCCCACATGCTCTGTGCTGAGCATCCCTCTCGTGTCTGAATTCTGGACCAGGAGCCTGCTGTCTTCACAACAGGGGTAAACAGCAATGGACGTAGGGGCAGGAGTGCCTGACGGGAGGAGAAAGCACTCACATGCAGATCGGAAAGGCAGGCTGATCTTGCCCTGGATGCTGCTGATCGCAACCACGTGGCCCTGGCGTCTTCTGATCATGGCAGGCAGGAGCGCTGTGGGGAGGGGCAGAGGTCACCGTTGCTCACGGGAAGGGCCCGGGGAGGGCCACGTCTGACAGTGCTCGGCCCCCTATGCCCTGCTGTGAGAACCCTGGCAGGACGTCAGCAGGCCTCTGCTGTGCCCTGCCTGCAGCCGGTAGGTCGCCAAACTGGGACATGGAGGCAGCGACACAGCGCAGGCCCAGGCCCAGAAAAGCCAACCCCGAGTCGCAAGGACGCACCGACCCCAGGGTGGAGTGGCTAAGACAGCAGGCCCAGGAAGGAGGAGCCACAGGAAATGGAAACAATGCCAGCCTGCCCGGGCGCTTCTCCCTTCTGACCTGAGGCCTTACCCTTTGTCAGAGCTACTGGACCAAAGTAGTTTGTCTCCATCACCCTCTTGTCCACGTCTGGGCTGGTGTCCACGATGGCGCCTCGGTAGCTGATCCCAGCATTATTGATGAGCACGTCCACGTGGCCAAAGTACTGCAGGATCTCAGAGGCAGCCCCTGCTATGGCCCCAGGGTCTGCGAGGTCGAAGGTCACCGTGTAAGGCCTGTGTGTCTGCACCTGGTCAAGTGGGACAGAAGCCAAACGTACCTTCAGAGTGATGGTCTGGCCTGGCTCCTCGTGGTGGGGGCGGCCTAGCGTGAAGGACAGGCAGCTTCCCTGAAGAACGTGGCCTGCCCATCATGCTCACACCTGAGCTGGGCAGTGCTGTGGGCAGGGGTCAGAGAGGAGGTGAGCAGGGCCCCCTCTGCCCTGGGCCAGCAGGACGCTGTACACTGTCCCATGTTACAGAGCTGCTATGCCTCTCAGGCCAAGTCAGTTTATTCACAAAACATTTTTATACACTCCTATGTGCCCGATGCTGGAGACAGTAAAAGCAAGGCATCTGGTCTCGTGGGAAAGACTGTCACACTAAAGCTGTAGAGAACGTCGCAAGGAGAAAACGACCAGTGGACATTCTGACTCAGAGGATGCCCTGAACCTACGCAGACGAGGGAGGGGTGTGGAGAGGACGCGCAGGAGTCGCCCTCTGCCTGGCAGTCAATGGCAGCGACTCAGCTCTGAGGTCAAACTCTTTAAACGCTTGCAGCTTCCAGGGGGTCTGCTCAGCCAGCAAAGTATGGAAAATGTAGCCTGATTTCATCTCTGTGGTGACCACGCCCCTGTGATGAGAAGCTGTGAGAAAGGCAACCCACATTCCTCTTGCAGCTTCAGGAGCCAAGGAAGACCCTGTCTTCCAAACACTGGGGCTGTGTTCCAATGGTGGATGCTGTTCTGATGGCTGACCTGCGTCATCTTGTCCTGGCTGCAGGATACAAGATAAATACAAAACACCCAGCCGTGTTTCTACATACCAACAATGAATAATCTGAACAGGGTATTAGGTGAGCAAGACCATTTATAATAGCAGCTAAGAGAATTAAACCCTTAAGAATAAATCTAACTAAAGAGGTGAAAGATTTGTACATGGAAGATGGTAAGACATGATAAAAATGAAAAGTTAAACACATGGAAAGACATCCCATGTTCATGGATTAGAAGACTTAACATTGTTAAGGTGACAATACTATCCAAAGTGATCTAGACTCAACACAATTCCTATCAATGCCATTTTTGTCAGGAAAAAAAAAATCCTAAAATCCATATAGAAGTGCAGTGGCTATTCAGGAATAGCAGAACAATTTTGGAGACAAGAGCAAAGTTGGAAGATTCACACTTTCAGCCTTTGAAACTTACTACTGAACTACGCAGATTAAAACAGTACGGTACTGACATAAGGACAGGCATATAGATCACTGGAACAGAATAAAGTGTTCAGAAATAAACCCTCAAATTTAGATTTTTGACAAGGTTGCCAAGGCCATTCAAGAGGGAAAGGAACTCTGGGCAAACTAGATACCCATGTGCAAAAGAATGAAGCTGGAGTCTAACCTATCACCATGCACAAACATGGCCTCAAGGGTTCTCTGGTGGTCCAAGGGTTAAGAACCTGCCTGCCAATGCAGGAGCAGAAGACTCAGTTTTGATCCCTAAGTCAGGAAGATCCCGTGAAGGAAATGGCAACCCACTCCAGTATTCTTGCCTGGAAAATTCCATGGATAGAGGAGCCTGGTGGGCTACAGTCCATGGGGCCGCAAAGGGTCAGACACGACTGAGCACATACACTCAACATCTAGAATATACACAGAACTGCTCAACAACAAACAACCTGATTGAAAATCAGCAAAAGGACTTGAACTGACATTTCTCCAGTTGAGATGTATAAATAAGCACATGAAAAGCTGCTCACCACCACCTGTAATTAGGGAAATGCAAGTCAAAACCACAATGAGATCCCACTTAGGTCTCCTAGGACAGGATAATTGAACAGAAAGCAACAAGTGCTGGATGTGAAGTCAGGACCCTTGTGCAGTACCGGTGGGACTGTGACTTGGGGCAGCTGCAGTGGAAAACGGTGTGCAGTTCCTCAAAAGGTTAAACTAAATCTACCACAGACCCTGCCATTCCACTCCCAGGGATGTCCAAAACAGCGGAAAGCAGGGACTGGAGCGGACACAGGTCCACCTGTGTCCACACTGGCATCATTCACAATCGCCCAAGGTGGGGATGCCTTGCAGTGCGCCAAGAAAATGGACAGACCAAGTGTGGGACATCTGTATTCACAACGGAATACCAGTCCCTCAGAAAGAGGAAAGAAGTTCAGACACATGCTGTAAGACAGATGAACCCTGAAGACATCACGCTTAGGGAAACAGTCATAGAAAGACAAGTGATTTTATGAGGTATCTAGAGTAGACATTTCCAGGGACTGGAAAGCGGAGGGAAAAGTGGATTGTTTAAGTGGGAACACAAGTTTTGTTGGGGACAGACAGGTGATCATTACAAACATGGTGAACGCACTTACTATCACTGAACTGTAAGCTTGTAAGAGGTTAAAATGATAAATATGTGTATTCCCCCACAAATAAAACGTTAAAAGTCATTGCCAACCTCCCGCCACCAAAAAGCTGAATAGGTACTGGCGGGGATGGGGAGAACTCGCAGAGAGACCTCTCTAAGCATGCAGTGGTACAGAGTGGTGGGTCTGAGCCCAGTCTACTGTGAAGACCCCCCCAGAGGACGGGCTGCACCTCTTCCCCAGGCAAGTCCCCCAGGCTCACTCACCTCCAGAGCCCGGGAAGCAGCAAGTTCTTGGCTGAGCTCCTCCAGGGCCTCAGCATTCCGCCCACAGAGCACCAGCCTAGCACCAGCAGCGTGAAAAACTCTGGCACACTCTAGGGGACAAGAAAGCAGCCCGTCATCTGGGCAGACCCAGGCCTTCGGCCCCGTCAGCTCAGCTCCCAGCTCCCCAGCCTCAAATGTGAGCCGTTTCTTCCCCAAGCATCGGTACTAGCCCCACCGTGGAGGGGTGTGCGGCTGGGAGTCAGGGCCCTCGCAGAGCCGTGTTCAGGGCTGCGACACATCCACGGGCAGGAGGGAGGCTAGAGCCGGGGGACAGACTGTTGGGTACCAGGCTCAGGATTTTCCAACACAGTCTTCAGCTCTGACCCCCGCTGTGAGCAGGACTCCCACTGTCACTGCAAGGAAGCTCCGTGAGGCAAGGGACGTGCCCAACAGTCAGCAGCACAAGAACACCTCCCCCGCACCCCTGCACCGAGGTCTGTGGTTTGCTGTCACCTCAATACAACACGCACTTCTGTGGACACACAGGACTCTGGTGAGAGGGGGTGGAGAGACCCTCCCCAGACCCCCCCAGACCTGTAGGGCTGTTCCTCCTGAGATTGCCCAGGCCCAGGGGCTTATAGACGCATGTTCTCTGCACACTACGTTGCTCAGTTGTGTCCAACTCTGCGACCCCACGAACCATAGCCTGCCAGGCTCCTGTCCATGGGATGCTCCAGGCAAGAATACCACAGTGGGTTGCCATTTCCTCTCCACACAGTGAGGACAAAGTGGGGAGGCTGACAGCCTTGCAAGGAGGTTAAAGAACAGCAGGGGGACAATAAGGGACATCATTTTAAAATGATCGGGGACGGGGGGTAAGACCAGGCTCCTCTGAGTCACTAGAGCATCCAGGTGACAATGAAGACCGTGGCAGGGCAGAGTCTGAAACTGCCTGGGCACCTGTCTTCATCAGCATTCTTTGGAGGCAAAGCAAAAAGCAGGCTTGTCAGGAGGGTTCCAGGCAGCTCAGGAATTCAGAGAAGGAGCTGAACAGTCCAGACAGGGGGACAGGAGTGGGCTGCACAGGGTCCCAGGCAGCAGGAGCCCAGCTCTCTGAATGCTGGCAGGCCCCTTCCCGACTTCATCCCTCAGCCTCTCCACAGAGGGGATGGGGCTGCAGACGACTCTTGAGTTCCCACAGATACCACTCCCCAGCCACACAAGGGGGCCTCTGACCGGTTCCCTCCAAGCTCTGGTATCAGAATTCGAGGGAAGGGCCAGACTGGCCATGGTGGGGGCAGAATCACCAGGACTGGGCCGGCCAGGGTCACCTGGGAACCCCAAGACCACAATGGGAAGGGCGGCGGGAGCAAGGAGTGATGCACCAACCATGGTCGAGTGGTGACTGCCGCGAAGCTCAAAGCCCCTAGGTCAAGAGACTTCCTGTGACGACTCAGTCTCCCTGAGAGGCCTCCACATCCTCACTTCACTCTTGTGAGGACTGAGCGCACCACAGCAGCCTCAGGCAGACAGAAAGTGCCAGCCAGGGCTAAGTGTGTTTCTAAGCCACCTTTTTAGACTGCTCAAGGGACATCTCTGGTGGTCCACTGATTAGGACTCCCCACTTCCACTTGAGGGGGCGACCGTTCAATCCCTGATTGGGGAATTAAGATCCCCCATGCCATGCTGCAAGGCCAAAAAATAAATTAAAAAACTGGATGTTGGCAAAAATGGAAACGTGGGGTTTAAAGGGCCACAGCCTTTCCTCACTGGAGGCCTGGCCTCGCTCAGGTGCCCACAAGCAGGTCTGTGCAGCCCCCACCGCCCCAGCTGACCATGCAGCCACCCTAGGTATCAGACTGAGTCTTGGGCCCAGCGGTCAAGTAGAGTCTTGGTGCTGTGGGCTCACAGGAGAGGCACGGATCCAGGGATGGAGGAGGCTCTGGGGTCCAGGCGACATCCTTCCCCGGCCAAAGTGAGGGCCTAATGCCAGCATCCCTCAGGAAAGGAGGGAGGAGGTTCCGGGTGACAATGCCCTCTTTCCAGACACAGCTCCTCCTACAGTCTCACTCGCTCCCCTGATCCAGGTGGAGCTTTCTGGAAGGAGGTTCAGTTCGTGTGGTATCATCTTCCCTGAAGCCCACCCTGACCAAGGGCTCAAACCCAGACTGAGTCGAGCCCCTGCTCTGGCCCTGGGTGGGCTGCTTGGGTCACGCCCAGCTGAGTCTCCTTGGGTGGGGTGGGGTAGGGGTGGGGGGTGCTCTCACAGAGACCCTCAGCGTTCCCAAGGCCAGTTTCCTACCATTCCCAAAGCCCTGCTGGCTTCCTCATCCCGTTTCATCCTGACCTGACCGCCATAGTGGACATTCTGTGAGCTGCCACCAAGACGTAAGGTGGGGGACACAGGGGTCCACACGGCTTTGGAGACTGTCATCCACTTCTCAGCGAAACAAAGGGAGGAAATTAGAGCTTGTTCAGGAGTGATGGGGATGCAAACTGGGGAGAAAAGCTGATACAGAGGAAGAAGGGTGGAGGGAGAAGGAGCACACTTATCTCGGCTGTCAGCCAGTCCCCAGGCCTCTAGCCCTGCTGGCTTATAGCCCCCTAGTTGCTCACAGCCACAGAACCAGGATGTGTCCCTTCACCCGGCGCCCTGTGATCCACAGGACAAGCTGGCAGACACAGCAAGAGGAACACGGAGGGCCGTCTGAGCACCCGGCATGTCTGCCAGGCCTCCAGGTGGCCGACGTGGACAGAGCCACAAGGGTGAGCGAGGTCTCCTCCCCACAACCCATGGGCAGTGGCCAAGGGGTGTCTGTACCGAGGCCAGAGGGGAAGAGACACGGCCTCCTGGCCCTCTGACGGGACCCAGGAAACAGCAGGAACAGCAGTCATCCAAGGCCACACAGGCCCCAGTGCTGCAGGAGGAAACGGGGCGAAGGGAGGACGGCCTCTCCCCTGCGCATGCGCACGCTGGCCCCGCAGCCCGCCTCTCCCGCACACCCAACCTTCAGGTGCTCTTCAAGGACGTTTAAAAAACGCTTCTCTCTGCTGTGAAGCTGAGGCCACTAAGAATCTATATTTAGAGCTGAGTAAGGTCAGAGGCTCGGCTGTGGCTTGGGGCCGGGAGATCTGATGACAGACCTCAGGTCACCCCCAAGACCTCAGCTGAACACCATGCTGTCACACGCATGGACCCCTGCTCCCCGAGGCCTGCAGGACCCCTGGCCACCAGCAGTCCAGTCCTCATCTGCTCTCCCATGTTCCTGCAGCCCCCGCACAGCCCTGCTACTCCGGGCCCTTCCTGCCCACTTCGCCGCCTCCCCAGGGAGAGGAGACGCGGGCTCCCATTTGGCTTCGGGTTTCTGCCTACAGATCCCAGGAGGAGTCACGCCTTCTCTGAACGTGTGGAGGACTCGGGAGATGAGCCTGAGCTAGCACACATCTGGGTGCTGTGCCTGCCGGCTGCGGGAAACACGTGGGGTACACACAGGCAGAAGTCCCTCCTCTCTGCAGGACCCGGGCTCCCCGAGGGGAGCACCCTGCCTCCCACCATCTGTCCCAGCACGTGGCGGGAGACACTAAGGTGCTGGGTATACCCCACGCAGGGCGCCTCTCGGCCTCGTTCCACGGAACTGAGCGCCAGCGTGGGGAGTATGTAGGGTGGCAAGGCACATGTGTGGATTCCGACATACTGGCACACTCTGCTGAGGGCAGCCTGGGACCCAGAAGCTCCATGTGGATCTAGAACCAGACTAGAGCCAAGCTTAACTGGAGACCAGCTGAGGAACAGCTGATGCCTCGTTGATGCTGTCCTGATCTGCCCGGATACAGCTGGAGGCCCCGTGAAGAGCAGCGAGGAGGTGACCCCAGAGCCTTAAACCAGGGATGGGGATGAATCCAGTAAGGATCCTCAGAGAAGCAAAAACATTCTTCAATTCAACGGACATGAGTCTGAGCAAACTGGAAGACGGTGAAGGACAGGGAAGCCTGGCGTGCTGCAGTCCATCTCTGGGGACCTCTCTGGGATCGCAAAGAGTCGGACACGAAGGAGCAACTGAACAACAACTGGGAAGCTGGGTGCCACCATATACAGATGCCCCTCTCCACACTGACTGGCACTGAGGCCGCCCGGGACACATGTGTGGCCTTCTCCCTGGCTGCCACCTCCAGCCCTGGTGCTCCCACAGCCTTTTCCTCCTGGACCAGGGACAGGGAGGCCCTCGCTGCCCAGTCACCAACTGACCTCACGTGTCTGCACCCGTGCCCCTGGCCCCTCCCCAACACCACTGCCCCACGACCCACCTCGGCCCAGGCCCGATGTGGCGCCAGTGATGACCACCACGGCGTTCCGGACGTAGGCCCTCATGCGCAGCCACTGAAGCAGCTTGAAGAGGCTGAAGAGGCCCACACAGCCCAGGAGCAGGGGCAGAATGGCCGTGGAGGTGATGAAGTCCATGACCCGTGCCCTCAGCAGACTCTTCCTGGAAGAACAAAGCACATAAATTAGTGACGAGCTGGGGAGACGCCAGGGACTTGGCCACCCTCTGCCCCTGAGTCTGACACAGACCCCAGATCCCACATCTGGGCCTCAGTTCTGAGCCCAGCAGGATCTCCCCAGGCCCCGCACCCCGTGTGGACCATTCAGTGTGGTAGAACCAGTTTCCTCTCTGTAGGGACAAAAGTGGGCATCACAGGCTGAGCTGGGTAGCTGAGGACCTGCTCCTGGAGCGTGTCAGCACCCACCGGAGTCCCTTCAGAAAACTGTTTCGAGGAAGTTGATACCATCCAATATTATTTCCAATTCCTGGTATTTGTGAAATGAGAAAAGTTTTTCTGTAAAAAAGGAAAAAGGAAGCCATACAACCCTTACACTCCTCTCAGAAGAGACATCCCCTGGACAGTGTGCTCAGTGGCCATGGGCCTCAGGACGCCCCAAGGGACTCACAGCATGGTGAGCACCCTCTGCGATGCGGGCGCAGACTCAGGCCTGGAGCGGAAGCCCTGCACACTGCGGCCTGTGCCCGCCCAGTGTCACTGGTGAGCCACAGTTAGGTTCAGTTCAGTCGCTCAGTCGTGTCCGACTCTGCGACCCCATGAATCGTAGCACTCCAGACCTCCCTGTCCATCACCAACTCCCGGAGTTCACTCAGACTCGCGTTCATCGAGTCCGTGATGCCATCCAAAGAATGTCCATCATTAAAAAGTCTACAAATAACAAATGATGGAAAGGGTGTGGGGAAAAAGGAACTCCCATGAACTGTTGGTGGGAATGTAAGGTGATGCAAACACATAAGAAAATAGTACAGTGGCTACTCAAATAACTGAAAATGGAGTTGCTATATGATCCAGCAATCCCTTTACTGAATATAAGTTCAGTTCAGTTCAGTCACTCAGTCGTGTCCGACTCTTTGCGTAGCATGCCAGGCCTCCCTATCCATCATCTCCCAGAGTTCACTCAGACTCACTTCCATCGAGTTAGTGATGGTATCCAGCCATCTCAACCTCAGTCGTCCCCTTCTTCTTCTGCCCACAATCCCTCCAAGCCTCAAAGTCTTTTCCAGAGTCAACTCTTTGCATGAGGTGGCCAAAGTACTGGAGTTTCAGCTTTAGCATCATTCCTTCCAAAGAAATCCCAGGGTTGAGCTCCTTCAGAATGGACTGGTTGGATCTCCTTGCAGTCCAAGGGACTCTCAAGAGTCTTCTCCAACACCACAGTTCAAAAGCATCAATTCTTTGGTGCTTAGCCTTTTTCACAGTCCAACTCTCACATCCATACATGACTACTGGAAAAACCATAGCCTTGACTAGACGGACCTTAGTCAGCAAAGAAATGTCTCTGCTTTTGAATATACTATCCAGGTTGGTCATAACTTTTCTTCCAAGGAGTAAGCGTCTTTTAATTTCATGGCTGCAGTCACCATCTGCAGTGATTTTGGAGCCCGAAAAATAAAGTCTGACACTGTTTCCACTGTTTCCCCATCTATTTCCCATGAAGTGATGGGACTGGATGATCTTCGTTTTCTGAATGTTGAGCTTTAAGCCAACTTTTCNAGATGTGTATAAGAGACAGGACCTTAGTCAACCAAGTAATGTCTCTGCTTTTGAATATGCTATCTAGGTTGGTCATAACTTTTCTTCCAAGGAGTAAGCGTCTTTTAATTTCATGGCTGCAGTCACCATCTGCAGTGATTTTGGAGCCCGAAAAATAAAGTCTGACACTGTTTCCACTGTTTCCCCATCTATTTCCCATGAAGTGATGGGACTGGATGATCTTCGTTTTCTGAATGTTGAGCTTTAAGCCAACTTTTCACTCTCCTCTTTTACTTTCATCAAGAGGCTTTTTAGTTCCTCTTATCTGGACAGAACTATAATTCCAAAAGATACATGCACTCTTGTTCATAACAACACTATTCACAATAGCTTAGATATGGAAAGAATCTAAAGACCCATTGACAGGTGGATGGATAAAGAAGATGTGGGGTGTGTGTGTGTGTGTGTGTGTGTGTGATGGAAAACTACTCATCAATAAAAAAAAAATATATCATTTGCAGCAAAATGGATGACAGTGTCATACTAAGTAAGTCATAAAGACAAATACCATACGATATCACTTATATGTGGAATCTAAAATACAACACAAGTGAACTTATTTATGAAACAGACTCACAGACATAGAGAACAGAATTGTGGTTGACAAGGGGAGGGGATTTGAGGAGGGATGGAGTAGAAGGTAATGGCTAACAGATGTAAACTATTATATAGAAAGAATGGATAAACAGCAGTCCTACTTTATAGCACAGGGAATTATATTCACTACCCTATGGAAAACTGAAACAGAAAAGAATATATATATATAACTGAATCACTTTGCGGTACAGCAGAAACTAGCACAACATTGTAAATCTGCTATCCTTCAGTGAAAACTTATATCTAGCTCTAAAAATAAAGATATGGCATTCGATAGGCACTCTAGAAAATCTATTGTATGAATTAGTACAACTGTTACAACTGTTATTGTCATCATTACTATCATTGTTTTATTATGTTCTGATGCATTTCAATGATATGGAACTACTATTAATGTTTTAAGTACACAGTACTCCTTTTGCTTTCTGTCACTTTTAATATCATTCCCTTTCCCCCACCTTTGAAATGAGTTTGCTATTTTCTTCTGCCTCGTGATTACCTGCTCTACTGCCATAACTCATAACCAGGGTCATCTAGTCTTTGACTTTATTGGACCAAAACCCTGATACTTGAGTTGTATCTAAAATACTAATTTTACTTTTAACATACGTTTGGTTCAGTTCAGTCACTCAGTCGTGTCCAACTCTTTGCAACCCCATGGACTGCAGCATACAAGGCTTCCTTGTCCATTACCAATTCCTCGAGCTTGCTCAAACTCATGTCCATCGAGTCAGTGATGCCATCCAACCATCTCATCCTCTGTCATCCCCTTCTCCTTCTGCCTAAATCTTTNAGTCGTGTCCAACTCTTTGCAACCCCATGGACTGCAGCATACAAGGCTTCCTTGTCCATTACCAATTCCCTGAGCTTGCTCAAACTCATGTCCATCGAGTCAGTGATGCCATCCAACTATCTCATCTGTCATCCCCTTCTCCTTCTGCCTAAATCTTTCCCAGCGTAAGGGTCTTTTCCAGTGGGTTGGCTCTTCACTTCAGGTGGCCAAAGTATTGGAGTATACAAGGCTTCCTTGTCCATTACCAATTCCTCGAGCTTGCTCAAACTCATGTCCATCGAGTCAGTGATGCCATCCAACCATCTCATCCTCTGTCATCCCCTTCTCCTTCTGCCTAAATCTTTCCCAGCGTAAGGGTCTTTTCCAGTGGGTTGGCTCCTCACTTCAGGTGGCCAAAGTATTGGAGCTTCAGCTTCAGCATTGGTCCTTCCAAAGAATATTCAGGACTGATTTCCTTTAGGATTGACTGGTTAGATCTTCTTTCAGTCCAGGGGACTCTCAAGGACCTTCTCCAACACCATGGTTCAAAAGAATCAATTCTTCAGCGCTCAGTTTTCTTTTGTGGTCCAACTCTCACATCCATACACAACTACTGGAAAAACCACAGCATTGACCGTATGGACCTTTGTTGGTAAAGTAATGCAATGTGTCTAACATAAGATGTTTGACAACTAATGCAAGGTGCTTTAAAAGTTGTCTACATTGATATCTCTCAATAGACTATTAGGTGATTGAAGAAAAGTGTATAGATCATTTATCTATTTTTCTTAAAGATCCAGCATTCTCTATTCTGTTGAAAAACGGCTGATTTCATTATTTCTATTATTGCAAATCAATACTATTCTTTTCTAATCCATTCAATATTCTCTGTCTTGTACCCCATATTTGTCTTGAAGCCATACTAGAATTAATGAGATGCAGAGAGAGGAGAGCATGGTCTTTAACCCTACATGTCAAGCTTCATTTCATGACACCTATAATATTTAATGGTAGATGAGGAAGTAATTTGACTGAATATCATTGCAATAGCAATTCAGGCTACTGTCCATTGCCTGTTTCTCTGAAAAGAAAAGACAAATTCCATTTAGGACAATTAGGATGATTGTCTCTTGGAGATACATACAATTTGAATAATTTAAAATATAATTTATTTTCAGGTTGAGGATTTAGTATTATGGTGATTCTTAGAAAATAAAAATAAACTGATATCCCTTACCATTGTTCTTCTTGTTGTAAAGCATGTATTTTTCCAAGTTGTTAATGATGTGGGTATTGTACATTTTCAGAACCAAAGCACAGATAAATTCCTTTTAATCATGAATAATGAGTTAGGCTCAGATTGAATAATCTGGGGTGACAAATTTCCTTCCTTTTTTCAAAGAATTCCACCAAAATATATTTTCTTTATTTGCTCTCTTACTGCCTGGTGTTAGCTAATTGTATCTCATATGGACCTATGAAATTATGATCCTTAATGCCCACAAGAACAGAGACTTTCTGGTCATCCTCATTTGTCTTCCACTACTAAATCCATCCTTCCTCCTTGTTGGTCATAAGAGTCAGTGACAAATTTCCTTCCTTGTTTCAAAGAATTCCACCAAAATATATTTTCTTTATTTGCTCTGTTGCTGCCTGGTGTTAGCTAATTGTATCTCATATGGACCTATGAAATTATGATCCTTAATGCCCATCATATCAAGAACAGAGACTTTCTGGTCATCCTCATTTGTCTTCCACTACTAAATCCATTCTTCCTCTTTATTGGTCATAAGAGTTTCCATACTGGTTTCAACCTACCCTTGAACAATGATGTGTTGTGGAAAAATGAAAGATTCTAACTGCTTTAAAGCTGTGTACTGATTTGGTTGAACTTGCTCTTTCAGATTCAATGTGAATCATTGGACATAACTTCAAAATGACTCAGACATTCAAAGCTTTATTTACATAAGCTTTATGGAAAGGTCAATAATTTAAATTGAATTACTATTAAATTTAGTAAATTCAATTTACTAAAAATTGAAAATTTTACTAAGTGAAGAATTTTCTGAAATGTACCCCTCAAGAACTAATATTCTTTTCTGAATGTGAGTAAGATGCACAGTGGAAAGATACTTATTATTATTAGCCTTTCTAATGTTTTTAAATTTTATTTTATTTTAAAATTGTGTTAAAATACACAAACCATAAAATGTACCATCTTAACCACTTTTACATGCACTGTCAGATGGCATTAAGTGCATTCACATGGTCCATCAACCTCTGGAACTTGATAACTGAAACCTGCAAAGCTGAAACCTGATAGCCATTAAATAATAATTTCCCATTCACCCCTCTCTCCAAACCCTGGCAATAACCATAATTCTGTCTATATGGATTTGACTGTTCTTACTGCCTCCTGTAAGTGGTATTTATCCTTTTGTGACTGGCTTGCTTCACTTAGCATAATGCTATTAAGTTTCATCCATGTTATAACATGTATGATTCCATGATTATAGATATGTATATGTACTGTTAATACACATTAACAGTATAGATACCAGTCCAGTGATATGATAGACACTAGTCACATGTGACTCTTGAAAACTGAAATAAGGCTGGAGTGACTTAGGATCTAAAATTAAAATTTATTTTAATTAATTTAAGCTTGCATTGACACATAAAACTGACTGGTGGCTAGAATAGCTAATAGAATATTAGCAAACTCTATATAATCTGCATCAATTATTTTATCATTTTATCAATTTTAGATATTATTTTTATTGATATATTACTGTTTAGGTCATACACATCTTCCTCCCATTCAACCACTAACACATTAAAAAATAAATGTCAGTTATCTCCATAACTTTAAACTAATGCACCAATCTTTATGTCCTTCTTTTAACAACTATAAACTAAGCTGCTAGTAATAACACTCTTAAATTTTCTTATAGCTTTTTGGACTTTTATTTTGTATGCTAGCAAGGCTTATAGCAATTATATTCTCTTCTGTAATTATAATTCAGGCTCTACTCTTTTGAGCTGGCAAATATTATCAACTATAACGCCTAACAATCATTTCAACAACAATAACAACTTGACCCTTTCATTCTTTGCTTTGCAGAATTCTTTACATGTCTCTCTATATCCTATATTTCTACTTTTTACTTCTTCATATTGAGTCATTTATTAAGTAACATCTCAAGAAAGAATGAGTATGCTGTAGATTAACTTTCTAAGCCATTACCTATTTTAAATCTTTTTTTTTCCATTTTTTCCCACTAAAACAAGAACATTTGGTTACAAAATTGGCTTGTAACCCAAAATTAGCTTGATACAGAATTTCAGGCTGAAATAGCTTTCCCTCAGAACACTGATTTTACTGATCAGTTGTAGTCTTGTCTCACTATGACTTTTGAAAAGCTACATGCCAAGTATATACTCTCTTTTTTAGGTGACCATATGTTCTATCTGAAAGCTTTCAGTATCTTTTGGTTTATACTTGACTTTGTATTGAATGACAGTAGATTTTATATTAGAATTTATTAATTCTTTGAGATACAGATTTAGGAAAAAATTCAAACTTTTTGGGGATATATGTTTTTTGTTCATGAGGGTTTGTTGTTCTATTTGTTTGGAATCCTCTTCATACTCAATGAGAAACTAGACTTTTAAATTTATACCATATCAAACCAAGCTTCCTGAGCCTTACCTTCTTGAGAAAAATTTGTCCTTAAACTGTGGTATCTTTTTGGGTATTTCACACATATTAGGGTAAATCTCAATATGTGATGCATATATTTCTGAAGACTGTAGCCTCTCTAAAATTCTACTTCTGATAATTAAATGATACTAACAACTTTTTAAGATGATTTCAACAAATAAATATACATTCCAAATGAACTTAAGTTGTATCCAACATTACCATACACTTTAATTAATTTGCTAATTAAGTAGTATTTTTCTCTCTCTTCTATTCCTTGAAGTATGGAAATGTCCCATATTCCACAAAGAAATGTAGAACTGAAAGTGTTTAAATTTTGGATATTGAAATAATGGAATTTAGGATTTTCAGGCCATACCAAGGCCCAGTCAATATCTCTCTCATGTATTGTTTAAATTTGCATCAGTTTAATGAAAATATTTTATGGAAATCCCCAGGAAGATATTCAGCATAATTATTTTGACTACTTAATGATACTCAATAATTTCCTTTTCTCATTCCTCAGCTTAGTGAGAGACTATCTCCTGTTAATACCACCTCCCAAGCTGGCAACCTCACTGCTGATACTCACTAGTGATTAAAAAATATATATGTATAATTATTTAAATATTTTATTCTTTTTATTGCAATATCTTCAACTTTGGGAACAGGCATATTTGCTTGAGATAAGGGTTATGATGATCCATGATTAATAAATGGCTCTTTGCTTACCTTAATCTCAGAGAATAACCCAAATAACCAAAGAATAGGACCTAGGGCTACTAAGCCACAGTTTTGTTTTTGCTTCTTCCACTAAAATACTCTATCGCAAATAAAGTAAGTTCCTTCTCTCATAAACTAAATGAGCAAAGGACCTCAGAGGGATAAGAAAATTAAGCTATTTTTCTTATATTGAAAAATTCATCATCTCAATTTAGAAAGGGAAGGTCAATAAAGAGCAATTACATGAGCATTCTGACTAGGGAATTATGCCAAATTCTTAAAATGGTGAGCTTAAAGTTTTCAGGTAACTTTAAACTTTTAATGTAATATTTTTCTTCACCTATGGTAATTTATTCTAGTTATTTCTCTCTCATATCATCAATGGCTCACAACTGATTCAAAACTGAAATGTTCTTTGAGATATGTCTCTTTTGATTTTCATGTCTGTCAATAGAATTTTCATAAAGCAAAAATCCTGTTGGGAAAGGAAGCACACATGACAATAATCTGATAATCCAGCTAAATTTGAGTTGGCTCAAAACAAAATCACAGTGACATCTAATTCTTTAGTTATACCTGGGGAAATCTAAATCTTTTCCCTTTAAGTCAGGTCTTAATTAGGATCAATGTGCCAAATATCACCTGAAGTTTCTTTAATTTTTATCTTGAAATTTCTCATAGAAGCATAAAATAATTTCTTATTAGATAATTTGTATTTTCCTTACACTCTTAGTTTCAAGCTTGTAAGTTTCCATTGAAAGGATAGAATTTTTAAAATGAGAAACCTAACTTGCATTTCAGAATGTGTACTAAATTTTTAAAATTATTAGCATACCAAGTTCCCTTCCTGTTTACCCATATGTCACTATAAGCCATATTTCTATTCTTTATATTGATTAGGTTTCTTCTGTTTCATTTGGATGGCCAAGGCCTAAGATTTCATCCTTTCATTATTTTCTCAAGCATTTATTCCCTTGTGATTAATTGGCTCCGAATTATCTTTGAATCTCTTTCCATGTGTCTCAGATGGACGGAATTTCTTTCCTGTAGGAAGCTTCTTTTGGGAAATAAGAAATGAGCTCAGAATAAAACCNATTGATTAGGTTTCTTCTGTTTCATTTGGATGGCCAAGGCCTAAGATTTCATCCTTTCATTATTTTCTCAAGCATTTATTCCCTTGTGATTAATTGGCTCCGAATTATCTTTGAATCTCTTTCCATGTGTCTCAGATGGACGGAATTTCTTTCCTGTAGGAAGCTTCTTTTGGGAAATAAGAAATGAGCTCAGAATAAAACCTCAAAATTAATTAAAATGTATGGCTTATCTCAAGAGCAATAGCAGCATGATATATCCAAGCAAATTTCCCTATTGTGTTTCTATTTTTCTTTCCCTAGACTGTTGGTGGTCAAAACGATTAAGAAAGATACAAATACTTCTGCCAGTTTTAAATGCACCTAAATAAGTTCAGTACTATTGTAAAAAGAAATCATGAATGTCATGTCTTCCCAGCTGTTTTGGAAGATATGATTTTGTTATCCATTTAGCTTTTGTCATCTTTGCTTCTAAAACTAAAGACAACAACTTGATAACAGTTTTCTGATGATAAATAGTTAACTAACAAGCATCTCTAGATCACCATCAAAAAAGTGAGCATTTTCTGGGGAATTTTTTAAAGCAAAGCTGATGCTACCTGTGAATGTGCTGGTGTGTGAGTGGAAGTATGTGTTTCCTTATATACTAAAGAACAAAACTGAACCCCATGTACATCTTAATCAGTCACTGCTCTCAACATATATACTGCTCTACAGAGTAGCACGATCAGATCATTGCTGTAATGATTAATGTATATACATGTGTCAAGTGTGTTATGACAGCAAGAATGTTGGGAAATAATCTTCAAGTGAGTGAATAGATTTTTTAAGTGTTGGGAAACTGCAGTATGATAGAAAACAACCAATCAAATGTGTTGGAACATCAAGATATTGCTTTCTAGTTAAGGGAATATCAAATTATTGGGCTTCCCTTATGGTTCAACTGGTAAAGAATCCACCTGCTTTGCAGGAGACTTGGGTTCAGTCTCTGAGTTGAGAAGATACCCTGGAGAAGGGAAAGGCTACTCACTCCAGTATTCTGGCCTGGAGAATTCCATGGACTATACAGTCCATGCAGTGGCAAAGAGTAGGACATGACTAAGTGACTTTCACTCAAGTTATAGAACAACCCATAACCAGAGAANCTGGAGAAGGGAAAGGCTACTCACTCCAGTATTCTGGCCTGGAGAATTCCATGGACTATACAGTCCATGCAGTGGCAAAGAGTAGGACATGACTAAGTGACTTTCACTCAAGTTATAGAACAACCCATAACCAGAGAAGATGTAAAGCCTGAAAAATCTATTGTCAAATGGGAGATGTGTAATTATTGGTTTATCCCTTTTTAATAGTCTAGGACTCTTGCCTAGTGAGTATGGCATCAATGAAAAATTACATAAGCAGGATTACTCCATCCATAGGAACTGACTGTATTTATTTATTTATTGCTTTTAGGGGATTCCCTGGTGGCTCAGATGGTAAAGCATCTGCCTGCAATGTGGGAGGCCTGGGTTTGATAAATAGCAACCCACTCCAGTACTCTTGCCTGGAAAATCCCACGGATAGAGAAACCTGGTATGCTACAGTCCAATGGGTCACAAAAAGTTGGACACAACTGAATCACTTCACTTTATTGCTTTTATTTTAAAAATTATAAGTTGATGTATAGTCACTTAACAACATTGTGTTATTTTATGGTGTATAGCAAAGTAATTCAGTTATATTGTTTTCCATTATGGTTAATTACAAGATACTGAATATAGTACTCTATGTTATACTGTGGGACCTTGTTTTCTGTTTTAATATATATTTGTATTTGCTAATTCCAAACTCCTAATTTATCCCTCCACCTCTCCACAGTAACCATAAATTTGTTTTCCATATCTGTGAGTCTGTTTCTGTTTTGTAAATAGGTTCATTTGTATAATATTTTAAATTTCACATATAAGTGATACATGATATTTGTCTTTCTCTGCCTGATTTACTTAATTTAGTATGATTACATCTAGGTTCATCCATGTTGCTACAAATGATATTTCATTTTTTTAAGCCTCAGTAATATTCCATTGTGTATATATATATCATATTTTCTCTGTTCATTCATCTGTTGATGAATATTTAGGTGCCTAATTTGAAAATATGCATGCACCTCAATGTTCATAGCAGCACTGTTTACAATAGCCAAGTCACTGAAGCAGCCTGACTGTATTTCTATTAGAAGACTTCTTTTAGAATAAATCTAAATGACTTTCTGTCTCTGTGATTTCTACTGAGCAGAAGATGCTCTAGGAATTAAGCTCTGTGTTATACTGTAAATTTTAATCAAATTGGTCTTTCAAGTGCAAATGTGTCTCAAGGTTTTCATTTTCATTTTTCTTTTTGTTGTTGTCATTTTTGTAGAACTAATACAAAACACTCCCAGGCCCAGTTATAGGACTCTTTTATAAAATACATTTTCTTTTCATTAGATGAACTCAAAGTTATGTATACCTCAAAACAAGCACACATGCACATATACACATAAAGAACAAATGAAAGAGTGCCTTATTTAGCCTTATATATATATATAAAAAAACCAATATTGACACATACATGCTGTGATGCCATGTGAGTTACAAGAGGATATGGTTCAGCCCATTAACCCCTTCCATTCTGGTTATGAGAGTCTGAGACATTACTAAGGATCACTGGTTATATTATCTCCTATAAAAGTCAAGTACTTGATATTTTTTTTTAAATTTTTCTCAAGATGTAAATGTTATATAAGCCTCAGAGGCACTGAGGTGAGTGTGATAAAACCATTCAGGACTGGTTTAAAAATCTCAAGGCCACCATTAAAAAAGAAAATAAATTTAAAGAAGCATAGAAAATTTTTAAACGTGATGTGATAAAGTATTCTGATGCTTTTAGATAAGGACATTTTAATTTACTTCCTTTGTTTTCATTCTACTATTTTAATAAGACCAATGTTCTATCTTAAATATAAAGTTATTTTAAAATTAATATTCTTTATTTGATAAAAACAAAACATAGTTTTGACAATGGTATCATATCAAAAGAGGTTAACTTCAGAGGAAAACCATTTCACATTTCAGAGTTTTGAGGTGCTAATTTTTTATATAACCAAATTCATTCACTGACTTGTCAAAAGTCAATTCAAGCTAAGTTCTGCAAGGAATATGATACTGCATAGATTTATTTTTTAGAGATAGCGATTAAATATTTAATAGCATCAAAAAACTGCCATCACAATAGGATTCTTACAGCAAGGTTAATCTGAGATTGGAGCACAATATGCCTAAACACAGTTCTTCAATAATAATAAGAAAGTTATATGTATTGTGATTAGAGAATCATTCTGCTGGGTTAAATCTTCAGTCAGTCAGTAAGTTCAGTCACTCAGTGGTGTCCAACTCTTTGTGACCCCATGGAATGCAGCATACCAGGCCTCCCTGTCCACCACCAACTCCCGGAGCCTGCTCAAACTCATGTCCATCAATCAGTGATGCTATCCAACCATCTCATCCTCCATCTTCCCCTTCTCTTCCTGTCTTCAATTTTTCCAGCATCGGTGTCTTTTCCAATGAGTCAGTTTTTCACACCAGCTAGCCAAGTTATTGGAGCTTCAGCTTCAGCATCAGTCTTTCCAATGAACATTCAGGACTGGTTTCCTTTTGGATTGACTGGTCTGATCTCCTTGCAGTCCAAGGGACTCTCAAGAGTCTCCAATACAACAGTTCAAAAGCATCAGTTCTTCAGCGCTCAGCTTTCTTTATGGTCCAACTCTCAAATCCACACATAATTACTGGAAAAACCATAGCTTTGACTAGACAGACCTTTTTTGGCAAAGTAATGTCTGCAGTTCAGAAGCTCATAGGCTGTTTTGTTGTTTAGTTAAACTGAATATACTTTGTCTTTGAAAGTAAACTTTCTAAATTTTTGAAACTCACCATTTCAATTCACTCAGTTCTGTTTCTTTTGATCAATTTTGAGGAGGCTCAGGGTGAGTGTTATCAAGAATAGACTCACATGAAGCATGGCCCCTAGGGACTTAAGAACACAGAAAGACACTGATGGAAGACATATTTAAGAGATTTTATTGACTTTATCTTGTTACATTATTAGGAATTTTCAAGTTAATTCCTGACTCTGTGATTCTTACACAAAGATTTCACAAGCCAGACTTCACCTCCTCAGTACACTGCCGTTCTGTTCCAACAAAATATAAGTTATATGGCTTGAGATTGAGGATGGAGATGAGGGTACCCAGAGAGAATATTATCAGTAAAGGAGACAAATCAACTACTAAAATTCTACCTTTTTGTTCTGAGAACAATCCTTTAAAAGTCTTCTTAGATCTAGACATTTAAAAAAAATCATTATTGACATATATTCACAAACCCATGGAAATCTAGGCTTTACTATGTATCTTCAGCTTTTAGAACTTTCTTCTTTATCAGCTTTGTTAGTTCAGGAGGCAAATGTAAAGGCTGCATACACCAAATACATGACCTGTGGACTTTAATAATTCAGACATTTTTCCAGGTAACAGTTCTCTCGGTAAGGAAATGCAAGTTGATGACTACCCATTATCTAATTCTCTACATAAATGGCCCCTATTCCCTATGTCCGTATCCCATGGACAGTAGCCTGCCAGGCTTTTCTGTCCACGAAATTCTCCAGGCAAGTATACTGGAATGGATAGACATTCCCTTCTCCAGGGATTCTTCCAAGTGCAGGGTCAGAATCCAGGTCTCCTGCATTGCAGGCAGATCCTTTATCAACTGAGACACCACAGAGTCCCATGGAGAATTCTAGTATTTCCCTAAATTCAGCAAATCTATTTAAAAATCTTATCTCTTATATTTCAGTCCTCTTACAACACCTGTACTGCTCTGCCTTATAAAGAAATTCCAATCTATTCAAAATCAACACCATATTTAAGGCAGGATATCCACAGTTAAAGGGGAAGATGAAAAAATTAGGATAACAATTAAGGCAGGCACGGTATTGGTTATTTTTCATCACCTCCTTCTCCAGGAATCCATTATTAATTTTCTCTTCCCCACTTTGTGAAATGAAGACAAAGCTCTATGGAGTGTTAATTCATTTGACCTCCCTTTATAGCCAACTTTTGATTGGGTCCAGTCCATGGAAATTATAAGCAAAGAACAGAAGGTGGGAGAAGAGAGAACTGAAGATATTTAATACATGTACCTTCCCTGTCCTAACATTAGCTGTATCTCCTTATGGCTACAAAGATTAACAGGATGTCCCTCTATCAAAACGCCATGCCTCAATTTAGCTTTAGTAACCCCATTTAGCCGAGAGGAGCTACTCCACGTTCAAGGTCAGGAGGGGTGGCCGTGAGGAGATAACCCTCATCCAAGGTAAGGACCAGCAGTTGTGCTTTGCTGGAGAAGGTGTGAAGAGATACCCCACATCCAAGGTAAGAGAAACTTAAGTGAGAGGGCAGACACACTGAAACCATAATCACAGAAAACTAGTCAATCTAATCACATGGACCACAGCCTTGTTTAACTCAATGAAACAAAGCCATGCCGTGTGGGGACACCCAAGACAGACGGGTCATGGTGGAGAAGTCTGACAGAATGTGGTCCACTGGAGAAAGGAATGACAAACCACTTTATTATTCTTGCCTTGAGAACCTCATGAACAGTATGAAAAGGCAAAATGATAGGATACTGAAAGAGGAATTCCCCAGGTCAGTAGGTGCCCAGTATGCTACTGGAGATCAATGGAGAAATAACTCCAGAAAGAATGAAGGGATGGAGCCAAAGCAAAACAATACCCAGTTGTGGATGTGACTGGTGACAGAAGCAAGGTCCAATGTTGTAAACAGCAATATTGCGTAGGAACCTGGAATGTCAGGTCCATGAATCAAGGCAAATTGGAAGCAGTCAAACAGGAGATAGCAAGAGTGAACGTCGACATTCTAGGGATCAGCAAACTAAAACAGACTGGAATGGGTGAATTTAACTCAGAATACCACTATATCTACTACTGTGGGCAGGGATACCTTAGAAGGAATGGAGTAGCCATCATGGTCAACAAAAGAGTCTGAAATGCAGTACCTGGATGCAATCTCAAAAATGACAGAATGATCTCTGTTTGTTTCCAAGATAAACTATTCAATATCACGGTAATCCAAGCCTATGCCCCAACCAGTAACACTGAAGAAGCTGACATTGAATGGTTCTATGAAGACCTACAAGACCTTTTAGAACTAACAACCAAAAAAGATGTCCTTTTCTTTATAGGGGACTGAAATGCAAAGTAGGAAGTGAAGAAACACCTGGGGTAACAGGCAAATTTGGCTTTGGAGTGTGAAATGAAGCAGGGCAAAAGCTAATAGAATTTGCCAAGAGAATGCACTGGTCATAGCAAACACCTTCTTCCAACAACACAAGAGAAGACTCTACACATGGACATCACCAGATGGTCAACACCAAAATCAGATTGATTATATTCTTTGCAGCCAAAGATGGAGAAGCTCTATACAGTCAACAAAAACAAGACCAGGAGCTGACTGTGGCTCAGATCATGAACTCCTTATT
>SJYX01020368.1:512883-523519 GCA_006410675.1 Oreotragus oreotragus
AGCTGTGAAAAGAAGAGAAGTGAAAAGCAAAGGAGAAAAGGAAAGATATAAGCATCTGAATGCAGAGTTCCAAATAATAGCAAGGAGAGACAAGAAAGCCTTTCTCAGCCATCAATGCAAAGAAATGGAGGAAAACAATAGAATGGGAAAGACTAGGACATATAAAATCCTGCCTTAGCATGAATTCCAACAGCACTGACCAAGTAGAGTAAGTAATCAATGAATTCTTCATCACGTAAACTTGCCAAAAAGTTTTAAAAAGCATCAAATTTCACTTCAGAATGTACTTAACAAAGTAGTAAATTTATTAATTGTACCAAATCTCAATCCTTGAGTATATGTCATTTCTTATGAGATGACTTCCCAGATAGCTCAGTTGGTAAAGAATCTGCCTGCAATGCAGGAGACCCCAGTTTGATCAGGGAGGGATTGGGAAGATCCTCTGGAGAAGGGACAGGCTACCCACTCCAGTATTCTTGGGCTTCCCTTGTGGCTCAGCTGGTATAGAATCCGCCTGCAACTTGGGAGACCTGGGTTCAAACCCTGGGTTGAGAAGATCTGCTGGAGGGAAAGGCTACCCATTCCACTATTCTTGCCTGGAGAATTCCATGAACAGTATAGTCCATAGGGTTGCAGATAGTCAGACACAATTGAGCAATTTTCACTTTCACATAGAAGTTCATATAAAGTAATTCTACAGTATACCAAAGTGTGATACTGTAGCTTTTGTAGTGAATTAATGGCTTTTTAAAAAATGTAACAAACACTATTTTTATGTAGCTGTTTAATGAAACATCTTTTTTTACTTGGATGAATGACTAAGAGTAAAAGCTATCATTATTTAATCCTGAGTAGGATTCTAAAAGATGGCAGGCGTGCTTTCAAAAATATATAAGCAAAGCTACCGTTTCAAGGAAGGCAACTGACAATATGTTCCCAATGATAGAATTTGAGTTTTCAGGCAAAAAAAAAGAGAGAGAGAGAAAGTTTTGGAAAACGTATCTACCACAAGCTTAATACTTTTTAAATAATAAAGACTGTTCTGTGAAGCCTGGTGATGTTATTAATGAATATCTTTTAAAAAAATATTGTGTAGTAAAATGAGTCTCCATGAAAGAGCTGCATAATGAATCAGTGAACCAATGTTTTCCAAATAACCGATGTGCAATGTTATGAAATTATGTGTGGGCAAAAGATTAGATTAATTCAAGAAGTAAGACAGAAATGCATTTTAATGTAACCTTGCAGAAAGTTAATTTATATGATTTTAGGTTTTATATTGCAACTCACTTGTATGAAATTATTAATCAATTTTTGTATCAAAGATCCACAATTATTTGAAATATCTATTAAAATACTCTTTTATTTCCCAGCTACAAATCGATGTGAGATAAAATTCTCTTTAAGTATACCAACCAAGAAATATAAATAAACAAAATGCAGAAGATTACATGATCATGTAGTTCTTTTCTCTATTAAGCCAAAAATCTCAAAGAGATTTTTAAAATGTAATACAATGTCATTCCTTAAACTAGGTTTTGGATTTGGAAAATATGATTGTTCTCATAAAATTATTATTTATGCTAACTCTGCTGTTTATTATTGTTACTTTAAAATGAACTATTTGAAACTCAAGACTTAATTTCTAATATGGCAATACTTATAGATACAGTCCACATAATTAAAAGCTGTCGGGGTGCTCAGTGATCTTTAACACTTCAAATAGTCAAAGACTAATATGTTTTTGAGTAAAAAAAATGTAATATTTCATCCATATCTATTTTTCCAGCCTTATTTACCACCATTATCATCTCTCTAAAAACATAAAACATCAGTTTTCATACTGAGGAAGCAAACAAGTTTCCCTCTGCTTCAAATACTTTACCAGATTTTCTTGCCTTTTAAATGTGGGACTGAGTAAATCATGAATAATGTCCTTGACTATTGCTCATTTCTATAGCTCATTTAATATAGCACAGTGGTAGTATGAGTACATATTTGGGATCTATGGAAATGTTGAGAGCATAGATATCTACTATTCTTATTTTTTCTTTAATAAAAATTTGGGTTTGATTGAGGGAAGGTAATGGAAATGAATAGTTGGCTTAATTAAAAAAAAATCAAGCGTGATTTGATTTATCTATATGAGACTAGACTTCTCAAAAAAGCATAGAGACAATCAACAGCATGTATCTTATGAATTTTTATGGAAACTAGAATTAGTGGATTTGTAAAGCACTTAATACTCTATCTAGAAGGTTGAAAATGATTTTTAATAATGGCAAAAAATATCTATGCAGAGGTAAAATTTTATGATAATAAACAAAATAGATGTCTGAAAACTACTAGGAGTGAAACAGCTGAAAAGAAGTTCAGAAGCCAAGTTCAAATCATCCTATACCTATATATCCATGCACAAAGATCATAAAAACCTGTAATGTACAAAAAATTGCCAAAAAGTCCTACTGTAGATATTATCACACTTAATGGAATAGAAATCATGATTATGGCAAGGAAAGAGTATGCCTTATCCACAGGAAATGTCTAAAATATAAAAGATATCAACAGCAGACCAATAAATAATTTATATGTATAGAAATACAACTAATACAGGAAACTGATGAAAAATTTCAGGGTGAGGATAAATTAAAGGCTAGATATGGTATTTTGATGGATAATTTGGAATATTGGAGATTTTTTAAAAAAGAATAATTAAACTAAGAGTGATCCAACATAATAAGTTTATTTAATTATAGTCACTTTCAAACAATGACTTTGAAATAAACTAAATTTTATAGGAACAAATGAAAAAATGTTTATAAGTATTTCCATTATAATGTAATTATGAATATCAGGATTATTTTTCTCCCATTCTTAATTGAAAGAGAGGCTTCCAGGTCAACCCATCAGTCTTTTAAATAGTTCACTATCATATAAAAGATATTTCAAGAGTAAAAATTATCAAACACCATAATAATTAGATACAATATATGCTAGACAATATATTAGACTGGTTTCAGTCAATCTTTTCCTAATGGAAAAGAATATGTGGGTACAGAATTATTTTGCACAAGATACTTTGTATTTGCATTTTACCTATTTGTAAATCTTTATCTTTTAATTAATTTATTTTTAATTGAAGGATAATTACTTTACAGAATTTTGTTTCAAATAATTTCAATCATTATTTGAAACTATGGGAACTATAAAAATGGAAGGAAAACTCACCATCAATTCTACCATCTACTAAATAGTAGCACTAAGCATATTTATCTTTAATATTTCATCTTTTTAAACTCACTAAATTTTATTTAAAACTTACTATTTTGTATTTATTTACTTACTATTTTGATATATGTTTAGACTTCATGAGGAGTTTCAAAAGAACTACAGAGAATTTCAGTATACACTTCATTCTAAATTCCTCCAAGGATAATATCTTACATAACCATGGTACAATAATCAACAGTATAAAATTGATGGTGTTTTGATGCTGTTAACTAAATTGTAGAATTGATTCAGATGTCATCAATTTTTCTGATAATGTTCTATTATGATTCCTGAATTTTATCTAGGATACATTATATTTAGTTGTTATTTCTTCTTAATCTTCTGCAGCTTATAATATGCCTCAATCTTCTATTTTATAGCCTTGACACTTTTGAAGACTGCTGTTTAAATATTTTGAATAATATCTCTCAATTTGGTTTCATCTGATGTTTTATCATAATTATATTATGCTATAAATTATTAGGAAAATAATCATGGATATATTTGAACAAAATTGAAAGTATGCCCTTAATTTTGAAACTTGATTTTCTCAATATATTATGTCATATGTTTTTTGGTCATATCAGTGACAATTTTCATGGTCATTCTTTTCTCACTGAGGAAATTATAAGGAAGCAATCAAATCAGTTCAGTTCAGTCACTCTGTCGTGTCCGACTCTTTGCAACCCAATGGACTGCAGCATGTCAGGCCTCCCTGTCTATCACCAACTTCTGGAGTTTACTCAAACTCATGTCCTTTGACAAGGTGATGCCATCCATCCATTTGATCCTCTGTCATCCCCTTCTCCTTTCACCTTCAATCTTTCCCATCATCAGGGTCTTTTCAAAGGAGTAAGTTCTTCACATCAGGTGGCCAAAGTATTGGAGTTTTGGCTTCAGCATCAATCCTTCCAATGAATATTTAGGAATGGTTTCCTTTAGGATGGACTGGTTGAATCTCCTTGTAGTCCAAGGGACTCTCAAGAGTCTTCTCCAATACCATAGTTCAAAAGCATCAATTCTTCAGCACTCAGCCTTCTTTATAGTCCAACTCTCACATCCATACATGACTACTGGAAAAACCACAGTTTTGCCTAGTCAGACCTTTGTTGGCAAAGTTATGTCTCTGCTTTTTAATATGCTGTCTAGGTTGATCATAACTTTCCTTAAATGACTGAGTATCTTTTAATTTCATGGCTGCAATCACCATCTGCAGTGATTTTGGAGCCCCCCAAAATAAAGCCTGTCACTGTTTTCACTGTTTCGCCATCTATTTTCCATAAAATGATTGGACTAGATGCCATGATCTTAGCTTTCTGAATGTTGAATTTTAAGCCAATTTTTTCACTCTCCTCTTTCAATTTCATCAAGAGTCTCTTTAGTTCTTCTTTGCTTTCTGCCATAAGGATGGTGTCATCTGCATATCTGAGGTTATTGATATTTCTCTCAGCAGTCTTGATTCCAGCTTGTGCTTCCTCCAATCCAGCATTTTTCATGATGTACTGTGCATTTAAGTTATATAAAAAGGGTGACCATATATAACTTTCATGTACTCCTTTCCTAATTTGGAACCAGTTTGTTGTTCCATGTCCCGTTCTAACTGTTGCTTCCTGACCTGCATATAGATTTCTCAAGAAGCAGGTCAGGTGGTCTGATATTCCCATCTCTCACAATTTCCCACAGTTTGTTGTGATCCACACAGTCAAAAGCTTTGGCATAGTCAATAAAGCAGAAATAGATGTTTTTCTGGAACTCTCTTGCTTTTCCAATGATCCAATGGATGTTGGCATTTTGATCTCTGGTTCCTCTGCCTGTTCTAAAACCAGCTTGAGCATCTAGAAGTTCACAGTTCACATACTGTTGAAGCCTGGCTTGGCGAATTTTGACCATTACTTTCCTAACATGTGTGATGAATGAAATTGTGTGGTAGTGTGAGCATTCTTTGGGATTTGCTTTTCTTTGGGATTGGAATGAAAACTGATCTTTGCCAGTCCTGTGGCTGAAGTAATAAATAGATTATACACACACACACCCAATATGGCAACATATATATAACATAAAAAAGGTAGTTATAAGTCATTAATGACGTTTAATATCATCATAGATGACTAATTGGCTAGTCAGAATTTGAGATGCCTTTGCAAGGTACAGGAAAGGGTGCTAATTAAGTAGGTTGTAACCAAGTGTCAGGCAAAAAAAAGTGAAATAAAAATATGATAGGCATGGGAACACACAGGGTGGCATGAAGATTATCAAGCTAATTTTAAAAACTTTTCACAACTCATTATATTCTAAAAGCATAACTATGAAGTATCTCTCATTAACTATTTTAATTAATGAAATCAATTGAGACAAGAAAGAAATTGAATTATTCTTTACTAGACTGCCTTCCGTAAACAGAGTAAGAAGAACCAAATCCAGACCATTTGAATTTCTAATTTTATTGTTTTTCTATCACATTTTGACTTTTTTAAAAAAAATAATATTGTGACAGTGTTATTTGCTCAGTCGTGTTTGAATCTTTATGAACCTATGGACTATATAGCCCACCAAGGTTCTCTATCCATGGAATTCTTCAAGTAAGAATACTGGAGTAGGTAGCCATTCCCTTCTCTAGGGGATCTTCCCAGCCCAGGGATCTAACCTAGGTCTCCTGCATTGCAGGCAGATCCTTTACCATCTGAGACAGCTTGGTATAAGTTGGTGATATAACAAAAATAATTTCATCTAAATCATAATTTCTCTTTGTTGAATTTCTATTTTTAATTTCCTCATGGAAATCAACCCTGAATATTCACTGGAAGGACTGATGCTTAAGCTGAAGCTCCAATCCCTTGACCACCTGATGTGTAGGGCTGACCCACTCTTTCCCGATGCTGGGAAAGATTGAGGGCAGGAGAGGAACAGGGTGACAGATGATGAGATGGCTGGGTGGCATCACTGACACAGTGAAAATGAGTTTGAGCAAACTCAGGAAGGTAGTGGAGGACAGGCAAATCTGGCATGCTGCAGTCCATGGGGTCGCAAAGAGGGGAATATGACTGAGCAACTGAACAACAACAGTTTGCTTGATCTCTCAGCTGAGACAGTTGACATTCTTTTCTTCAGTTCAGAAATTATATTTTTAAGTCTTTGAATAACTATGAATATTTCATTTTGGTTGTCTTTACATGTAAGAGAATACTTGTATAACAAAACATTTGAGGGTTAACATCTTTCATCAACATGCTACAGAAACTGTTCTTATGCAATTCAGTATTACTGAGAAGACTGACAAAACCCAGATATTTATCATTATTTCTAGATTACTAAGACAACAAAACATAACAAATTAAAAAAATAGTTTGATGCACAGAGATTTCATGTAATTTTAATAAGCAGTGCAGTCACATTTTCTGTAAAAATATACACACATATTATTTTCTCTCATGCCCACTATTATCCATTTCCCTGGGTCTCCCTATGGGATCCACAAGTAATCCTTGTTATTAGTTTCTTATGTATCTTTCCAGCATTTTATATGTATATATCATATATGAAATTTCCATATACAGTATGTTTTCTTATTGAATACCAAATGAAATCTAGTATTTATACTTTTCTATATCTAACATTTTCATGTAAAATAAACATTGCAGATATTTCCATAGAGAGTTTCATTATTATTTTTTTGTAAATATATTGAAGTCTAATATCTTGTATGTAGACTTCAGAGTCAGGAAAATTTTTAGTAACTATCAAAGGAGTGCCTCAAGACAGTATATTGTAATCTTGTTTACTGACTCATATGCAGAGTACATTATGTGAAACGTCAGTCTGGATGTTTCACAAGCTGGAATCAAGATTGTAAGGATAAATTCAATGACCTCTGATATGCAGATGATACACAGTAATAGTAATTCACTAGTACTAAAACCTAGACAGAATATTAAGAAGCAGAGACATTACTTTGCCTACAAAAGTCCATAAGGTCAATGCAATAGTTTATCCAATTATTGTGTATGGATGTGAGAGTTGGACCATAAAGAAGGCTGAGACCTGAAAAAGTGATGCTTTTGAACTGTGGTGTTGGAGAAGACTCTTGAGAGTCCCTTGGACTGCAAGGAGATCCAATCAGTCCATCCTAAAGGAGATCAGTCCTGAATATTCATTGGAAGGACTGATGCTGAAGCTGGAGCTACAATCCTTTGGCCACTTGATGCAAAGAGCCAACTCATTGGAAAAGACCCTGATGCTGAGAAAGATTGAAGGCAGGAGAAAAGGGCTACAACAGAGGATGAGATGGTTGGGTGGCATCACTGACTCAATGGACATGATTTTGAGCAGACTCCGGGAGATGGTGGAAAACAGAGAAGTCTGGCCAGCTGCAGTCCATGGGGTCAAAGAGTCAGACATAACTGAGTGACTAAACAGCAACAATGGCAGAAAGTGAAGAGGAATTAAAAAGCCTCATGATGAGAGTGAAAGAGGAGAATGAAAAAGCTGACTTAAAACTCAGCATTCAAAAAACTAAGATTATGGCATCCAGTTCCATCACTTTATGGCAAATAGATGGCGAAAAAGTGGAAACAGTGACAGATTTTATATTCTTAGGATCCAAAATTACTGCAGATGATGATTGCAGCCATGAAATTAAAATGCTTGCTCCTTGGAAGAAAAGTTATGACAAACCTAGACAGTGTCTTAAAAAGCAGAAACATCACTTTGCCCACAAAGTTCTGTATGGTCAAAGCTAGGCTTTTTTGCAGTAATCATGTATGGATGTGAGAATTGGACCATAAAGAAGGCTAAGCACCAAGGAATTGATGCTTTTGAATGTGTGGTGCTGGAGAAAAAACTTGAGAGTCCCTTGGACTGCAAGGCTATCAAACCAGTCAATCCTAAAGGAAATCCACTCTGAAAATTCTTTGGAAAGACTAATTGTGAAGCTGAAGTTCCAATACTTTGGCCACCTAATGTGAAGAGCTGACTCACTGGAGACCCTGATACTGGGAAAGATTGAGAGCAAGAGAAGGGGGCACCAGAGGAAGAGATGGTTTGATGGCATCACTGACTCAATGGACGTGAAGCTGAGCAAGCTCCCGGAGATAGCGAAGGACATGGAAGCCTAGCGTGCTGCAGTCCATGGAATTGCAAATAGTCAGACATGACTTAGGGACTGAACAACACAACAGTGATGTACCTTAGGATAAGAAATCAGATAATTACTAACAATTTGTCTTCATCTAAGTGAATGTGTAGTGAGACAATGAAAAATTGTGTGGAGTAAAATTCAGTGAAAGTGTTAGTTACTCAAGTCATTTCAGACTCTTTGAGATCCCAGGAACTTGTATCCCACCAGGATCCTCGTCCATGAAATTCTCCTGGTAAGATTACTGGAGTGGGTAGCCACTTCCTTCTCCAAGGTATTTTCCCAATCCAGAAAGAATATTCTGATTTTTGCATCTATCTAATGTCTTTGGCGCTTAATTACAAAATGTCATTATTGCACCACAATCACTGCACCTAAAATTTTTTAAAATAATTCTAAAGGGAGCTGTTGTTCCAGTTGAGAACCACTCTACCATAGAATGCTGCTGCTGCTGCTAAGTCACTTCAGCCATGTCCGACTCTGTGTGACCCCATAGATGGCATCCCACCAGGCTCCCCCATCCCTGGGATTCTCCAGGCAAGAATACTAACTAATACTAAAATTTCTGCCTCATGAATGTTTGATAATGAATGAAAACACAAACTTGCCTAAGACTAGAGTAGTTACAAAGAGTAATTGTGATTTGTATCCACCTACCTTTTGATTAGTCTTGTCCATCAATTGAATGACCTTTGTCATTTGTCCTTTTGTCCATAGAGANACTAATACTAAAATTTCTGCCTCATGAATGTTTGATAATGAATGAAAACACAAACTTGCCTAAGACTAGAGTAGTTACAAAGAGTAATTGTGATTTGTATCCACCTACCTTTTGATTAGTCTTGTCCATCAATTGAATGACCTTTGTCATTTGTCCTTTTGTCCATAGAGAGAATGTTAGAGAATGTTGTGAATCAGCTAGGTCTTTTCACATATCATTTCTGCAGTTGGACCAATGCTGTGTTTAAGGTTGGCTGAAAAAAATGTCCCATCTGGTACATTCTGAGCTTGATCTAGATGGTAAGATGTTACAGTAAATGACCTTCTGACACTCTGATGTTACAATTTCTATTGTGAGATATTCACTAAATATTTACAAAAACCCTTAGGATAACTGAAGAAAACGAATCCCAATAATAATGTACTTCCCATGCTGCTATTTCAAACAATCATTTGCTTTCATAAAGACAACATTTTGGGGGGAAATAAAAGGTTTGAAGATTTTGGGTTGTTATCCTTTCACTCACATTTCACAACTGGTTTTGAGAAATAAAAGGACATGTCATATTAACTTTGCTTGTGTTGAATGATGTAGATTGTAGTTTCTGTAACTAAGCACAGCCCAATTAAAATCATGCATTCAGTGCTAAAATGTGACATTATATCAAACACTAGACATTTTAATTCATATTTTAGTACTTTCAGGTGTTTGTATAAAAACATTAGTCATCATAAGCCGTTCTGTGCTCAATAATGTAAGATCACATGCCTCTTCAACTTACCTCTGGAAATCAAGATTCATTCTGCTTAATGCTCTC
This sequence comes from Oreotragus oreotragus, assembly GCA_006410675.1. Classification (NCBI taxonomy): domain Eukaryota; kingdom Metazoa; phylum Chordata; class Mammalia; order Artiodactyla; family Bovidae; genus Oreotragus; species Oreotragus oreotragus. The sequence goes on from SJYX01020368.1 coordinate 522,823, forward strand.
ATCTTGCCATAAGTTCTGAAAAACAGAAATACAAGATCATAATTTAATTTCACATCACCTTCTAGTCTTCTAAAATTTTCTTCTTTTGTAATAAATATATACAAGTAAATGCATTCTCAACATGAAATCAGTGATTTTAAAAAGTTTGATAAACCAAATAAATGTTGGGTTATTTTATAAACTAACCATATTTTAATTATAAATATATATATGCATTTTGTGAACCTTGACTTTATGAGATATTGATATTTTTATTGGGTTCATTTGCGAGCACCCTGATAGAAATATCTTGTTATATATTAAGAACCTTAAAATGTCTGACTTTTGAATAAAAAATATTTGGGAAATATTTTCTTTGCTAATTATTACCTGAGAAAACTTGGTCATATTATTTAAACTTGCTACACTTCTATTTTCTCATCAATAAGGTATAAATACAAGCATCTTTCTTTCAAGGATAATGAAAGGAATCACCATTAAATATGTATTTTTGTGCATATAAACCCTTGGTAAATGCCATTTCTTATAATTAACCACTTCTCTTTTATATAGGGCTTCCCTGGTAGCTCAGATGATAAAGAATCTGCCTGCAAATAGGGAGGCCTGGGTTCAATCCCTGGGTAGAGAAGATCTCTGGGGAAGGGAATGGCTACTCATTTCAATATTCTTGCCTGGAGAATCCCATGGTCAGAGGAGC